>ULGV01000007.1:957518-1241450 GCA_900519065.1 Yarrowia hollandica | reverse complement strand
TTTTTTTTTTTTTTTTTTTTATCCTTCCCTTGTTTTATCTGCGCGCCGAACACTCTCCACATGGTCTTTGTTGAGACACAGTAGACAAACCATCTTACCGTATGAACCCTGCAGTCGCTTGCTCCCGAGAAAAGCTACACGTGTCGGTTCAGCTCAGATCCAGGGCGGACGGGTATCGGGAACCGTTCCCCGTCTCTGCCGGTGGGTTACCATGTGTTTTTCAGGGCCGTTGCGTCGTCCGATCTGTGCGTGTGAGCACGTTAGCCATGCAAAATCCGCCGACCATGCTCTCTCCCCATTCCCAAGCTCCGAACACTGATCAGCAGGCCCCCTGGGCGGACCGAGTTTAACCTGCTGAAGCGTGAAACCGCTAATACAGCCATTGACAAAGTACATATTGGACGTTCCGGCTCACGGAACCACCCTTCTTTCGGACCGGCGCATTATTGTATTAAACACAGTCCATGGCTCGCTCGCACCAGTGTAGATCTGTACCAACCGTATGGGCAGATTAGTCGCATGACTTGTTGCTGCCGAATGCACCTGACCGTTGGAAAAGCACGAAAAAAAAAAAAAAAAAAAAAAAAAAAAAAAAGGGCGGCCTCCCAAACAAGGCTCTCCAGGCGAAATGAGCTTTAATGATGTACAGACGTGCTGTACGGAGAGACTGCGAGGCAGGCGTGAAAAAAACAGAAAAACAAGCCTTTAGAGTTGGGCAGCGATAAAGAGTTGGTTTCATTAATATTAGTTACACAATGAGGCAATGAGGCCGCCATTTGTTGACACACTATAAAACGAGACAAGTCCGGTTACACTGCCCCCAGGACCCTAGCCCATCATCTCCTAACGGTATTTCCGCCAATTTCACCAGCAGTGAAATGGGCAAAAGTGCCATCAACAGATGGAGCGTTTTGTACACAGCAAAATAGTCTGTATTTTTTTTGGCAGTGAGAAATCAAAAATTATAGGCCCCGCCCGTAGGCAGCAGTCGAGAACGTCGGCGCTGTGCAATGCCAACCTCTAGTCCGAAATCCTGGCCATCTTGATCGCCAGGAATTTGCCTAAGGTAAGTATGCCTTTCAAAACTGGGTGAGCGAGTGCTTAAATATTGGGCCCCCTGTGTCTCAGCTGTAGGGTAACTTACCCGGGCGCCTAGTTGCATGACGACCAACAACGAAAACAATCATATGGGGCGTGGGCCAATGGGTGGCAAAAAATAATTTGTATGTGTATAATTTCGGTAATTGACATGTGCATGTCCATAGCCGCGCTCTATCGTTTTTTTACCCTCTCCCACGCTTGATTTTATTATTTTAATGGCCCCCCACGGATTGTTTACATGACGTATAAGGGCTGCATATATGATATACATGTCATGTTTGATGTGTTATGGACGGCTAGGTAATAAATGGGAGAATACGACGGGATAACGGCCCGGGTCCAATGCCGAAATTCTGGGGCAAATAAACGAGAGATCCGCGTCAACAAACACCGCACGGCATCACTTAGAACTTCCAAAACAATACCGTAGTGCCGATGACGTTTTATTATCATTGTAACTATGCTTGTGCATCACCAACCACCCAAAACGCGCGTCGACGACAAAAAATACACCCAATCATATCGCTCCACACACTACAGACATAAGCCAATTACAATCTCCAAACTAATAACATTCTCAATTTTGAATTACTTTTACTTTAACAACCTGACGTAAGCCGTATGGGTCTGTACCCAGAGACGGTCAGTTGCCTCGCTACAATGGTTAAAAAGGTAGCTCCATTTAAATAAGATCGGCAATGTTGGTGGGCATCTCAACGATCTCAGTGGAGTAGAATCGCTCGAGCTCCTTGAGCATACCGTGGTCCTCGGCGGTGACGAAGTTGATGGCAACACCCTTTCGGCCGAATCGACCACCTCGACCAATTCGATGGATGTAGTTCTCTCGGTTGGAGGGAAGGTCGAAGTTGATGACCAGAGAAACCTGCTGGACATCGATACCTCGGGCAAGCAGATCGGTGGTGATGAGGATTCGAGAAGAACCGGTTCGGAAGGCCTTCATAATGACATCTCGCTGAGACTGCTCGGTCTCACCGTGCATGGAGGAGACGGTGAAGTCAGCCTCGGTCAGAGCCTGGGTGAGGAAGTCGACCTTTCGTCGGGTGTTGCAGAAAATAACGGCCTGAGAGACGTTGATGGTCTCGTACAGATCGCACAGAACCTCAAACTTGTAAGACTCCTGCTCAACATCAATGTAGAACTGCTTGATACCTTCAAGGGTCAGCTCATCCTTCTTGACGAGAATTCGGACGGGGTCTCGCATGAACTTGCCGGTGATGTCGAGGACCTCAGCGGGCATGGTGGCAGACAGCAGAACGGTCTGGGTGGTCTCGGGGAGGGTGGTGAAGATGTCGTAGATGGGGTCCTTGAACTCTCGAGAAAGCATCTCATCGGCCTCATCGAGGATGAACATCTTGATGAGGTCGGTCTTGAGGATTCGTCGCTCAATCATATCGTGGATTCGACCGGGGGTTCCGACAATGACGTGGACACCCTCCTGGATGACTCGGATGTCCTCGGCGACAGAGGTACCACCAATGCAGGCGTGGCACTCAATCTTCATGTACTCGCCAAAGGCAAGGACGACCTTCTGGATCTGGTGGGCCAACTCTCGGGTGGGGGCAATGATCAGAGCCTGGGGCTTCTTAATCTTCTCGTCAATGTTCTGCAGGGCAGAGATGGAGAAGGTGGCAGTCTTACCGGTACCGGACTGGGCCTGGGCAAGGACATCGTTACCCTTGATGACGGGCAGGATGGCTCGCTGCTGAATGGAGGAGGGGTTCTCAAAACCGTAACCGTAGATACCTCGGAGGAGCTCGTCCTTGAGTCCAAGGTCGTCAAAAGAGGTGACAACCTCGTCGTAGTTGGTGGTGATCTGAGAAGAATCAATATCGGTAAGTCCGTCAGCCATTTTGTTTTCAATTGGTGTTTTTTTCAAATATACCTTGTTGCACAAATGTATATGTGTTCAAGAGTGAAGACCCAAAACTGAAATACCTAATAAAAATTTTTCCACACGGCCTACCCTAGCCCTATATATGCAAACTTTGTGCCAAACTCACTATATCGTCATGGACCACGCCTCCCTCCAACGCAATTTGATGGCATAATAGAGCTGTATTTTCCGCCTCTTTTTGTCAGATTATGGCAGATTGACACCCCAAAAGTCCATCTCGTGCCCCAAAATTCTAATTACGCTTTTTCCTCACTGGTTTTGACCGATTGAAGCCATGCTCCCCAGCCAACAAAGTTATGCAGCAATAAGGTGGTCGTTGCAAGGAGCAAAAAAAAACAGATGCTCCAAGTCACGTGTAAAACACACCCTTTATCAGGCTGTTATCCATCCAGGGGCTGAATGGGGCCCAGGCTGGGCTGAAATTAATATCAGCGTAGCTAAGCGAGTTTATGGCGGTTTGAAAAGGCCGTCGATTGCCAATTGTATGGCTGGCGGGGTAGATGGAAATGCACGGAACCAGCCCCAAAAGGCAGAGCCCTGCCCGAATTATTTAGTGTCCGTTGGTGCGATCCACGTCCCTTTGGGGCTACTTTTACAACAGGGGCAAATCTGGCATTAATTAGGGTTATCCGTATTCTAGCTACTGTAATATATATGAGGTGGAGGCGTGTGGAAGAAATAATTAATTATGAATTTAGTGCATTAAATTTGAGAAAATGAAACAAAAAATGGGAAAATAAAAATATAAAAATAAAATCACCAAAAGCAAACAAGAAACAGCAGTACATGAGTTCTACAGTATTACTTCTGTTTCTACCACCCTATCGCCAATTTTCCACACGCTTAGTAATCATAAATGCAGGCCACCAAGTACACGCGACAACATTAAGCGCGCATCCCCAGATCAACGTCTCACCAGCACGCAACCAAAAGTACCCCGTTCAACGATACAACCAACATGTCGGCCAAGCGACCATCTGTGGCCCAGAAGCGGCTCATGAAGGAATACAAGCAGTTTATCAGTGATCCTCCTCAGGGAATCAGTGCAGGTCCTGCTGATGAAGAGTGAGTACTTTTGTGGAGACGGAGCCACCACAAACGTGCGCTGTTGTGGCTCTGTGTCTGTTATGCATTGTTGAATGTGTCGTCATGTGTTTTTTTTTTGGATCATTTTTGAACTTGCCATTTTCAAGTCACATTAGACTGTGACAAGTTGATGATTCAATACACAATCGACATGTCAACTGCCACCTCCACCCCCGCCCCCCCATCACCCATACAACACATCTAACCCAGTAACTTTCTACTCTGGGAATGTCTGATACAGGGACCAGATGAGACCCCATATGAAGGCGGTCTGTTCCCTGCTACACTCAAGTTCCCCGCGGATTACCCCCTGTCCCCTCCAGTGATGAAGTTCACCTGTGAAATGTACCACCCCAACATTTACAAGGACGGAACCGTTTGTATTTCCATTTTGCATGCTCCTGGCGACGATCCCAACATGTACGAGAGCGCCTCGGAGCGGTGGTCACCCATCCAGTCGGTCGATAAGATTCTGCTGTCGGTCATGAGCATGCTGGCCGAGCCCAACGACGAGTCTGGAGCAAACATCGACGCTAGCAAAATGTGGCGAGACGACCAGGAACAGTTTGTCAAAATTGTTCGAGGAACGGTCCGAAAGGCCCTGGGGTTGTAGTGCATCCACGAGCGAGTGGCTGGTGTGTAAGTAACGAGTTTTTTATGAGCGTAACAATGTGCTATTGTGTGGTGTACATACTGTACCTACCACCTTACAGTAGCTACGAATAGTTGCTGTATCTTGCAAGTCGCGACCGGCCTGAATCAGCATTACCGGTTGTTAACATATTCTACTCAAAATATCCATACTAATCTATTAAATATCCTTTTATGCGTCTAAACAGAAGTGGTCTTAAGAGTCTCGGTAACCTCCTCGGTCTCATTGTCCTCTTTGGTCTCCTCGGTCTCCTCGGTCTCCTCGGTCTCGTCCTCAGCATCTCCCTCCTCAGTCTCGTCCTCGTATCGGATCTTGATGTTCTCGTCGTCCTTGGGAGCATAGTCGTAGTTCTCCAGAAGGTAGTCAATGACCTCTTCCTTGTCAAAGTTCTCGGCGGAGAAAAGCACATCCTGACCGCTCTGGTTCTTGATGAAGGGATCGGCCTTGGCCTCACACAGCAGCTTGACAATGTCCAGGTTGCCGTTTAATGCTGCCCAGTGCAGAGCTGTGTTGCCCGAGTCGTTCTGGGCGGAAATGTAGGCCAGCTGGGCCTCGGAGTCCTCGCCAAAAAAACCAAGCAGATACTTGACAACGTCAATGTGTCCGTTGGCAGCGGCGTAGTGCAGAGGGGTGGATTCTGTGTACTGGTCCTTGACCTCCTTGAGGGCGTCCAGGGGCTTGTCCTGGGCCTTGAAGAAGGCCTCAATGTTTTCGAGCTCACCGGCTCGGGCGTCGAACATGACGTCGTCAATCTGGTCTTCCGTCAACATGTTAGCTCGTCTGTTTTAGTCCTCTGGGGAATGTGCAGGTGTAGTTGCGAGATAACAGAAAAATTTCTGACATGCATATTCCAAACTTTGATTCTCTGAAAGTCATCATGAGCTGAAAGTGGGTGTGTGTAAAAGGCACTGGCTCAGTGGATTACTCAGAGGGTGTAAATAGTTACATCTGATGATCATCTCTGCTGGTTTAATTCATGCCTCTAAATTATAAAAATTCATTACTGCTTACATATGGTGTCCTGGCAATACAAGCAAAAGGACACTACCAGGTAGAACTATTACAAGCACCGTATCGGCACTTGTTCTTGAAGAAAGGTCATGGCTCATTACATGTTTACATGTTCTACGTTCATTTTGGTATCGTCCTTTACTGGGTACCAAGAGTCTGGCCCGTTCCAGGGAAGGAAGGGGTGGTGGGGTCAACGTTGCTGTTGCCTCGAGATCGGGTGCCGGCCTCCAAATCGGCTTGGCTGGAGTTGGACTGGAAGCTCATGAGGCCCCCGGACACAGACATGGTCCGGCTGGTGTCTGCTCGGGCAGCAGCCCGGGTGTCAAGGGCGCCTTCTTCTCGGTAAAAGGTGACGATGGAAGGAGGGATGAGGTCGATGGCTCGCGAGATTTTGTTCTCGATCCAGAGAACCACCTTGGAAGAGGGCTCGATGAGAGGGTCCAGGTAGCCTAGGGCCATCATCCAGCCCGCCACCAGACCAAGCAGATGGCCGATGAAAGAGGAGCTGGGGATGATGACGGCAATGACAACCAGGTAGATGATGGGCAGCACCCAAGTGGGCACAATGAGATTGGGCGCCAGCTGGGTGGTGGGCTGTTTGGACGACTCTCGGATGGCCCAGTATCCCATGAAGGAGAAGATCCAGGCGGAGGAACCCAGCACAGCCTCATCGGGGAAGAAGCCGATGGACAGAATGCACCAGGGGATGGCGGTGACCACGGCGAGCACGTTGAGCACAATGCCGGTTCGCACGGTTCCATTGACTCGCTCAAACTGCGACACAATGGGTTGCAGGGCCACCAGGTTGAGAATCAGATGGAAGGCATTGGCGTGGACCAGGGGGTAGAATGAGATTCGGTTGACTTAGTTAGCAATGTGTGTCCCAGAGCAGCATGGGCTCAATTCCGGTTTCAGATACTCACGTTCGAAACTCGTCAAGGCAGTGCTTCTCAGCTCCAGGTCGTCCTCAATCCACACGTATCGCTGGCTCAGCAGGAAAATGATGGTGAGAAAAATGGGCAGGCCGAGCGACAGAGCGGGCGGGTGCTGTATCGCCTTTTGGAACTTCTGAAACAGCGGGAACTGGGCCATTGTAGGGTCGTAGTAGGGCTAGTTCGGGGCGCTGTTGGTGGTCCAGATTTTAGAGTACAATATCTAGAAGTGTCGTACACAGCCGTCACGTGAGTAGGGTAAATGGAAAAGTTATTATATCAAAACAAGACACTTGAGGGATGTAATGTGGTGCGGCGTAGGGGGGAAAAGACTGAGAAAAAAAGCTGCAGCGGTGCAGTCCTACGTTTTCAGCATCCTTTAATGGCGGTGGCAAGTGTTCTCCTGTTGCACCTGCCCCAGACGTCTCTTTTTCCCATGATTCATTTTATTCTTATGCTTTAGAGCTTGGCCTTTTTTGGGAGGACTATTTAGACACTTGCAAAGTTTACTTATCTCCGACCGTCTTTTGATGAGCGTGATGCGGGAATAGCATGTGAGGAGTGCAAGGTAAAAATATTTCTCTGATAGATAGACAACAGGGTGGAGACGTTGGAGAGCGTAATTTTTTGCACCAGGTGGGCACAAACGCACTAAGCCCATTCCCCAGCTCCTATAAATAACTCACCATGTGACGACCCTAGGGCAAGACCAGTATCGCATCTAAGACATGGAGTATCTAAAGCCAGCCTTGGGGTTGTGGCAAAGAGAAAGGGGGTAAGCGGCTGAAGCAAGATAGTGGGGCATTGGGTAAATGTGGGTATTCGAGAGAGGTAAGTAATAGTTAAGATTAAATGTACGGTTTTTGACACAGGAATTACACAGCCGTTGAGATGGAAAATGCACACCTACTGAAACGGATAAAACACAGTTGAAGGGTAATATAAAAGGAAGCGGAGTCCCACTTTGATTCCATATACAACGTAGCTGACCGGTGCTGTACATTACGATACTACACACTGTTATACGAATACTGCTTATGGCTCGTTGGTTATTCTTGTGGTGGCTCACTCGCAGTGTCTTCATCATGCCTCGTTAACTCATTGATCTATGTACATCTAAGCCTTGGGCTCAGTAGGCTGCTGGGGCATGGCAGGCTGCTGGCCCATGCTGGAAACAGCCTGGGACAGGTTCTTGGGGCCCATAGCCTTCTGCTCGGCAATCATTCGCTCCTCCTCAGCCTTGAGCTTGGGACCCTCGACAGCCAGGTACTCCAGGAACTTCTGGTACTGCTTCTGGCCCTCTCGTCGCATAACGTCGTGGGGCATGAGGGGCTTCTGCTGCTTGGGCTCAGAGACACCGAGGAACTTGGAGGCCCACTGGCCGTCCTTGCCGTGCTTGGCGTACCAGTCCTTCTCAAACTTTTCTCGGGCAATGGCCTCTCGACGGGTGAACTCGTCGGGCAGGTAGGTACCGTCAAAGGCCTTGAGGATGGGTCGCACGTCGGCCACGTTCTGGGCCACCAGCCACTCAAGGAAGGGGATCAGCTTGACGAGCTCCTTGTCGGGGTTACCCTTCCAGGGATCGATAGGGATGGCGTTCTCGGGCTGCTTCATGGTGCATCCGGAATCGGGGTCAATGATGAGGATCTTGCCCATGTCTCGGTTCATCAGAGACAGGTCCTTGACCAGCTTGCCGTCCTCGTAGGTGGTGTGTTCTCGGGTCAGCACATGGGAGAACCACGCGTGGTAAGGATCCAGCTTCATGATCAGCTTCTCGCAGTTGGCCATGTACTGAGAGGTGAAGAGAACAATCTCGTAGTACTGGCCGAGGTAACCCAGGAAGTAGTCGACACCGGGTCGCTTGGCCACTCGCCAGCCGTGCTCTCGGGTCCACTCCTGGTGCACCAGCAGGTCGTCAAGGGCAATGACCAGGGTCAGAGGTCGTTGGTACGGGGGAGCAGGGGGATCGGGAAGCAGAACGGGGGCAACAGGGTCTCTGTAGAAGGAAAAGGTGTCTCCGATTCGAGCCTTGAGACGGGCCCACATAAGCATGGGGGTGTATCCCTGGCCAATGGTGTCGTGCTTCTTCTTGTCCTCATCGTTGTCCCAGTCTCGGGCCAGGTAGGCGGCAAAGGCAGCAGATGCAGCAAAGAAGACGTAGTAGCCGTAGCCGGCCATTCGTTCTCGAGACTCCTGCTTGGAGGTCTGGTCCGTCGACTTCTTGGCGGTGCCAGCCCATCGGGCTCGCTGCTCGTCTGTGACCTCGTCCTCGCTGGCAGACTCGGTCTTGCCCTCAGCGCCAGGCTCGGCAGAGGCCTTCTCGGCGCCCTTGGACTCATCAATGTCCATACCGGCCTGAGACAGCAAATCATCGTTCAGCAGAGAGCTCTGGAACGGTTTGTCGGATTTCTCAGTTTTTTTGTCCGAGTAGAATCGCACCGCGGGGGTCATTGCCCGCTTGATGCTGGGCCGGGCCACCCGTGCAATCTGGGCTGCTCGCAGTAGACTGTGCATTGTGGATGATGAAGAGTCAAGGTGCGTTGGAAAATCTAATATACTTTGTTTCGGGGAACACAGGCTTCAGTGGATGTGGAGTGACATTTTGCCACTGTGGCGCTGGGGCGTTGGGGAGAGATACTGGCGGGGTTGTCTTGTTGCAATTTGGGCATTTTTTCTTCTTTTATTTGTTGGTTTTCCATTTTTCAGTCCCTCTTCAATAGTCTTGTTCTGTCTCGTCTCTTTTTTTTCTCCATGCTTCTTTAACCCCGAAATTTCAACGGGTAAAAAAAGATGACGGTTGGCTCTGTTCCTTTGGGTTCTAAATGTCACGTCAACTGCCACACCTTTAACTCGCCACCGTCTCCCACCAAAAGTGCACCAACGGTGTCAAACCCCGGCTTGATATCGGGGTCTTCATAGGACGGTGTTTTGGGGGGTTTTAAGAGGGGTGGCCAAGCTGAAGAGAATTCTATCGGCATCTATAGCTCACCCTCTATATTTCCATGTACTTTTTCTCAAGAATCACCATCCAACTAATCTCCAACTAATTTAGTAGAACATTTACTTACAGATCATTAAGCTTGTTCCCAACCACGATCGAACACTGCCCCTTGCATAGCAAGTCGGCTTCTGAGCTTACAGTGCACTCTGGAAAAAATCCGAGGTACGGCGCTGTTGTTATTTGGGGCTTGCCGGGTTGGGAAGCAGGGTTGGGAACTCCCAAAGGAGCAGAGCTACGGGCTTTAAAAACGTCTGGACACACCCGGAGAGAGCCCTGAGAGATCTCGTATAGCAAGCGAGGCTTTCCTGTTTGGTAGAAAAATATCCCGATGCAATCTATACGCAGGCTTAGAGTGGATGCTGGGTGATAGTCTAAAAGCGATCGACATTGAACAATAGATGTTTGGGTTTGATCATTTTATATTGGTGCAAGCGTGCAAGGTGCAAGTGGTTGGATAATTATGAGGCAACAAAAATACATGGATGAAACAGGAAACAGGTGATGTTGTTCACAAGGAAAATGGATACAGTACGACACCAGTACTGGTACCAGTACTCGCACACAAAATACCACCAACAATACAATCTCAATGTTGTCGTTGGCACTCAAGTGTCTGACTGCTCGTTCAACCAGCAAACCCAATAAATGACGCTGTATGCTCTGAGCGTGATTTGAGGTTAAAGGTAAAGAAGGAGAAACAGGTTGCCAACGGAGAGGATAATAATATCTGAGAAGCGCCATGAAACAAATATTGGTTATGGGTGTATTGTCAACCACAAAATCGTATGTTTGCTCACCTGACGCTAGCCATGGCAATTACACACCCCCACCCCAGACAAAGTTAGAAAAGACAGTTTGCAATGCATGAAAAGAGGCCTCTCACACGTGCCCGCGAGACAGTGTCGTACGTACAAGTAATACAGACCGCGCCTGTTACCCGGCCGTGGGCAGCCTTATCAGCCGTATGGGGATAGATGCGGTTAGGGCGTTTTGTGGGGCTGAGTTCCGATATACTTGTTTCACACAGCCGTAGATATAGGGGCTGGCAACCAGTGTCTCTACATCTAACTAAATACTGGCTACCGGTAGACTAAGTGTGCGTAGGCCAACAGTGATACTTACTTAACTATCTGCTAGTATCAACGAAATCACGTGAACATAATTTGTTGACAGCTAATTGTGGCCCAACCGATCATCAGATGCATTGCATCGCACCAGAAAATGGCCCACACGAACACTGCTGGAGACGTGTTTTTAAATGACTTTTTTGAAGGCCAACGAACCTGCCAGAAGAGACGGGGCCAACAACAGTTGCTATTTATAGTTGGCCCAAAAGTGGAACAAATATTCACACCAACACGGTCCAAAAAGTGGGCATGTAGAGATATTGTCTTAAACAACAACGTGGAAATACACCTGCTCGAAAGCCACGCCTGACGGCCGCTCACACGCTCCAGATTCTCCACCCATCTGCGTCTCTACTTGCGCGCTTCTGCACCTCTCCAAATTCTACCTCCATCCCTTGGACCATCCCGCCTGCATATCTAAGCTAAACTAACTTAGGCAACCGCACTTGACGTTTCTGCAAATTTCAGGTTTCAGAAAAACGACGTATATTCTCCGCCACCCTCACAACAACACATGGCCAACTACAGTCTGTTTGGCGGCCCCACGCAGCTCCAGCAGCAGCTGCAAAATATCTACGACGATGCCCACGAGGGCACGCTCCAGGCGGTGCTCCTCGAAACGGCCCAACAGGACGGTCCAGCCCTCCAGGCCTGGACGCTCTGTCTGTTTTCCATCAATGCCAAGATCAAACAGGTAGAGAACTCCAAGCCGCGAAGCGACACGGAGCGCGGACTGCTCAACTCCATTCTCGAGCTGGAGCAGGAATGCCGTGAACGCATTGGCAATCTGGAACGCAAGAAACAGGTGTCCACCAACCCGTATGTGACCCAGGCGTCGCTGCCCTCGCTAAACAACCTGTCGCTGGGCAATTCGTCGGCGCCACTTCCTCCGTCCCATGGCGCCAGTTCCAGCAACGTTCATAATCCCTTTCAACATTACGATTCTCGCCTACAGCAGACACAGCAGCAGCAGCAGCAGCAGCAGCAGCAGCAGCAGCAACAGACGCAGCAGTCGCCTCCAAAGGTCAGACCGTACTACCAGTCGCAGCAAAGCCAGCCGTCGTTGCAGCCCGCCCTGCAGCCACAAATGTCCAACCCCAGCTCCAGCAGCGTCAACAGATACAACGTGCCTCGAAAACAGGTTCCTGGGTCGTCTTCCAACGTCACCACGTCACCCCAGAAGGCGCCGCTGCTTGATCTGGACCTGTCGCCCGGCAAATCAGATACCCCCAAGTCCAGCAACATGCTAGCGCCCCCCGTGGACTTTGATCGACCCAAGCCTGTGGTGGCGCCTGTTCAGACCCAGTACCAGTACCCTCCTCAGCAGGACTTCCAGCCCGTGGAGCCCGAGGTTCGAACGGAGCGACACAACGACAGATCGCAAGAACGACAGTACAATTCTGCCGATTTCAGTGAGTATAAGAAGGATTTGACAAGATTTTCGGTGTGTTTTCAGCGGTGCTATTTGTTATTTGTTTTTTTTTGGCTAAAGGTGTGGTGATACCTGATAACGATCCAACACACGTGACCCCAGACTTTATTCTGCAAACATGGCTATGATAGCCGAGTTGATTCCTGCAATGGGCTGATGCAGAGTCAAAGTACGTGAACACGAGTGATGTGAGACTGCACGATTTGTGTGTGGGGGGGGGGGGGGAGAGAGAGGTGGAAGAGGTGATGGTTGAGGGTGGGGTGTGTGCTATGGTCTTCGGTGAGTCGGCATTTTGATTTTTTCATTGTCGCATTTGGAGCTATCCAATTGATCATGATCTCATCAGAGACTTACCGCACGATCACGGTCGCGTGTTCTGTCACGTGGTACACCACCCATCTAATACCGCACGTTCTCGAGACTTTTTTTTTCCTCATGCTCCCCGCCCTACTTTTTCCGTCGCTGCAGTATTACTTTAACCTCACGGTTTAGCATCTATCAAGCCTCACTTGCTTTCTCTATAGAGCATTGCAGTGAAGATGAATAAAAGTGAAAAGTCAAAGGGTACATTGGGGGAGTCCATCTCTCTTGGTGACATGTGATGTGCAACGTTTCAGTGTGTGGCACGCTAAGCAATGTTTTGATTTTGTCAGGTCGTGTGCGCAGCCAGCATGCACTCCAAGCGGCAGGAAAACGTTTGGTTGAGCCCAAACCTGCAATTTCCCATTTCTCTGGCGATAGCAAGGTTTAGTAACGAGGATTTGAGTGCGGGTTTTAATTTGATTCGGCGTCTTTGGGGGGGCTCTCGATGGTGCAGTAGGTTATTGGCGAGTTGGTTTGGCCGTCAAGGCTTATTGCGAGCCAAAACACCTTTTCGCCTACATCGCTGCCTTTTGGCCCATCAGGCTTTGGTGTTTATTTTTCCACCCTTTTTTTGCCCTCACCCACCCCCCTTGAATCGTACGCTTGTTGCTCTCCCAAATTACCCTCCCTTACTGCGTCCTGCACATCCACGCATTGTTGTTCCTGCTAAACAATAACATTGGGCCAAGTTAAAAAGCTTGGTGAGCAGAGGCAAGTGTAAATGTAAATCAGGCCGCACACCACCACACTACACACACTTTGTACCTAGTTTCACTCCTGAGGCGAACCCCCTTCAGTTGTCGACGATAACGACCTGCCCAGCCACGTGATAACCGCACCACCGCCGAGCATTCGCCCCACCGAAAAAACAGCCCGCGCCTGTGCAGCCAACTAACCCTAGCTCCAATCTCTGCCCATCAACGGTCCACCTCGTCTTCGTCCACCGTCTACACGCCCGTCAACTCACGGCCCGATCTCCAGCCCCTCTCGTCCGCGTCTTCGCCCATCGACGCCCCGCCCTCGCCGCCCAAACGAGAGATGCTCAAGACTCTACGAGGCGCTACCTCGTCCAAGAAGCAACCGTCGGCGGCCACCGCCAACGAGGCTCCCCTCAAGGGAGCGTCATTAGCTTGGAAATTCAAAAACTTTGGCAAGAGCCAGGAGGAAAAGAAGCCCGAGCAGCCCAAACCCGCTAAGGTCAAGCCCACCCGCTCCAATGCCCCGTCCGTTAGCTCGGCCGCTAGACCCAACTACTCCACCACCTCCGTTAACACCAACGCGACCTCTACCACCGCCGCTGCTTCCAGTGGCCTTCCGCAAAGCACAAAATCAAACAACATCAAGTCCATGCTGCTCGACGACGACGAACCCGTCCCTGCCCGAGCTCCTCCCCCCCAGCAGGCCCCCGTCCAGCAGCAGCAGCAGCAGCAGCAGCACCATGTCGCCGTTCCTGCAGCTCCCGCTGCAGTTGCCCATCCCGTACATCACTCGGTACACCCCGTACAAACCCCTCCTGCACAAACACACACTGCTCACCAGGCCCATCCGTCTCCGCCTCACGTGACGCACTCTCCCCCTCCCCATGTGACCCACGCCCCAGCACCCTCAAAACAGACACCCACTGCTCACCAGGCCACCTACAATGCTCTGCATGGCCAGCAGGCACGACGGTCTGGCGAGGTGCGACGGTCCGGTGAAATGGCCCGTCGGTCAGGAGAGGCCCGACGCTCCGGCGAAATTCGACGAGCCCGCCCCTCAAGCGGCATTTCCGTGCGATCGACTGCATCCGACGCTGGCGACCACCCCTGGGCTGGCTTCACGTCAGTCGGGTCGGCCGCCAAGCAGCAGCAGCACTCTAACAACTCGTCCACGTCTTCACTAACCTCAGCCCAGACTGCCGCCGCCGGAGCAGGCGCGCAAAAGGCGGCCCAGGCCCAGCAGGCTGCTCTGGCCCACAGCCGAGCCCTCAAGCCGGTGTCATCCAACCCTAGTGCCACCAACAACCACAACGCCAAGAAACCGGCCTATCAGTACATTGTGCAGCCCACGCCGGCCAAGCCGCAGCAGAGTGCCGCCACACGAGCCGCTTTGGCCAAGTCCAAGCAGCTCAATGACAGAACCAAGGCCAAGCGACAGGCCGCAGCCTCGGCGCAGAACAGAACACGCCAGGTACACACTCCCCCCGCACAGGCACGACCGCCTCAGCAACAGGGAGCCAAGCAGATTCTCAACGCCGGCGGAGGTCGACAGGAGTCGCCGTCGCCGGAGCAACCGGAGGAGGAGAAGAAGCCGCTCACAGAGTGGGACAAAAAGGTTGCGGAAATCATGAAGGATCTGCGAGGAGTGGACGAAAACGCTGCCAAGCAAATTCTCAACGAGATTGTCGTGCAGGGCGACGAGGTCCACTGGGAGGATATTGCCGGTCTGGAGGCCGCCAAGAGCTCGCTCAAGGAGACAGTCGTGTACCCCTTTCTGCGTCCCGATCTGTTTTCCGGTCTGCGAGAGCCCGCCCGAGGTATGCTTCTGTTTGGTCCCCCCGGTACCGGTAAGACCATGTTGGCTCGAGCTGTGGCTACCGAGTCCAACTCTACCTTCTTTTCCATTTCCGCGTCTTCGCTGACGTCCAAGTTCCTTGGTGAGTCAGAGAAGCTCGTGCGAGCGCTGTTTTTCATGGCCAAGGCGCTGGCCCCCTCCATCATCTTTGTCGACGAGATTGACTCGCTGCTGAGTCAGCGAAGCGACTCCGGCGAGCATGAGGCGTCGCGACGAATCAAAAACGAGTTTCTCGTGCAGTGGTCCGATCTGGCGTCTGCTGCTGCCGGACGAGAGCGAGAAGGAGACGTGCAGCGGGTGCTTGTTCTGGCCGCTACAAACTTGCCGTGGGGTATCGATGAAGCTGCCCGACGACGATTCGTGCGACGACAGTACATTCCTCTACCCGAGATTGAGACACGAGAAGCACAGTTTACAAAGCTTCTGGCGGCCCAAAGGACCAATCTTACCGAGGAGGAGCGAAAGGGTCTGTTGAAGCTAACCGAGGGCTTCTCAGGATCCGATATCACGGCTCTGACCAAGGATGCTGCCATGGGTCCTCTGCGAGCGCTTGGCGACAAGCTGCTGACCACGTCGCGGGAAGATATCCGTCCCATTGGATACCAAGACTTCGTTTCTTCATTAGCCTTCATTCGGCCCTCAGTTTCCAAGGAAGGTCTCAAGGCCTTTGAGGACTGGGCCGCAGAGTACGGTAGCAGTGGTGCTTAGGCGAGACCTTTTCATATATTTTCATTTCATAATATTAATGCATGGATAGACGGATATATAATGTGCGCAATTGACAGTAGCTACTGTATGGAAACTGTGTACCAGTAGGATGCTTCTTGTACAAGTACGAGTAGTGTACAGTACGAACTCGTACCGCACCTGTAGCTAATGTATGTATAGAATGCATGAGCTACGTGCTGTAGCATGTGTATCAGATGATGTGGAGATGCAGTGGCGGGCACTAATGCATTGCAAGCAAGTTGTGCAGAGTTCGATTTGATTTCTCTGATCATCAGCTGATAACTGGGTGGTTGGTTGCTTTTGATTCTTTTGAATCGAAATAATGCAAAGTCAAGAAACGAAAAAAGAGGCGGGTCTTAAAATAAGACACGGCAATTTAAGATCCAACGTTGATTGAAAGTGATTGGAGTGGTGAGGGTGGATATATGGAATACGGTGATATGAATTGAGACTACCCAATGGATTCTCCACCGAGATGACAAGGTGCAGGACCCTCGTAATTCCACAAACCGGCTCATTACTTACGACGTCATAGTATCCACTGACTATTGTGTTCTGGCGTTAATGCAACAGTTAGACTTGCCTGCCATGGTAAAACACTTGGTTGGTCTTTAAGTGTACTCTAACGAACACAGGTTATAGATGAATAGACCTGTAGGGTTGGTTTTTGGTCAATGGTGCACATGTACCAAGTATATACATGTATGAAGCGGTTATTACGATAAAGATGGATATTGGACACAACTGGCTTGATACGTGTCATCAACTGACAGAATGACCCGTCTCGGATGTGACACTGTGTCACTGTCAACAATGGACAGACTTTCAGACTTCCCAATATTATGTTGTGCAAGAGCCTCTCCTGGTCGTGTTGTATGGGTGGGCGGCTAATGGTCCCGAAGTACCACATACACTACAGCCAAACATATAGAATATGGTGCTCCTAGCATACGATATGGTATATCTAGGTAGTTTCTAGTACTCCTACTTATTTTTTTATTTTATCTTTTTCGTCGTTTGGCTCGCTTTTCCCTAGGTTCTCCAAGTTTTCAACCGGGTCTATTCTATTCCTGCCAGTTTGATATCCTCCGACCTTCCCCAACTCACTAACTTGACAGACCCATGAAAAAACAAAAGAGCTTTATATATGGGGGTGTCCCGGACACGTAGCGGTTTCTCCACAGTCGCCATGAAGTTCTCTCGTTCGGTTTTCTCTACTGCCCTTTCTCTGGCACTGGCTTCACCTTTGATACACTACAAACCAGACCAGCTTCTGGCCTCTTCTTTTGCCATCCACGCTTCCGACGACTTTCCCGAGTATGCCTTAGCTACAAAGGAAATCGACCCGGCCTCTCTGGGGCTGGACACTGTTGCCCAGCACTCTGGCTACCTCGAAGTCAAGTTGTCGGGCGAAAACTTCTTCTACTGGGCCTTTGAGTCCCGAAACGACCCCTCCAAGGACCCCGTTGTCCTGTGGCTCCAGGGAGGACCCGGGTCGTCTTCCATGTTTGCGCTAACTTTCGAAAACGGGCCGTCGTTTTTAAACAATCCAGAAATCAAGCCTGTTAACAATCCCTGGTCGTGGAACAACAACGCCACTATGATCTATCTTGATCAGCCTGCTGGTGCGGGCTTTTCCTATGTTTCTGCTGGCGGAACCCCCGCTCGCACCTCCAAGGAGGCTGCCAAAAGTGTCTTTGCCTTCCTCACGCTCTTTTTCGACAAGTATCCTCACTTGCCGCGCAAAATCCACATTTCGGGCGAATCATATGCTGGCCATTACGTTCCCCAAACCACGCTGGAAATCCTCAAGACCGCCAACAAGACCTTCCAGGTGGAGTCTATGCTGTGCGGCAACGGAATGACCGACCCCCTGAACCAATACACCGAGTATTCCGTCTATGGCTGTGACTCACAAGCCTCAGGAGTGTCCCCTGCTCTCTACAGCAACGAAACCTGCCAACAGGCGAAAGCCGCCCAGGAACGATGTATTCCATTGATCCAAAAGTGCTACGATACTGGTTCCAACGCCGACTGTAGCTATGCCACTTCTCTTTGCAACGCCGAAATCCTGTCGTTGTTTGATAACGAAAAGAACATTTACGACGTCCGTCGACCCTGTGAGCCCTCCAAGAGTGGTACCTGTTACAAGGAGGCTGACTACGGAGAAGCCTTCCTCAATAAACAGACTACTCGAGACGCCATTGGCGCTGTTGTGCCGTGGAAGGCCAATAACCGAACCGTGTATAACGACTTTACCGTCTTCACTGGTGACTGGATGAGACCTGACAGTGTCCGGGCTGTCACGGAGATCCTTAACGGCTATAATGTTCCAGTCCTGATATTTGCCGGTGACAAAGACTTCATTTGCAACTGGCTGGGCCAGAAGAAATGGCTGGATGCTCTTCCTTGGGACGGACATAACAAGTACCTGAAAGCCCGAGAACGACCCTGGAAAGTCAACCACCAGAGCCGGGGGGTTTTGAAACAGTTTGGAAAGCTCTCTTTTCTGCGAATCTTTGAGGCTGGCCACATGGTTCCTCATGACCAACCTGAAGCTGCTTCATACATGTTGCACGAATGGCTCACCGAGACCCTGGGTATTTGGGACTACAAGGATTATGAGTACGGTATTCCCAATACTGGACATTTCATGTGATTTATGTATTTTCGAACAAATTATTATGCAGGCTATATTATCCACTCGTAAACGGAACGGAAGACTAAGACGTCCGAACCCCGCTATTTTTTTCCTCGAAACCTAAGTCAACACATTTTCCTTCTCCGTACAATTGTAAGACAGTATAGGGCAGTTATTTGTAAGAGTTATAGATGCTTTAGAAACTAAAATGGTCATTAGGCGTTAGGACAAATAAGAAAAAGAGAGGAGAGAGAGAATTAAATATTGCAGTTACCTCCGCATTGGCAAAAGGTGACGGAGAGAGCTCCACAGTAGCTGGGCTGTTCCCATTCGTTGGTAAAGTTTCCAGAATCGCCTCGAATGGAGTAGGCTGCCCAGGGAGTCTTGTTGTCGTCGGTGAAGGATCCTACAATCACGTCTCCCTTAGCAGCGTAGAGATCCAGAGCCTGCTGGATGCCCTTGGCCATGCCTTCCTCCCAGTTTGTCAGCTTATCGTAGGCGCTTTGATCGTCTCGAATGGGCGAAATGACCATCTTAACTCCGTCCTGGTAGCCCTTGACGTCTCGGGTGGCAAGATGCAGTCGGAAGGTGTCAGATCGCTTATGGTATCCAACAGAAAGAGGACCTCCAGTAGCCTGGGCGTCTCCGTTGGATTGCGACAGACCCAGCTGCGAGTAGTCGTAGGGCTCAAACAGCTCTCTGAGAGCCTGCCTGAGTTCCTCCTTGAGTTTCTCGACCATGGCGTCGGCAGACGAGGTTGGAGTAGCTGCGACCAGAGTAGTGGGGGTTCCAGAAGAGATAGAATCTTCTCCGTCCTGGTCATCAATACCGGCTCCTCCGCCCATATCGCCTCCATCATTGACAGTTGCGTTTTTTTCGTCCTTGGTGACAATCTGAGTCATGGCATGTGAATGTCGCAGCTGGCCCGACTTGAGAAACTGTGCAAAACCAGCTGTAGTCAACAGAGCAAAGTCATCATTGGAAATAGAGGCATTCTTCAGAAGTCCCTCGATAGTAGTCGTGTTATCCTCTCTGTAGCTGGTGACTACAGACTCGAAAGTGGAGTTGTCTGCGGTGATGAAGTTGCAAACGCTTTGACAGTTTGCGTCTACGGCAAAGTTGGCAGCTGCAATGGACTGGGGCTCGAATCGGGACAGTGCATGTGAGAAAGGCACTCCGATAGCGTTGTAGGTCTGTTGGACCGTGTCGAAGAAGGACATTGTGTGTGTTGGGCAAAAAGTCCGGGGAAAAAACGTTCCACTTTAATATATATATATATACACATGAGAGAGACTCTGGATATGCAGGTGTCATGTGCAAATGCATAGAGGGGAAGAGGGCGGAGTAAGGTGAAACTGGTCTTGGCTGAGAAGAGTATTGTCGTTCTGTGTTTGGTAACACAAAAGGGCCATCACGTGAGAACTCTTTGCTTTTGAACTTGCAAGCCCCCCGCTCCCCTGAAATATATAAATGAATATTTATCACCAGGTCTCAAAGTTTAGCAGCGGTACGCCGTTGTGTGATAGTGTGTGTCGTCCAACGCTTTGTTAAAATGCCGCTTTATTCAATTTCGCTTGTTCTAAATTCTATTTCGTTATTTTTTCTGTTCCTGAAGGAAGGCTTGGCCTGCATGTTGGAAAGTTGGAGGTGACGTCATTCGTACGGGTCAGGTGTAAGTAGAGATTTGTAAAAAAGGTTTGGGAGAGTGAGACAGACTCCCCGGAAAGACATTTACGTCTCTTCTTTTTTTCCCTTCCCAGCCACAGCACATGTTCCACACACTCTTTCTGTATACCCCACCTTTTTCAACCTTCGTGATAAAGTTCACGGCTAATTAGTGGACGGGGGTGGAGTAAGTTGGACATTGGCTGGGAAATGAAGATGGCCATTCAGAAACGGCCGTTTGTCATCTTTTTCAGCCTCAGCTAACCTCCTCCAATTCTCGTCCGACCATGAAGTTGACTGGTGTGATTCGGCTGTTTACGGCTGTCGTGGCTCTCCCCGACGTTTCCAACCCTACCCCCCAAAACGTTCTTCAGCCTGTCCAGTATCGAGTTGCCTTTGCAGGTAATCAGGATGCAGCCGTTGTGTCCTGGAACACGTACGGAAAACCCGGCTACCAGCCAACTGTGTACTATGGCACTGATAAGAACCAGCTGAACAGCAAGTCCACAGGAGATTCTAACACGTACGAAACGTCGTCGACCTGGAACCACCATGTTCGCTTGGAGGACCTTCAGAGCGATAGTGTTTACTACTACCGGGTCGGAGGAGCGCCTGAGTCGGAAGTTTACCACTTCAAAACCGCCCGAAAGGCAGGAAACCCCAAGGAGTTTACGTTTGCAGCAGCCATTGACCTCGGAGTCATGGGTCCCTACGGATTAAGCACCAAGGTTGGAGAAGGAGCTAGCAACCCCCTGGCCCCTGGAGAGCAAAACACTATGGACTCGCTTCTCCAGAACATTGACAACTTTGACTTTCTGCTGCACCCTGGTGATCTAGCTTATGCCGACTACTGGCTCAAGGAGGAGCTACAGGGATACATTGATACGGGAGTGAATACCACGGATACCGATGCGCTTTTCAAAAACGGAGTTCAGACTTACGAGGCTCTGCTCAACACCTACTACCAGCAGATGCAGCACATTACATCCTATAAGCCGTACATGGTTGGACCTGGTAACCACGAGAGCAACTGTGACAACGGAGGAACTGGAGGGTTCACCGTAAAGCCCTGTTTTGAAGGACAGAGAAACTTTACTGGTCTGATCAACCATTTCCGAATGCCCGACGCTGAATCTGGAGGTGTTGGGCCTTTTTGGTACTCGTTTGACTATGGCCTAGTGCACTTTATCAACTTCAATACCGAGACTGATTTTGGCAAATACGGACCTGCACCTGATTCTGTAGGAGGATCCGATGACATGGACTCTGGCGAGTTTGGAGCTGATGGCGAGCAGCTCAAATGGTTGAAAAACGATCTCAAAAACGTGGATCGGTCCAAAACGCCCTGGGTCATCGCCATGGGCCATCGTCCCTGGTACGTGTCTGCCAAGAAGAAGCACCGATGTCAGGAATGCCAGGCAGCCTTTGAAAAGACATTCAACAAGTACGGCGTGGATCTGGTGCTCATGGGACACAGACACCTGTACAACCGAATCCACCCCATTGACTACAAGGGTAACATTGACCCCAATGGACTCAACAACCCCAGCGCTCCTTGGTACATTGTCAACGGAGCAGCTGGACACTACGACGGTCTGGATAAGGCCAAAAAAACCGGCAAGGACTGGTTGGCGTACTATGAGGATACCAAGTATGGCTGGTCCAAATTCACTGTCCATAACGCCACTCATCTGACCCACTCCTTTGTCGTTTCCGCAGATAACTCTCTGCTGGACACTCAGACTCTGTACAAGAAGCGAGGACACAAGAAGCATAAACGAGAGATTGAAAAGGACAAGACTTCTGATGCTAGTAGCAGTTCCATCAGCAGCATGGCCATTTTAGCCTTCTTTTTTGCCTTCCTTTATTAACTAGTAACATGTACAGTGGTACCGGTACACTTATAGACATACATTTTACACCTCTCTTCTGTTACTGTATCATAGACATCAATCATTATATTATATAAACTTGCGATTACTGGTTCTTCTTCTCGGGAGTCACCTTTTTTCTCTTGAGCTTGGCAAGCAGCTTCTTCAGAGGAGTCTGGCTGGACAGATACGCGGCCTGTTCCTGAGACAGCACTCGCTTGAGAAGCAGCGAAAAGATGGAGCCAAACGCCAATGCAATCACCGTGGATGTGAGAATGATGACATTGTAAGGCATGGAGAAATCGGGGGTGGGCAACGACAGAATCAGAGCAGTGGTTCGAGTGCTCATGGTGTGAGCTCCATCAGAGGCCAACACGGTAAGCACTCCAGGAGGAATGGAGAAACCGTGGTTGGCATCCGGAGGGTACTCGGCCAGATAGAGCATGGACTTATCGAAATCGTAGCCCAGAGTAGCCGAAGAGTGGGCAGGGATAGTCAGCTTGAGCTCAAAGTGCGTGGGCTTCTTTCTGTCCACGGACTTTGAGTACTGCAGCACCTCAAACGAGCCCTCGGACTCCTCGCCAAACTCATCCACGTTCTTGAGCTTGAGAGTGTGGAAGTAGAACCGCATGAACCACGGCAGCGTTTCCGAGTAGATGAAGGTGACGGGCTCGGCTGAGGGGTTGGTAAAGGCCGTTCGCACACCTCCTCGCTGCTGACCGTGTCCTGAGAAGGATCGCTGAGCAAACACAGGAGGGGAAGCAACAGGAGACACGTTAGTGGCGTTTTCAGACGACAGAATAATGTCCAGAGGCTCAGTGTTGGCCAAGGACAGGGTGGGGTACGTGTCCAGAACCTCCCCATCATTTCCAGACTTGCTCTGCAGCTTCCATCCCTCCGGAACATCCAGTTTGATGGATCCCTGTCCGATTCGGCAGGCCCCTTCAATGGGTCTTCCAAAGATTTCCCGGATGCTCCACGATACCTCGGTAGGGTCGCCCAGAGGGTAGCAAATGTAGTCATTGGCGTAGGGCTTGGAGGTATCGCATCTGAAGTCGTCTCCGTAAAGAGGGACAGGGATGGGGTGTTTGTTTCGACGCAATTGACGAGGAACGTCAACCACGGCATCTACCGTCTGTTTCAGCACCATCTTGCATGCCTCGTCGTCGGTGCATTCTCGATGCACGTCAATGGCCATTCCCTGCCATTGCGAGTCGAAGATCTTGTGTCCATCCAGCAGAGACGAGATGCCGGCCTTTCCCTTACAGGGAAGGAGTCGGATGAAGGGCGTCAGGTTCTCTGTGCAGACGGGCTCGGCCGGGAGAGCTCCCGAGAACAGGTATGCTGTGGTTTCGTTGGCTCCGTTCTGGCCCGTGGACGACTGCTTGAAGGTGAACTGGGGCTCGACGGTATGTGCTGCATCAATGAAGTTGAGCGAGGCGCAAAACAGGCCCGACAGCGAGTTGACCAGTCCAAACCACTTTTCCTTGGCCTCCTTGTTGGACGATGCTTCAATCCACGCCCAGGCCTCGACTCCGGTTCCTCCGGCCTGTGCTCCGTTGTGTGGCAACACTCCCCATTCCTCGGCATCCCAGAAGCCCTGGGCGAATCGAAGGTGGATTTCGCGCGCGTCGCTCTGGGTGATGATCTGTGAGAGAATCCGGGGGAACTCGTCGTGGTGAGCAACAGGGTGGGTGTTGAAGGGCTCGGATTCGGCCTCGAACTCGAACGAGGCCTGCAGATACTTTTGCGACAGCGGCCGCAGCGACAGCTTTTCCGAGTATGCGAACACGCCGGCCACCAATGCCAGGCTGGGCAGTATCGACAGTTTCATCGTGTGCTGTGATGTGCTGTGCTGTGCTGGTTAGCTGGCTATATTACGTACTGCAGGAGCGCGCGTAAACGTGGAGTTTAATGTGAAGTGTGAGTGAATGAACGATGCGATGGTCGGGGTTCTTAGGGCAATAGAATGAGCCATGAGTAAAGGATTGATAAGTGAGTTTTGTAGAAGAGTAATATTTTATCGATGAATTTAACCACATTTAGAGGTATGTTTATTTCTCTTCTCAAGAGCGTGTTGTCTACTCTTCTACAAGGTGGCGTTAGATGGTGTATAACGGTAAGTAAGACAGGGGTAATTACTTGGGTTTGGGAGGTGGTGAGATGGTTGGAATTTGTGAGCAACAAACGTGGTGGAACATGTATTACTGTTTTGGCGAACTATTGACGGCATGGCATCTTTCTTTTGTCCTTCATTAGTTATATCAACACAGTAAAATACTGTATTAATGGTGTATGTTCAGCATTCACTGCCCCGCCTTACTCTCAACTAAACCCAAGTAACGTTATTAATACGTCAACTAAATACCTACCAAATACGTCCATCAATCTCACCATACAAGCCATTATATATCAATTCGCCAATGAATATCGAATACATACCTGAAAAGGACTCTAGAAAAACACCTCCCTCCATGTCCCCTCTTCTGCCACACTTTTCCACTCTCCATCCTCACTATCTCAGATCAAAGCTTAGATGGGAAAATAAAATGCAGGTGCATATTTCACCGTTCAACCATTCTTAAAAAAACACCACTAACACACACACCACAGCATGGACGAAATCAAACGGCTGCGAGAAGAGCGACAAAGGCCGTTTTCCGAAGACGACGACGCGGTGATGGCCGACGTCTCGGAAATGCAGACCCTCAACGTCGATGAGCCACAAAACCAGCCCCAGGACTCGTATACGGCGCCGCAAGAGTTCATCAATGAGACGGTGTCGCAGCAGGCTGTGGACGAGCTCCAGGCCAACGAGTCCAACAAGAGCATCTACAACCGCGCAAACGACTACAAGCGCAAACGTCTGGATCGCCAGGAGGCCGATGATGATGAGAAGGATCTGAGCTACAAGGAGCGCCTGGCGTTGAGAGACCTGGAACGGGACGAAAAACGAGTGCAGGAGGCGATTCGAAAAAAGGAGGAGGCAACAGGAGCATCAAAGGAGGAGCAGGACGAGTTGAGACGGTTTGAGCGGGCCCAGACGCCCCCAAGAGTAGGTCCTCGGATTAGAAAGGGGCGGGCGGATTCTACTAAACCTGGTGCATCGGCTGAAGAGACAGGCGAGCGAGGCCGCAAGCGAAAATCTCGATGGGATGTGCCCGATGAAACGGCTGCCCCGGCAACAAGCAAAATCACAGACGAGTTCCTCAACTCGGTGCTGCCCAGTGAGGGATACATTGTGCTGACTCCTCCAGCGTCCTACAAGCCGTTGATCAAGAGCAAGGTGACGGTAAAGATTGAGGGCTACAGCATTCCTGGAGGTAGCAACACTGAAACCGCTGTGGACAGGGCGTTGGCGATCCAGGCGGCTGTTCCTTCTGCTGATGCTATTCCTGGAGTGGGTGATCTGGCCTACTTTAAGGAGAGCGACATGAAGTATTTTGGAGCGCTCATCAACCAGCAGGACGCAGAGGACCAGGGACTGCTGAGTGCGCGGGAAATGAAGGAGCGTCAGGTGATGCGGTTGATTCTCAAGATCAAAAACGGCTCGCCGCAGATGCGAAAGCAGGCCATGAGACAACTAACGGACTCTGCCCGGTCACTGGGTCCCGAGGCACTGTTTTCGCAAATCATTCCATTGTTCCGAGAACGGTCGTTGGAAGACACAGAGCGGCATTGGCTCGTCAAGGTGGTTGATCGAGTGCTATTCAAGCTGGGCGACCTCGTCAGACCATACACTCCTCGATTATTGTCTGTGATAGAACCTCTGCTCATTGATGAGGACTATTTCACTCGGGTGGAGGGTCGAGAACTAGTGGCCAATATTTCCAAGGCTGCTGGTCTTCCACACATGATTTCGACGCTTCGACCAAACGTTGGACATGCCGATGAGTTTGTTCGAAACACCACTGCTCGTTCGTTCGCCATTGTAGCCAGCGCGCTGGGTGTTCCTGCGTTGGTTCCGTTCATCAAGGCCGTTTGCAAGTCGAAAAAGTCGTGGGAGGCTCGTCATACCGGTGCCAAGATTGTCCAACAGATTGCCATTCTCATTGGATGCACGGTACTACCGTATCTGAGCTCGTTGGTGGATTGCATTGGTGATGGACTAACAGATGACAATCCCAAGGTGCGTCAGATGACTGCTCAGGCTCTGGCTTCTTTGGCTGAAGCTGCTGCTCCTTATGGTATTGAGTCGTTTGAGAACGTGCTTGAGCCACTGTGGCTGGGAGTTCGAGAACAGCGAGGTAAGCATCTGGTGGCATTCCTCAAGGCTATTGGATACATCATTCCGTTGATGAACCCAGACTATGCAGACTACTATACCAAGGAGGTGATGGCTGTTGTTCTTCGGGAGTTCTATTCTCCGGACGAAGAGATGAAACGGGTGGTTTTGGAGGTTGTCACCCAGTGTGCGCGGTCCGAGGGAGTCACTGCTCGGTACATCCGAGTCGAGGTTCTGCCTACTTATTTCAAGTGTTTCTGGACCCGCCGAATGGCGTCCGATAGAGTGTGTTACAAGCTGATTCTTTCGACGACCGTTGAGCTGGCCAACAAGGTGGGCACTGCTGAAATCGTCGATCGAGTCGCCAACCATCTCAAGGACGAGTCTGACCATTTCAGGAGACTCACAATGGAGACCATTGACAAGGTGGTTGCCAATCTGGGTATTGCAGACATTGAGGCAGGCTCAAAGCTGGAAACTCGGCTGGTTGACGGTATTCTCACTGCCTTCCAGCTTCAATCTCCTGTTGCTGGAGCCAACCGAGCTGATCCTATCGTCATGTTGAGAGGTTTCGGTACTGTTATCCAAGCTCTTGATACGCGTGCTGCCCCATATTTCGCCCAGATCACTTCCTCCGTGCTCTTCCGACTGTCCAACAAGTCTCCCATTGTCCGAAGTCAGGCTGCTGATTTGATTGGTCAGATTGCTGGAGTGATGAAGAACTGTGGAGAAGACGAGGCTCTGAACAAGCTGGGCCAGATTCTGTACGAGCAGCTTGGAGAAGAGTACCCTGAGGCGCTTGGATCTCTTCTGGGAGCTCTCAAGGCTATTGTTGCTGTTGTTGGACTTGCTTCCATGACTCCTCCCATCCGAGATCTTCTCCCTCGACTCACCCCCATTCTTCGTAACCGACACGAAAAGGTGCAGGAGAACACCATTGACTTGGTGGGTCGAATTGCTGACCGAGGACCAGAGTACGTGTCTGCTCGTGAGTGGATGCGAATCTGTTTCGAGCTCATTGATCTGCTCAAGGCCCACAAAAAGACCATTCAAAAGGCTGCCAACAACACGTTTGGATACATTGCCAAGGCGATTGGTCCTCAGGACGTGTTGGCCACTTTGTTGTCGAATTTGCGGGTTCAAGAACGTCAGTCTCGTGTCTGCACAGCCGTTGCTATCGGTATTGTTGCCGAGACGTGTTCTCCTTTCACGGTGCTTCCTGCTCTCATGAACGAATACCGAGTGCCCGAAATCAACGTCCAGAATGGTGTTCTCAAGGCCATGACCTTCATGTTTGAGTACATTGGAGATATGGCCAAGGACTACATTTACGCGGTGGCCCCTCTGCTGGAAGATGCGCTGACCGATCGAGACCACGTGCATCGTCAGACGGCAGCTACAGTTGTGCGTCATCTGGCCATCAACTGCGTTGGTCTAGGAGCCGAAGACGCCATGGTGCATTTCCTCAATCTGTTGATTCCCAACATTTACGAAACGTCTCCTCACGTGATTGTGCGTATTTTGGACGCCATTGAAGGCATTCGCATGTGTTTGGGACCTGGGCTGGTGCTCAATTACATCTGGGCTGGTCTGTTCCACGCTGCTCGAAAGGTTCGAGACCCCTTCTGGAAGGCCTACAACTCGGCGTACATTGAGAATGTCGATGCCATGACCCCTTATTACCCAGACATGCCTGAAGACGACGAGTTTTACCGTCACGAAATGGATCTCTGGGTTTAGCATATAATGTATATTATTGGAGTGGACGTCAAGTCTGCTTGTATTTTTATGACAAGGTAACAGTAGACTTTCACTAGCATCTGTAGATAATCATTAATACTAATCAGTATTACCAATCTGACACTGACAGAAGTCGGACGAGGCGGAATTGTAGTAAATAAAACCACCGCCAACACAATACAGCACGTGTTCTTGTCAAATCGTACTCCTGTATCCGTACTGATTATCCAATCCGCGACGTTGTCCAAGATGAAGACTGTTGTTTCACTGCATTCAGAAGAGATAACCTGAGGGGATAATACCAATTGAATGAAAATGGAGTTGCTGTTGAATTTATTACCCAATCAATCAGTCTATGATACTGTATTGTCTCATCCAATTAATCTATTTTCCGATTATGCACACTTCCCCACGTTTATCTTTATTCTGAAGCAGCAATAACTTTGTTTGAGAGGAGACGAAGCGACTAACGGTAGAGGTATCGTATATAATGATTGCCAAAGACAGTCTAGCAAGCATCTTCAAAAAATGATCCTTGTCTACATTCTGGCCGTCTTGGCCTCATATCTGGCCTTTTCTCGTCTCCGGTACCACTACCAGAGCTACAAACTAGGCAAACGATGGAAGTGTTTTCCGTCTCGAGACGTTTCTTCGTTTCCCCTGGCTCTTCCTGAATTTCTCTTTTTTTTGAACGCCGGCAAAAACAATGTCCTGTTGGACGAAATGCTCAACTTTTTTGCCAAACGCGAACCAAACTTGACCATGAGTCTGGTTCTGGCAGGGTCCGACGTTACTGTCACTCTGGACCCAGAAAACCTCAAGGCCGTGCTAGCTACTCAATTCAAAGACTTTTGTCTGGGCGTCAGACACAGTCAATTGGCTCCGATTTTGGGCGATGGCATTTTTACTCTGGACGGCCAGGGCTGGCAACACTCGAGAGCTATGCTCCGGCCTCAGTTTGCTAGAGACCAGGTCTCAGACGTTGAGATGATTGAACGCCATGTCCAGAACCTGATCCAAAGAGTTCCCAGAGGTGAAGCTTTCGACATTCAGCAGCTGTTTTTCAACTTGACTCTCGATACAGCTACCGAGTTTCTCTTCGGCCAGTCTGTAGGTTGCCAGACGGTGGACACCCCTGGACAAGACGACTCTACAATTACGGACATGCCCATTCCACTGAGAAAATCGTTCCAGTCCGATTTCAACCTCGCCCAGCATCATGGCGGCTTCAGAGTGCGTTTGCAAATGTTCTACTGGCTCTGGAGACCATCTGAGCTTTTCACAGCTAGCAAAAGAGTGCGCAAGTTTGTTGACCATTACGTGCAGAAGGCGCTGAAAGAAAGCGAAAAAGAAAAACAACTGGACGACAAGTACGTGTTTCTCACTGAACTGGCTCGAGAAGTGAAATCCCCACAAGTTCTCAGCGACCAGGCTCTCAATATCCTGCTGGCAGGAAGAGACACCACAGCTTCTTTGCTGTCCTGGTGCATTTATCTACTGGCTAGACATCCCGAAAAATGGACTAAACTACGACAAGAGATTCTGGACACTTTTGGATCGGGCTCAGATCTGTCTCTCATCACTTTTGAGTCTCTCAAACGATGTGAATACCTCCGTTTTGTCATCAACGAAACCCTCAGACTGTACCCTTCGGTGCCCGTCAATGTCCGATACGCTACCAGAGACACAACTCTTCCTCGAGGAGGAGGACCGGATGAAAGTCAGCCGATTTTGGTCAGAAAAGGAGCCGTGGTCGTCTACAACGTTTTTGCTACCCATCGTCTGAAAAAGTTCTGGGGTCCAGATGCGCACGAATTCAGACCAGAACGATGGGGAGAAGGAGTATCGCGAGGATGGGAGTACTTGCCATTCAACGGAGGTCCACGAATCTGTCTCGGACAGCAGTACGCGCTGACCGAAACCAGCTATGTTCTCACTCGAATCGTGCAACTTTTCAGTACCTTGGAAAACGCAGACTCCAGCCCCGAACCACCTATGAAACTCCACGCTCTAACAATGTGCCATCTCACCGGTGTTCATGTGAAAATGAATGAATAGACGGATGTTTGCTGTTTCTGGTAGTTCGCTATTGATTATTAATTACTTACAACATGTGAAAACCCCACCATAATGTATTCTTGGCTTGGCCTTGTTCCTGAATGAGTGAATATTATTAATTTAGTGAGACAATACTGGTGGGCCCGGCCCTGAGTTCTACTTATATAAAATCGTGATTCATTATAGACATGCTATACTTTTTAATGCCAGGTCAGCTGTTGGCAAAGGGGTTTTCTTCTTCATGGAGAAGAGTTTGAGAAGAAGCAACGGGCGACACAGCAGCAGGCTGATCATCTTCCGAAGAATCCTCCTCTTCCTCCTCTTCCTCCTCTTCTTCCTCTTCCTCTTCCTCTTCCTCTTCCTCTTCCTCCTCGTCGTCGTCGTCATCATCATCTTCGTCGTCGTCGCCATCATCATTCTCTCCATCCTCCCCGTCATCTTCATCATCATCGTCGTCAGACTCCTCCTCACTACTATCTTCACTCTCAACAGTGTCAGCAAAGAACTCATCCAAAGTCTGCTTCTGCAGCTTGGGCTTCGTAGTAGTCATGCCGTTGGTACCGTTGGAAGCCATAGAAGGAACCTCCTTGTGACTGATTCCCGTAACCACCTTTTCGGTATCCATATGAACCACGTCCTCAGGCTCGTCTCGAAGACGAGGATCAGGAAGAACAGAAACATCCTTCTCCCATGGGGGAAGAGAAACGTAGCCACTGAGAGGAGTTCCCAAAACGGCGGACGCAGTATTGAGTTCCAAACCTCCTTCCGTCTTGGTATCGACCTTGGGGGCCTGTTTGGGAGCCTGAAGCATGAGAGTAGCTAGCTCAGTAGATGCAGGGTTGCTAAGCAGGGCTCCAAGACGTCGCACCTTGTCTCGAATCTCGTACGACGGGTCAAATCGACCGCAGTACAAGGCATGCGAATAAAGCTGTCCAACAAACGACTTTGCGAACTCAATCTGTTTTTCCTCCGTGAGCTCGCCAGTCTTGGACACCTCGTTGACCCGGAACAAGTACACCTTGGATGCCAGATCCATAATCTGAGCCCGAACAGGAGTGTCTTCGTATGCCACGTTTTTTAATGCCGAGTAAAGCAGAGCTTCTCCCACCTCGGGTGCCACTGAAACAAACTCAGACACGAGCCACACAACAGAGGCCTTGGCAGGAGCAGTTTCCGCAGAGGTGTCGAGAGTGGTGTAGATTTTCGCCAGCTTGGTTACCGTGATAACGTGTTTCTGGGGCTGTTGCTGGATCAGTAGACGCACGCAGGTAAGACATTCAGACAAAGTGGGTGCCTCTGATCGAATCTGACGAAGCAGCCACGTGACCAGCGAGTCGGCCTCTTTGCTGGATCCTCCGGCGGCACACGATCCAATTGCTGACACGGCTGCTGCCTGCACCTCGTGTTTGTAGGAGGTGGAGGTGGCGTAATGTTTGAGTTCCGACAGCGCAAACTTGCGTGAGGAAGGAATGGACGCCATGATGGTGATTTTGAGCAACGCCACTGACACGGCGTCATCGGGGAAGACTACAAACCGGTGCATGTGGTTGGAAAATGCGTTGGGTTGGTCTCTCTGCAGAATAATTTGTTTGATCATCGTCAGTGCAACAGTCAGAGTCTCGTTTTTGAGCAGCCGCACCAGTCCCACCTCGATAGTTTCCTGGTACACTGGCTGGACTTCTCCGGGACACAGCGCGTACACTGCAGTGACTGCGCTCATGATGAGCACTGGCGACATTGAGTTCTCAATGGCCGGGTACAGAGCCGACAGCAGCAGCGCAGTATCTGCGTCAACCGCGTTGTTGCCCCTTGGTGGCGCAATGTTGGTTCGGTTGTATCTGACTAGCAGATCGACCACCGACGCTGCTGCAAAGGTGTCCAGTTGGGGGATGATTCTGCACAGGCGTCTGTAGATGGGGTGGATGAGGTCGAGACGGTCGGGGCAGATGATCAGCATCGACATTATGGCCGAGCCCACCACGTGCACGTTTTTGTCCGTCAGCAGCTGTTGCAGAAACTCGACCAGCTGGGGGAACGTGGAGGGGTCCACATCGTAGCATTTGGCGATTGCTCCAGCCACAGCTCTTCGGACCAGTGGCGACACGTCTGTAACTCCCTTTTTGATGGCAAACAGCACGATTCCTGAAATGGCCGGGACTCTCAGGGAGCTGAGCACTCGTACTCCGAGACTTCGGACAGTAGGCGAAGAGTCCGACAGCGACTTTTGAATGGTGTTGACACTCATAAGCGCCAGGTCGTGCTCCATGGGAGCGTACCGGATCAGATACACAAACACGAGTTTGCGCATGTCCAGCGACTGCGAGGCCGTGTTACGCATCACGTCCGGGAAGAATTGTTGGGCCTCGTCTCCTCGCCCCTTGGACATGAATCCAATCACCTGACGCATTCCCGCCAGCCTGTCCCTGTCGCTGCGAGCATTGAGCAGCTTTTTGATTTCCTCCGCAGACAAAGGAGCGTCGTCGACCAGGAGTCTGGAAGAAGCCGACACGGCGGCCTCGAGAGTCAGCTCCTTGGCCGATTCCAACACCGCTCCGATTTTCGCAAACGGATCGGACATGTTGACGAGTCGGTTGTGTAGGTCGTTGTGGCGTCGCACTTTTGGCAGGTGTGTATATTGACAAGGGTCCGATCTGGAGGCTGTTGTCTTGTGTTGGTGATGTTGATGCAACGGTATGCTGGACCTTGGTTCCTGCAATGGCTGAGGTTATTTTGCCGCTGTCAAACACGGAAATATTACGACAGGACTACGTCAGAGGGATGATGGATGGGTTTGGGGGTAGAAGAGGGATGGGGCTGGTTTTGTGCACGAAATCAAACATTTTTTATTCAGCCAGTCACTAACATAAAATAACGGGAATATGAAAGTGAGTCTGCTGAGGCATGAGCTCGTTTCATGTCATCTCTCCCTCACATTCACACTCCTCCAACTTTAGGTTTCCAACAGTCCCAATCAAGCCTTTTCCATATATCAGCAAGTGTATTTATCAGTGGGTGATTCTTTGAAAAAAATACATCCAGTTTTGAAATACAACATTGCCACAAACGACTCGATAATCGCTTACACGACTCGATCTAAACACTTACAGACATTCACAAAAACACACCTCCGCCCACACCCACTCATATCACGCCACCAACATGCGTCTCATCGCCAAGGGACTGAAAAACAAGCTGGAGTACAAGAAGCTGGCTCTGGATTCCACCGACGACCTGTATGCGCTCACCAACGTGATCCAGCGGGGCGATCTGGTTGAGGCCAAGACTTTACGGGCCGTTCCACAAACCACAGGCGCCTTTGACGACGATCAGATCGCAGGCAACGCAGGCAAGAAAAAGGTGCTGCGAAAACTCATCTATGTGACCATTCGGGCACAGAAAATTGTGTTCGACGGCGAGGAGATTCGAATCACAGGTGTCATCACCGACGCCGGCCACCACGAGTCGCTCAAGACGAAATACCACACTCTGGCGCTCACTCCGGGCGATGAGGTGACTGTCGTCAAGGAGTTCTGGGACTTTTTCGCCCGGCAGACTCTCGACCAGTACGTCGGAGCAGACACAATGAGCGCCCTGGCCATGGTGTTCAACTCCACGGGCAAGTTCACCATCTACGAGCTGCGTCATAGTGTGACTCGAGTGCTGGTGCAGGGCTACAAGGCCATTCCTCGAAAATATGACGGTCAGGGATCAGTGGGAAAAACCAGAGGCAAGCAATACAATGACTTTTTCAACGTGGCCAAGGAAACGCTGCTACGAACGATTGAAAACAGATGCAAGGCAGACTGGACCCTCCCCGTGCTGCTCATCTCCATGCCGTACATGAACAAGCTCTTTTCCGAGTACTTCAAGGCATGGGCTGTGGACAACAAGGTCAAGACCGCCATTCAGCTGCAGCAGGGATTCATTACTCTGGAGACGTCGTCAGAGGGAAAAACGGCTATTCGAGAAGCCCTCAAGTCCATCTCATACAAATCCGCACTTAATAAGCTGGCCATTGCTGCTGACGGCAACGAAATGGACCAGTTCCAACGCATGTTCCACACAGACCCCGACCGAGTTTGGTACGGAGAAAAACATGTGGATTATGCACTGGAAATGGCAGCGGTGTCGGTACTGTTTCTGTCGTCCAACTTTGTGCGAGGGTTCGACCACGCCAAAAGATCTCGATACGCCGAAGCCACCCAGGCCGTGCAGCAGAACGGAGGCAAGGTGTTTATGTATTCGCATCTGCAGGACTCGGGTCGCCAGATTGACGCTCTGGGAGGCATTGCTGCTATTCTGCGGTTCCCTCTCAACGACGATGCTGTTGAGCTGGAGGATCCCGAGCTCAGTGACTACTCGGATGATGAGTAATGTATATAGTATTATATAGTAGATAGATTGTTTATTATTCGGTGGGGATACAGGTAGAGTTGAATGGATCATTTGGACTCATATTATACCCCTTTAAAACGCTGGTGTCGATTTCAAGGCGTTTCACGTACAGTATATGCATATAGTACCGGGGTAGGCATTTGCTAAGTTAATCGGAACTTGTTGGACTTTTTGTTAAAAATAGAGCTCAGAGAACATTGGCAATCAAAACACATCCCATTAGATACGGGATACTACCAATACTACGGTCACGTAATATCTACCTTGCAACAGATGTACTGGTCTAGAGTCCATTGTAATCACCCCTTTCGACGCCANCCCCCCCCCAGACAGCTACTCGTACCGCATAATAGGATAGGACCGAGTTTTTTTCCACATATCCTGCAATTAAAAAAAAAAAGAAAAAAACCACTATGAAAAGTGTACGTTACCGGAACTAAACGTACAACTAAATGTGTCCCAATGGTACACACAAATTACTGGCACCGTCCTGTTTGTCTCATGGCATCTCTTACCGTGTCTTACCCTCTCATTGTCCCACTGTACACACCATCCCACATTGTCTCCCGACCCCTGTGTCTGGTATTATCATGTTAAATTATCTTCCGGTGGGAAAGTTCATTCTCGCTAATTTGCGAATACAAGGCGTTTTAATTTCGGCACCGTAATTTGTGGGACAAGACTTGTTTGGCATGCGTTCTGCAGACACTTATTTCCGTGTTGATGCGACTGAGGCTCCACCCTTGCTAGTACAACAACCACCCTGTTGTTCATTTGCCACCTCTTTCTTTTGAGTTCAATTGTCAAATGTCTCTTTTATTTTCAAATGTCTCTTTTATTTTCTTGCTTTTCTTTTGGCAGCGGCTTTTACTCCCTATCCGAGCATTCACTTTGAGGCTTACCTTCTTCCTCTTGCAGCGCCCCACATTTAATGCCACATTATGATTTCATGTACGCGGCTACATCAATAAATCTGAGGCTTGGTGCACAAAACGAGAAAAGAAAAGACGTAGATGTTACACAAACCCCTCTCTTGTTGAAATTCCGCTCCAAAAATATAAATTTCAACCTTTGAACCTCCCCAATCTCACCCCCTTCTCCTCCTTAGGCCCGACTCGGATCCGATCTACCGGATCAACTCTCAAACCTAAACAATGTGGGGTAATTACAGGGACTGGAGACTGTGGTTAAACCGAGTCGGTCGCTGCCTCCAACTACACCCAATTTTGAAGCCAAACAAAACAGGGGTACAAATAAGAGCTCAGGTGCCAATTTCCCCGCCCCAAAACACCCTGAAGTGCCCCACCACGTTCCTCATTAACGCTATAACGGAATCATGCATTCGACAATAAGGTTGACGGTACGCAGCCCTGGTTATTATAAGCTCCCCTGGGGAAGCAGTGTCTTGTGCCGTCCCAGGAGGCTTTATTTCCGCACCAATACCACCGACACTTTTTCAAAAATGCTCTCGCCAAACACATGGGACACCCACGTTCATCTCTTTGATCCGATTCACTACCCGTTTGCTGGCAGAAGAACTTACACCACTGATCAGGCTCTACTGCCTGGATTGGAGGCTCATTCCAGAAACCTGTGTGGAGGACGAGTATGCAACAACGTGCTTGTCCAGCCGTCGCCGTATGGCACCGACAACTCGCTGATTGTCGACACGCTGAGAAATCACTCGGATCAACAACAAGGGTACAAACTGAGAGGAGTGGTGGTGATTGATGCAGACAAGACGACACCGGAAGAGTTGCAGGAGTGGTGGACTTTGGGAGTGCGAGGTGTCAGAGTCAACGTCGTGTCTACAGGTCAATTAGACGTGGATTACGTGCGAGAAACGTTTGTCAAAACTGCAAATCTAGTTGGACCTCTGGGATACTTCATTCAGGCGTACATTCCTCCTCATTACTGGGATAGTCTATTTGACGTTATTGGAGACTTGCCAGTGACAGTCATTGCAGACCATTTGGGAGGAATGAAGCACCCCAGTGACCCTGGGTTCGAATCCCTGATAAAACTAACGGCCAAAAACGTGCTCATTCGAGTCAGTGGATTCTACAGACTGTCGGCACAGGAACCTGGATACGGTGATTTGGAACAAGTGGTGCAATCGTTTGCTTCTGAATCCCCCAATAAACTTATCTGGGCTTCAGATTGGCCTCATACTGGAGGAGGACAACAACGTCTGTTGTTGAATCCAGGAGACGTGGAACCGTTCCGAATCATTGACAACCATGCAATTCTACACAATTTGAGATCCTGGGTCGATCAACGAACTTGGACAAATATGATGGAGACTCTCCCCGAGCGGATTTACAACTAGTTAGATATAGCTACAGTATCTTGAATCATTTACTCACTAACACCTACCAGTAGCTATCCGTAGCTACCTATCAGGACCACACTTTATAGCAAGCTCTAGCAAGATCTCGGAGCCAAAAAGAACCACAAACAGAAGAATTCCAAACAGCGGATAAAACGCAACACAGACAATGCAAATGGCCAACTTGAGAGATAAGACGTACGAGTTCATCCGCACTAGAGTCTCGTAGACTGCAGGACGATGGTTTTGTAATGCCTTTTTGACCACATTTTCAATCTCCGATTCTTCTGGTGTTGGTGGACCCTCCTTGCGTTTCCCTTCACTTTTGTCCTTCTTTTCTTCCTTCTCTTTCTCCTTCTTGTCCTTCTTGTCCTCCTTCTTCCTATCCTTAGCCTCACTCGAGTCATCCTTTAACTCCACTATCTCCGCCTGCATGCTCTGTGGGATCTGAGCATACGATACAGGAGGAACAGGATACCCTTCTGTACGGAAATACCGCGGATCCAAAATCTGCGACATGGGTCTGAGTAACGACTGATTGTGGTATCCGGATGTCGCTCTGGGAATCTGACCATTCTGACGAGGATGCAAATACATGTGACTTGCTAGCGTCTGTTGGGGTATCTGAAACTGTTGCTGAGGATGCGTCTGATGAGGATTCATGTGATGCTGCTGCTGCCTGACGTGTTCATGCCAACGAGCTGAATCGTAAACGTGTTTTCGAGGCACGCTATATCTGTATGTTTCTCGCTCTCGTTCACGTTCACGTTCACGTTCTCGCTCCATCTCCTTTTCACGCTCTCGTGTTCGCTCATACTGCTGCCGTCGCTCGTAGTCTTCTCTCTGCTGATCTCTGTACTTGCGAGCGCGTGGAGGCGACGTGAGCGCGTCTGTGGTCGTGGGCGGCTCGTCGGTCAGAATCTCGTCCATGGGCGTGGTGATACGGTCGATCAGAGGCCGCTTGTCATTGTGGGACCTGGAGAACCACTTTTTGAAGCCCATGCGACGTTGGGGCGGCTCACTGAACCGAATACGGTACGTGCGGACTGGAGGAAGAGGGCTGGTGGGAGGGGTATCGTATAGAAGTGGTTTTTCCGAGTCTGTGTCGCTGGCGTCGCTACTTAGTTCAAAGTACGGGTATTCTGAGCTGTGGTATCCCGTTGCGTGGAGCATGCCATCTCAACTCTCTCGTTTGTTTGGTAAGTAAATGTTTAGTAACTCTAATTTACACATCTCAAGTAACCTTATTGTGGGCAACTAAGAAACGCACTGTATTATGATGCATGTGTGGAGGTGCATGGACATCAGAAGATTGAAACAAGACACCTCATTTATTTACCACCCACGGCAACATGTCGTTCGCAGACATGAGTATAGACGACGCGCCGGACGATGAGCACCTCGTCACGGGCCTCAGCGGATTTTCATTATCAGATCAAACTGCCCGAAACAGACAGTTGCAACATCATTCTAATCAGCTTCAGCTACAGCAACCTGCCCTTCCGCCATTCGATGATCTGACCTCAGAATTCTCCAACTTGCGAACAAGCGAGGCTCACGATCCAGATGCCATGGATATCGATGATCCGACTGATCTGCTCGATTTCCAGTCCGTCAACCTGTCACATCTGGACCATGAGTTCCTTCCTCCAGTGTCCACACCTATCAGGACCAAACGAAGAACCTCCTCAGTATCGGCTCTTCCAGCACCAAACTCGCCGTGGAAAATCTCGTCCGTGTTCAATCCGACGGAACTCGGAGCCCAGTTTGCCGTCAAGGAAATTGAAAAGAATGAAGACGTGGATATGAGCATGGTCCTGTACTCTCCTGTCAAGAAAGATGACGAGATACAGGAAGATACACGCGAGGATATCGCCACTCACCAAGAAGAGGTAAACTCTGACCCCTTCACACAACCACCACCTGTGCATATCCCTGAACATGCTCAAACTGAACATGAACCTCAGCAACCGCCGTCTACAAGTCTTGGTCCTCCTGCAGCTTCATCATCAGCCCTCATGGGCCCCCAGCAAACGGAATACCACCTCCATCTGCCCAACCCGACCCTCGGGTGGATGATGCAAAACCCCAATCTCCCCTACATCATCACCTCGTACCTCCAGCTTGCATTCAACGGTGTCATGCTGGCCGCCATGGCCTACGTGGTCTATCTATTCATCTCCTCGGTCCGCCAGGACGTGGGCTTCAAGTTTTCGGCCCACTCGGGCGAAATTCTCATGGAGAAAAGCAAGTGTGCGAAATTGTACCTGCTCAACGAATGTGCTGCCAACTCACGTCGTCCTGCTCTGGAAACCCTCTGTGACCAGTGGGAACTGTGCATGAACAGAGACGAACGAGCAGTCAACAGAGCTCGTCTGGGAGCTGAAACTCTGGCGGAAATCATCTCGGGCTTCATCGACAGATTCTCCTACAAGGCTCTGTGTCTTTTGTCTCTGCTGTTTCTGGGCTCCATGTTCGTCTCCAATTTTGCATTCGGTTTCTTCAGAGCAAAAACTTACTACAGTGGAGAGGTGGAAAAACAAAAGGGAATCTGGGATAAAACTAGAGACGCTTGGGGAGGAGAGAGGGACAAAGAGGGCCCTAAAAAGTTGGTTTTCGGTCAACAGAATGTGTTGCAGAACTGACCATTTCAAGCTTGCCCGACTCAAAAAGTCTTAAATTAACTGAAAATCCAGCCTGAATTTTCTTATCAAAATGCACACTTTTTATATAAATATGTACACTACGACAGCTTTTAGCTACGATACCAGTACACCCAAAATACAGTAATTTTAATATGACAAACACTTTTTTTTCTTGATATCTTACACATCATCAAAAACTTATGCATACATACATTATTTCTTGCCCTTCTTCTTGTTCTTCTTCTTGGACTTGGACTTGGAAGAAGTTGTGTTCTTGGCCTCCTCACCCTCCTTGGCCTCGGTCTCCTCCTCATCATTCTCCTCCTCATCATCATCCTCTCCCTCCTCAGCCTCCTCCTTCTTGTCGCCCTTTTCCTCGTCAATCTTGAGCTCCTCGATCTCCTTCTCAACCTTGGCCTCCTCGGCCTCAGCCTTGGCCTCCTTGGCTTCTGCAGCAGCGGCCTTATCAGCCTCCTCCTTCTTGGCAGCCTCAGCCTCAGCAGCTTGCTTGGCCTCAGCCTTGGCAGCCTCAGCGGCAGCGGCGGCCTTTTCCTCCTCCTCGGCCTTCGCAGCAGCCTTGGCGGCCTCCTCCTTCTTGAGCTCTTCAGCCTTGGCCTTGGCGGCAGCCTTGGCCTCCTCCTCCTCCTTCTTCTTGTCCTCGGCCTCCTTCTTCGCTGCCTTGGCCTTCTCCTCAGCGGCCTTCTCGGCAGCCTTCTTGAGCTCGGCCTCCTTGTCAGCAGCCTCCTTGGCATCCTTCTTGGCCTTCTCGGCCTTCTCAGCCTTCTCCTCGGCAGCCTTGGCCTCAGCCTCCTTGGCCTTGGTCTCCTTGGCATTCTCGTCCTCCTCCTTGCCCTTGCCCTTGCTGGCAATCTCCTCGGACTCCTCAAGGGGTTCGATAATCGTGGGCTGCACAGGCTTGCTCTCGTCAACCAGGGTCTTTCGAAGGGTGGAGCCCATGGTGGCCTTGCCCTTGTCCTTGATGGTGGGGGTGTCCTCGTTGAGATCGACAATGTCCAAGTCCTGGGCCGGCTTGGTCAGGGGCTTGCCAAGACCGGAGGCAGGCATGCTCTGTGTATGCTGTGGTGAGGGGGAGTTGCCTCCCTGTGTCTGCTGCTGCTGATGCTGCTGCTGCTGCTGTGCGGCAGCGGCGGCCTGTCGTCGTTCGTGTTCTCGTCGCTGCATCTGGTGTCGGAACTGACGCTCGACTCGGGTCTTGAGCACGGTGAAGTAGCTGACAAAGGTTCCTCGGTCAGTCTTGAACCACAGCTCCTCGGAGTCATGGTCCACCTCCCAGTTGCCCCGGTCAAAGTCGTCGGCAACCATGGCCAGGAAATGTGCCCACGACTGGGCCACCACGTACTTTCGGTCAAACTCTCGGCCAAACAGAATCACCTGGCCCCACTTGCCCTTCTTTCCGGGTGCCAGATCCACGGCAATGTTGTTGCCGGCTCGGTCGTTGGCCAGAGGGATCCAGCCAGGGTGGGCGTACACAAGCTGGACGGCGCCCTCAGGGACGGAGTCCTGCGACGCGAGCCACGAGTTAATGTTCTTTTGTCGGGCCACTGAGGCCACGGGAGAGCCGGGGGCAGAAGAGGCGGGGGATCCGGCGTTGGGGTTGATGAAAATTCCGCCCTGTTTGCTGGGAGGCTGGCCGGTGGCTCGAGCAATCTCCCGGTTGATTCGGATGGCGGCCTTCTTCCACGAGTACCACTCCTCGGCAATGGTCTCGAGATCGAGCAGGGTGATGCCGAAAATGATACCACTGGGTCGGCCAAACTTCTCCTGGCCGTCGTGGATCAGACACGAGTCTCGCACATCCAGGGGAAGCGAGCAGTCGAGATCGGCCTCGAGCTCGTTGAGATCGGAGGCGGTGGCAGGGTAGCACAGCTGGTCGTTGAGCTCGGGGTAGTGTTCGTCGGCCCACTTGTCGATTCGCTCCCAGGACATGGTCACGGAGGGGGCCGGTGGCTGGCCGTCCACGTACTCCTGCATTTCGTGCGAGTCTCGGGTCACGCCGGCAGGGTCGTTGTTTCCAATTGCGGACGACCGTGATCCGGGCGCGTAAGGAGCCTTGTTGACCGATGTAGACGAGGCCGAGAAATTGGTGGTGGAGTTGTTGCGGGAGCTGTAGGGGTTGGCTCGGTCTGCGCCGGCTCCTCCGGCCAGGTTGGACGACGAGGCCGAGGGCGAGTTTGTGTACCCTCCGGTGTACGAGGACGACGCCTGGTACATTTCGCTCTGGTTGTCGTCATTGTTGTAGAGCGGGCGGTTCTGCGAGTTAGCGCCCGCCGTTTGTGACGCCTTTGACGATCGTTGTTGCGACGCGTATCTGTCTGGGGTTGTCACCGAGTGGATGAAATCCGACACGGAGCTGAAGAACGAGTTCATGGTTGTATCAGTCTAGTGGGGCGTGTCTGTGTCGTCTGGGATCGTGTCTGTGTAAGCTGGTTGTTGGTAAAAGTGTTTGTGTCAAAGGGTGCTGAACCGTGTGTGTCTTTTCAGCCTGAGGTCAAGTAACAATCTGTTGCACAGAAGAAAGAAACGGGAGATGGCGATCTGAACTTAATAAGGGGCTTGTGGGACCTGCGACATTTGGTTCTATCGAGGAGGACAGTTGTGTATTTGTGGATAGAAAAAGTACGGGGGAAAAAACGGGGGTTGTTTGCGTGTCTTTTATGTGACCACCCCCCAGCTATTCACGTGTCTACTCCTTCTCTACGCCCCAGCAAACGGCAACGTCCAAGGACAGGTTGTGGATTACCCGGCCGAGTTTATGGTTCCACTTGAGACTGACGTTTTTGGGCCATTTTGGGACATGCACAAGGTTTGCGCTAAACGCTAAGGTTTCAACAATCTATCGAGCTGAGCCTCAGTTAAGGGGGAGTTGAGGTCAGTCAAGGAGAAGAATCTTTTTCCGTTAGGGACTCGAATAAACCATATGACCAACTCTAGAGGTCCGCGGAAGACACGTCGTTCACGTGGCGTGTCTCACTTGTAGATACGTAGCCCACTGCACATGTTGGGCCTCTGACATTCTCCGGATTAAGCGCTGCAGTGGAATAGCAAAGAAGCCGAGCGAGACATCCAAGACGGATGGCGGCTGACGGATGGGAGAGAGATAGACGACAGACAGCGTACAAGTGCGAGCAGGATGAGCTGGGTGAGACACGACAGGATGGTAACGTTAAGCGGCTATCCAGAATGAGGTGAATCCGAACTTCCACTTACCAGCGCTATTGTACTGTACGAGTACTTTTGTTGTAGCCGCATCGTCTCGTGTTCGTATTTGTATCATGAAACACCTCCTAACACGAACAAGACACCAAAACACACGTAATGCGCGCTTTTCCGACGCTGGAGTTTTAGCGTCAAGTGGGGCCCGAGAGACTGCCACGCTCAAACTAACGTCTCGGAGCCCGTGACCTGTGACCCTTACCATGGTTAAAACTGAGCTATAGTTTTCCCCGAAATGCCGAAATCATAAGGTCTTGAAGTTTGCTAGACCAACGGCGATAGCTAGATAGCCGACGTTTATCTCCGGGTAAGACAGAATGGTATCTCCGTGAAAAAGACAGGAGGGGAAGTGTGTGTATGTGTAATAGGTCACGTGACTACACGTAACCAACCTCTTTGCTCTCCACATCTTTCGCCTTATTGTATTGCTTAATTACGTGTTAACTCCTGAACTCCTCCTGACTTGGTATGCACTTTTGGCTCCATGGAAAAAGGAAAACGCACCGAACTTTGGACCACCACTGGAGCTGAACATTTGACGCAATTGAAGCCAAGTAAAGTAAAGTTGTCAAAAATGAAAGCGATACGGCACATACAGTAAGCGGATCAACGCGAATCTATAGTGGCTGTTTTAGAATGTTGGATATCACGTTCATTGTTGGAGGAATGGCTGCTTAAAGCTGACAGCCGTGTTTCAGAAAGCAGCTTGCAAAAAATATATGCCAGGGAGGCGGGGTTTGGACATTTAAATGGTCCCCTGAAGTTGCAGATTACAATGGAGTGGCTTGTCTGGCAGATTTACGCTCGGAATGTGGTTTCTTTCGCAACTATCGGATGCCTGAAGGGGGAGAGAGTTTGGTGAGCGTAGAGGGTGTAGTATTTGGAATGTTGGACGTGGTGTTTTGATAGTCGGAGGGTGCAAATGTCTGTGTGTATTCAACACAACTCTTGGATTTTCGATTGGACGTTTTCTGGTGGTGTTCTGGAGGTATGATGTTTGTTAAATCACTTCCAAGTAAACTTCAATTTTCCAACACACTGTCCAGTAAACCAAGTTACAAAAACTTACTTTCAACAAACGTCTCTCCCAAAATACCGAATTTCAACAAAAGCTAACTAAACCAGACAGATTCAACACGGTGCATCATCAGAACTGCAAGTGTGTGTGGTCAATTGCTATCTGATGTATCAGGTTATACCGTATGTTCTATTACCCCTGAAACGTACAGCCTCTTTGGACTCCCGCTAACGGCCAGTCACTTGCACTGTAGTGGATGTAATAAGAGCTGTAATAATATGTCGTGATACAGCACGATACCATGCCGCAATAATATGAGCCGTACATACAGTCTGCCGTGGTGGATGGAAAATGACTACTTCATAGCACAGCTGATATATCATAGTTGCACAAACACATCTGCCCCCTTGCGCTCTTCTGCCCCAAACGATTGCCCTCAACCTCACCTGCTTTCAATTGCTAACGTTTTTTTGCCGTTTTTTCCTCGATCTGACATGACAATGCCCTGTTCCACACTGTATCCTGAGGAAGCGAGTCGATCTGAAACCTACAGTGCACTGAGAGAGTTGTGGGGGTGGAAGGGAGGTTTTGGAGCCAATGTAAGTGGCACAAACTGACACAAATTCTTCTAGATACACTATTTATTTGTACCATTCAGGAGATAATCCAGTCCTCCTACTTGTCCTGATATGTGTTCTCTTGCACTGGGTTTTTTTTCCAACTGTTCTACTTGCAGTTGCCTAAATTGAGAGCTTAATGAAAAGCCAAAATGATCCTCATGTATAATACAGTGCACGCGTTTTATGGTTGCCAGGATACAGTGTCGATGGGGCGTGTTTTTCGTATATCCAGTATATGTAGCTTGGTAATGGTGCTATCGGAAAACAAATACCACCTTTATAATCCTCTCATCTGACACGCCATACAGACAAATTTACACACGTATCCGCTGGCTAAATGGCAAAAAACACACCCCCTTCTCTGACCTATATACATCTCTAGTGCGTCTCCGAGGCAATAGCATGTCCCAATTAGGCGCCATCCAAACAACCTTAAATCCCTGCTCCCACATACATGGATCTTTTAACTGATATATAGTGGAGCTCGTAGGTCCTAAACATTACATCCAAACCTCCGTTTCCAAAACCCACAAAGATGAACCAGGCTCCCCTCAACCCCTCCACCGGTAACTCCGGCAACATGATGCAGCGACAGCTCCACAAGAAGCTCTTTCAGCAGAAGAGCTTTGCCAGTCCAACCGACAACCTCATGAGCCCTTGTTCCGCCAAGCTGCGAGCTCACAAGAACAAGTACATTTCCATGTGAGTATGGATCGTGAGATCATGTGACGAGATCGCAATAACCGTCTTCTTATCCCCCCGCCTCCCCCTTCTAACACAGTAACAACAAGGCCAAGCCCGGTCTGTCCTTCAACGCCCGACTGCAAAAGTCCATGTCCGAGGAGTCCGAGTCGGACGAGAAGGAGAACCAGTAATTTCTGACGGTTCGGCGTCGGAAACTTGACCAATCACAAGGCTGGAACTTGATTGGAGTGTGATATCGTATTTATTCAACAGCTGCAAGAGCTCGTACATAGCAATGACTGAGATTTAAACAGAGTCGTATTGTGTAGTTTTGTGACACACACTGTATTAGTTTAAACGGTTTGTAAGTAACATCTCATTTGACTATACTTCAGTATACGAAAGAACCACCTGTGATATCGATTGTATGTTGTACAAGAGCAAGTACCTCGTTGTACACAGCTTTTGAGACCTAAAAAGACTGATGTTACTGGTAAATAATTAAGCAACTTTTGGAGATGATCGTGTACCTCTGAAAGTAATTATACTTAAGAGCGTTCACCAGCACGGTACATTCATCTTCTTAATCAGAACACATTATACGTACCTTCCAACAATTCAATCTGCTCTTTAGCCCAATGTTTATACAACTACCAACTCCTTTGATTTTTCCCGATTTTTCCGCTTTTTTATTGATTTTTTCCCTTATTTTTTACCCCGTTCTCCAACTCAAAACCGTGCAGCCCACCTCGAAACTCCATAGACGGTTTCTTGGTCTAGTTGGTCATGGCATCTGCTTAACACGCAGAACGTCGGCAGTTCGATCCTGCCAGAAATCACTTTTTGCCGTTCGTAAGCGGTTGTATTTTTTGTCCTACATCTCCATTGACCCCCACGAAACAGTGGGGGAACATAGAGATGTCCCAACTCAGATTTTTGTACGGCACGGAAAGAAAGTAATTAGATAGGTAGATTCCGCGTGCCATGATGAGTATCACTGTTTCTTTCTTTCGTCTCCTAGAGTATCGTATCGCTTTTCAGTGTGCTGTTGTGTCATGTTATCAAATAAATACTTTTAATAAATACAAGACGAACTCAGTTAATAAACGTCTTCGGTTCAAATTAATCGGAGACATTCGGACTACATCATCATACCCCCTCCACTAAGTCGAAGTCATCCTCCAACCTCCTCTCCTCACTCAAATCATACTCCTCCAACCCCGGATGTAACATTCTCGACTTTTGCAAACGAGAAACAAACATGTCAACCACTTCCTTATGGTACCTCCAAGCTCCCATTTTACCACCCGAAGTTCCCACAAAAAATCTCTGTCGAAACGACCCTGCCATATCACTATCATCAAGCTCGTCTTCTTCAGACCCTATATCAATAGTCGTGACAACTCGTGTAGCGAGATCAACAACCAACCAATGTTCTCCGTCTGCGAAAAAAAGATACCTCTGATCTCCCTTGGGACGCTGACCTTGATGGGAGTATTGAATCTCTTGGGCATCGTGGGCCATTCTTATCGCATGGTCTTTTCTGTAATAAATCCGAGTCACTTTTGCAACCTCATCTTGGTCGGGTGCTTCCGCGTTCCGTAAATCGATAAATATGGGCATCAGAGCCCTCTCCATTCTTCCATCACGTTCAGCGGTGTATGCCAACCAGAAGATTCCACCGTGAATGGCTCCTAAGGACAAGTCCCCATCTTCCAATGAAAGAGGGTCCCATGGAAGATGCAGCAATTGTTCATTGTCAATGTCCACCACTGTCAAACGTTGTGTCTCCTGTCCCTCTTCGTCTGTGTTGCTGACTGTAATCAAATTAGGAGCCCATAAGATGATGTGTTCATAGTATCGCCTTCCTTCCAGTTGATTAAGCATCATCCTAGGATGCTGGCCGAAATCAGGGTACCTTCGGGGTAAAATGGCCATTCTCAATCTATCACTGACAATGACAATCTTGTCATTGAAACCCATGTGTCTGGCTTGAAGCAAAGAACGTGGAACCACAGCAGTCTGCCCTCGGTATATAAACCCCAAATTTGAGGTGTGCCGAGCAAATATTTCAGCATGTCCTTCTGGTGTCTCTTGTTGGTATTCCATCGTAGGTCGGGCTACCATAGAATGCACGTCCATGTAGTAGGTGTCGTCCAGTTGCAATTTGGAGCCAAATAACCCATCCTCCGACTCCATCAGAGGTGCGTAGTCGTTGGGCATGTTTGTGTCCACGTCAATTAGGTCCAGAGGCACTGTTTGTGTTTTTTCGAAAGGAAACTCCAACTCCTCAAAACACGACACAGCCGTCCATTTGGAAGACTGCAAACGGGCCACAAACACACGGGCACAATCACGCCACGTGTTCAGTTCCGTCCCCACCTCTCCAGGCCTCAGCCACGAGCTCCGGGCCCGCACTTTGGTTTCCATCCACTCTTCATTGAGCTGGTTAAAAGCAGCATGCCACAAAGAGCCGACCTCCCGCAGATTCACACACGTTTCAAGACTCGCGTGGGAGTACACGTTGAAAATGATCTCCAGAGGTAGTTCCATGTCATGTGATGTGTGAAGAGAGGGAGAAGAGAAGGAGAACAGTGCGTGCGTTATCTAAACTTTAGCGAAACTGTATTTGAAGAGTGGTGGGAGGGGGTGAGGAGGGCGGTGACGGGGTTTGAGAGGGCACAAAAGGTATTTTTGAAGAGTTTGAGCGAAATTGTGCTGGTTGGTGTTTTTTTCCTGTTTTTCTGGTGTGTTTTGGTGGACTTGGACATGTATTTACCACAGATGGGGCATTGATATCAATGGAGGTTGCAAATTTTATATGACGGCATATGGTTTTTATTTGATTGTTGTATTCTCCAGGACCAATTGAGTGTTTTCAAAATTATTCCTTTTCTTTTCCCATCTTCTTCGTCCAGTTAAGGATGAGTATAGTTCTATGGCCATGTTTCATTATATGACACTACAAGTCGAAACTTTTGTATGGCAACAACAACTGGCGACTCGATGAATCAATTTCTTGCCTAATTCTGAGCATTTCCATATACTTCGATTGTTGGCACCTCTTCTACTCGTTGTACAGGTGTATACTTACCCTTCATCCAGTCAGCGGCACAGGATACTACAAGTGGATTTTTTTTGTATGGCATCATACATCAAACACCTGATAAATTTACTCCCCGTGTCCTTCTGAGAATTTTAATGTATTTCATATTCCTACAGTGCACTCCACTAATTACACCCGTTGTAGCGATGTATATATACTTCAACAAGATTACCAGAACAATACACTACAAGTCGAAAAAAACGTATGGCACCACATGTCAATAACTTGATATTCTTATTCCCCACATGATTTTCCACCTTCCTACATCTTCAACTCCCCCCTCTTACTTGTACATACACGTCTATCTTTCCCCCTACAAAACCTCAAAGCGAATGTGTTATAAATCAATCTAAAATCTAAAGAGGACCGGTGACGGCCTGGATATTGGAGCTGGAGGTGTAAATTGCCTGAGCAAGACCAATCTGGTAGTCCTGCAGATCGTAGACAACGTAGGCGTTTCGCAGGAAAGTGTCTCCAAACAGAACGTATCCCGAAGCCTGGTTGCTGGACTGGATACCAAAGACACACTCACCGTTTCCAATGTACAGCACCAGTTGCGAAGATTCCGCGTTGATGGTGATTCCGTCGAATTCAAACTGGATAGACACGTCTGAGTCGCAAGAAATGGACTGCAGACCGGTGTTGTAGTTGGTAGCTCCGAGATTAAGAGTCTTGGCTAGATCCTTGTAAGCAGCGTCGGGAATATAAGTGAAGGAGGTTCCAGAGTCGAGCGTAGCCGATCCAGAGCCGGCATAAGTCTTGCCATTGTAGCTGATGGAGGAGTAGTCAACGGACAAAGAGCTGCTGTCAGACAGGGGCAAGACAGTCAGATCTCCATTGAACTTGGCATAGTCAATGCCTCCAAGAAGAAAAGTTCCAGTGTTGGAATTCTGCGAGTCCAGATACAGCGAATACACCTTTCGGTCAATGTATCCCTGTTGTTGAAGAGCCACAGGGAGGTTGGCGTAAGGGCTCTGTCCGTATTGCAGAGACTCGGAGCCCTCTACAGACACTCCCAGCACTCCAATACCTCCTCCGGCGCTGCTGGCACAGGCAAACTGGAAGTTTTCAAGCGAAATGTCTCCAATGGCGAGAGTTTCGGTTCCCCACGAGCCTGTGGCTGCTCCAGACACGTACTGGATGTAGTAGTCGTCGTTCAAAAAGGTGTATGAAGACGAGGCAGCATCATTGTACGTTCCGGTGAAATCGCAGGCACCGTTGGCACAGTCCGAAGAGTCTGTGGAGTTGTACACCCACAGATCAGACGAGCCGGTGTCCAGCAGCACGTTGAAGTTCTGAGCAGGAGTGCCCAGAGAAATGGCAATGGAGTAGTAGGACATTTGGTTGGCGATGGACACGGGGGTTTGTCTGGAGTGCAGATGGTGCTGTGCAAAAGGTGAGTCTCGGTGGTGCTTGGTCACTGGAAACGTGAGCACCTTGGGGTTGGAGGGGGCCGCCAGGGCCAGACCAACAAGAGAGGTAAGAAGGGTGGTAGAGAAGTGCATGTTGTTGGAGAGGAATTAGGTGACATGTTGCCTGGTTTATATAAGTGACACAAACGCACGGCACGTCCACGGAATGGTCATTATTTGTTTTTTTCACCAGATATCACCACCAATTATAAAGTTCAATATTCTTTCTACAACACACAGCAGCCGTTGCCAAGCGCTAAACGAAACTCTACTGCATTCCAGAGTTTATCATGCCGACAGTAGATAAGTCGACTGGGAGAGGAGGGGGAGGTTAACGAACACGTTTCGTGTCGCAATCAGCTCTCCGTTTGTGTAAACACTCACCATTCATTCCCCTCCTAACCCACTCAACTCCTTCTCATGCTACCACCCCGTGGAGCACTGTCACCCCCACTATCTCCCAAAGTATATCCACCGGATCGACTCGAGCCGTTTCTCCAACCTCCCACTTCACGTGCTATCGGAATACAAGGTCGCTGCTATCGCTCCACCCTTTGTGAGCAGAGAAGGAAGCGTAAGAATGGCTCCAATGTGGCTGACACGGCACTAGTCGAGGTGGGCGTAAAGCCGTTGATTGTTTGGGTCCATTGTGTTGGTGTCATTTTCCATTGTGTTTGTGTCATTGTCCATTGTGTTTGTCTCGGCTCATGTCACATGCTGTCCTATGACATCATAGCACACGCTAGACAACAACGCTTATCAATGCCTCGGAGTCTCAGGGTCACAGCGCTCTACAACCGGCTATTACAGGGACTACAAGGCTTGTACGTACCGTTACTTTTGTCAGTATCGGAGTCCCAAAATTAGCTTCCGAAAAGATCCACAGTTGATAGGAACCCAATCATGTGCGTAAAACCCCAGATACCAGGCAAAAAAACTAGATACCGGACGAATGAGCAGATTCTTGGTCGTTTTACAATCTCCGTGGAATGAAAAGGAGAATCCACTCTTCGGATTTTCTTCGGAGGGCGTGAAAGCGTTTTTACATGCTTCTTCTGATAGCTGACTAAGGAGTCGCAAGAGGGCAAAAAAATAGAAATACATGGGGAAAAAAAGAGACCATGCAAAAAGAAGACTCCGCAACGGAGAATTGAACTCCGGTCCCCCGCGTGCTGAACACATGTTCTGACAGGCGGAAATTCTAGCCACTAAACTATTGCGGATTGGTGGGATCCAGGAAGCGTTGGGGAGAGTTGGGTAGGGTGTAGATGACTAAGCGATGGAGAATAAAAAAAAAATGGTTTATTCTCCTAGAATTGGAAAAAAACTGTAAAAAAAAAGTCCCTAGAATAAAAAAAGGGGAGGAAATGGACATCCCAAAAGCTGGGAAAGAGCTGATGTGATTTTCTGTGATTTTCTGTGATTTTCTGTGATTTTTATGATCAGTTTATGGTCTTTTTGACTGTGACGGTATTAGAGTTGGTGATGGGAAAAATGGAAAATACAAGAAATACAAGAAAAACCGAAATAAATCGAATAAAATAAAACAAGATAGCGGGTCAAATTATGTCCTTTTGGTGTACGAGGTTTGCACCTTGCTGCTTGGGGAAGTACAAAAAGTTCTTTCGCTTCACAAAAATAGCAAAAAAATTGAAAACTTCAAAAAGATTGCAGCACCCAGGATTCTCGTATGGTCTCCCACTACAATACTAACTAGGCTCTCTGGTGCTTGACTATGGCTGATCGGACGGGAAGCCGTATTTTCACCAGGATATGGCCGCAACCGTTGAGTGGAAAAAGCGTTGGACCTTGATATAGGGCTATAGAGGTCACGTGCTCCAAATCTAATAATCAGTTTTTGAACGTATTCAGGGAGGAAATCGAGAACAGTAAAATTGGTTTTTAGATAAACCATGGATGGAGAATCCGATAGGACTATCAGCTTCTCTGTAACTTGTCTGGAAGGAGTGTTTCTGGTCTTCTCATTTTTCGACACTTTAGGCACTCATCTAGTACAGCGAAAGTTGTTGAAATGGTCGAATTTTTGACACCTGAGCTACTAATCACTCAAAGTAGCACCCTGCAAAAATTCAGCTTTATTGGAACATTATTTCTGGTTTTTTAGTCACATTCTTTTCCCCCTATGAACTCTACACAACATCGTCAACAGTCCTCAGCAACGTTACCGGTACAACTATCATTAAAATAAAACTACAGTAGTAATAGCTACAGTTATGAACTTACTTTCTGTCTGAATAGCTTGGCTACAATTAGAATCCCACCTCCGTCTCTTCTGCGAATGCGACCCTGCTGTGGTCCTGGTCGTTGGGTTCACTGAAGCCATCTTTGAACTTCACACTCATTCAAATCCACCATACACAGAGTCATTCCACTCATCCTAATTACCCCCTTAACACCCACTCAATCCATGCAAGGGATGATCACCAACATCAGAGTTGCTCTCGCGCACTTTTTAACGGTTCCAGGAGGGTGGGAGGGTTCGGCTTTTGAGGTGTACAGTACAGTACGCACCGGTAGAATTCTTGGAAGTACGACACTGGGATAATGTATACAAACTTGCACCTGTCAAAAGACCAGTTTTCTCTCCTCACCATCTCCACATCTCTCAAACGCTCATTGATATCGTCTCTACAACGCTGAAGAACCCAGAGACAGGTTGAGTTGGGTGGAGGTAGAAGAAAACGAACTTTTCCGGGGGAGTTTTGCAACCTACAGAGTGAGAATATTTGCTCAAGTGGCTAATTGGAGTTCAATAAATACAGCGGTCGAGTTCATTTTCAGATCGGAGTAAAACTGACCACACTGCCCCTTCTTCACCTGCATATCTCAGCAGGAACAAATCAGAAAAATCATAGAAACCCAGAAACCCAGTTATTTCGGTGCTTAGCTCTATATAATTCTTGTTCTCACTCGAGCAGAATAAATATCAAGCTCATCACCCTACAAGAAATACCGGAAGCTACCACAACTCCCAGTGTGCAGAACAAATGGACACCATATGGATATCATCAATGTGGAGACTTTTGGCACCAGAAAACGCCCCGAGTTCCTCTAAACTTGCCTTCAAACTTCTCCATATCATACACTCCCCCATTATGTATTTCTAATGACACAGACGGCCCATTTCCCACATCCCCCTCAACTACATCTCCCTCATCCCAACTAACTTTGTTCAAGAGTTGAACCAGAAATCACTGAATAATGACCCCCCTTCAAAATACGATCCAGCTCTCGTACCGCGTCGCTGAGCATCTTTACAGGCACCATTTTTCACGCTGATTCGTTTGGCATCTCATTTGGCTCCGTAGGACCAATATTGGCGGTTTTTTAGACGAGGTAAAGCGGTATGTTAAAGACGCATATCCTGCGATAAGCGGTATATTGTGGTCCGAGGAGCCATTTGAAAACCATGAAAAATCAAGTGAAAAACGGAATCAAAAAAATTGGCTAATAAAACGTGGAAAATTGAGAAAAATTGGGGAAAATCAAAACCCCCATTTTCAAACAATCTACAGTATTACACAACCCCTACAGCAAGGAAGCTCGTACAAGTAGCTCTTCCTGTTGTACTATACATTTTTTGTTAAATACATTTTATTTTGATGAATCAAACAAGTAATAACTTACTCGTCATCCTCCTCCTCCTCGAGAGTCTGGGCGGCGATTCGGTCAAGATCTCGCTGTCCGTTCTCGGAGATTCGTCGGCCTCCCTTGAGACCAGCCTCAAGGACACCGAGCTTCTCAAGAGCCTGCAGAGCTCGTCGGTTGACGGAGCCGGAGGCATCCTTGTGGTGAGAGGGTCGCTGGCCTCGGTTGATGGCACCGCCGTACATCTTGTTGAGCTTGCCAACACCAACCTCCTTTCGCAGGTAGATGTGTCGGGCAATGGAGGCAGCTCGCATGTAGAACCATCCCTCAGCATCCTGAGGAGGGAGCTCGTTGCCGGCGGAGGTCTTGACGACCTCAACGTAGCCGGGGACATCGAGCTTACCCTGTCGCTTGAGGAAAGAAGCGTAAGCCTCAATGAACTTCTGAGCGGGAACGTCTCTGTTGTTAGTGCTGTTGAAAGAGGGCTTGTCTGATATGTGTGGTTTGCACGCACCGAGACAGTTCCAGATCTGAAGCTGGAACAACTCACTGTCTTTAAATCACGTCAAATGTGAAGTCCAAAATCCCCATATTTCCACTCACCTAACGGAAACACCAGTCATCTTTGTTGTTTTAGTTGTTGTAGAGTCGAAAGGAGTACGTGATTCTTTTTCATCAGCGTTGGGAGTGCACCACGCACTCTGTGAAATCAGAGTCAACCTTATTTCGGGACTGCTTTTTCAAATCGGGTAGTGTCATGTGACCGGAACTTTAAATGGACAATAATTGTGGGCGGAAATCATTGCTGGAAAATAAAGTAAATAAGAAGCGTGGATAGTAGTTTATAAAGTCTTGTATCGTTCTATGCGTCGTAACATGTGTATTTTACTCATAACCTGAAAATGTAACTCATAACCTGTGAAAATGTACCTCATAACTTTCTTCATAATGCTCCGATTTAGAATAAAGTAAGTTCAGTTGAATCACAGAGTCTCATTTAGTATGCTGTATCATTTTCGTATTGATAAACCAAGTATTACCCGTATTAGAGTGTTCTCTTTGAGCGTATGTTTCTGGATGATAGTTTTTGGTATAACTTTCTCAGAAAACAATGTAATGGGACCGGTAGTGTTGTGGTTGTATTGTTTCTATGTCACGGGTCCCCGTTTATTGTTCAGTTTTTTTTTTTCCAATTTTCTCCGTTTTTAGTCCTGTTTTTCAGTTTTAATCCAAATCAATTCTCTGCTCTATTTCCGCGCCGCACGTCGTATCCAACACACGTGGTTGATGCATGACAGAGACAACCCTTGTAAAACAACAATCGGGGCATGTGGAGACGGTTTGACGGTAGCAGTGGAATCGTTGAAGTTCAGAGAACACAGCTGCTTTTTCCAAAATCCATTTGGAGAAGAATTCGTTGAAGTATATACCTTTAATCAATATCTCAACTAAGGCTTAATTACATTATAGCTAATGTTCCAGTAAATGTGAGTATTTTGTTAAGAATTGCAAAACCCCGTTTTTAGCCCAAAACAACACCAATCCGTCTGAGGGAAAAATCAGCTGTATTCAGTAACACACCCCTTTCTCCAGTATCATTCTCAGCCCATTTACACTGTCCAGAATGTGCCACACCTACTCCCCCTCAAATAACCCTTGTATTACAATGATGATAATTCCATGTTCAAAACCAGCACCACTCAAAAATCGCATTTCTCGGTCGATTTTTTAGAAAATTGAACAGTGATATAATCGCCCACTTTTCACCAACCACGCAAAAATCCACGTTTGTACGGCTCCAATTGCACATTCTGTCCACCTCTGCTACTACAACAGCAACCCAGGGTTAGGTCCCAATTTAGTTGCTTCCAACGTTGTACAACTTTGAGTGGCGACGCCTTGATTTGGGGTTGAAATGAATATAACGGCGGATTTAAGGACTGAAAAAATCTGAAAAAATAGCGACAATTGTAATTGACCATTTTTCTCTGGCTGGTGATTTTCCCAGAATTTTTCTCGAATATTCGCCAGCCCCAACCCTAACCGCCCCCCTACATCTAACTGCAAACGCTTTTACACCACCTCTCCACACCACAATGAACAACCCCAACTGGAAAAAATTCAGCAACCAGCTCAACCAGCTGCAGCGACAGGCCAGCAAGGGAGCCGGAGGTGCCGGCGGCCCCAAGTTTGTCGGTCTCGGAGGATTGGTCGTTTTGGCCATTGCTGCTACCACCATCAACTCGTCTCTTTTCAACGTGGATGGTGGACACAGAGCCATCATGTACAACCGAGTGGGCGGTGTTTCGCCCCGAATCTACCCCGAGGGAACGCACATTGCCGTTCCTTGGTTCCAGAGCCCCATCATGTACGATGTGCGAGCCAAGCCCCGAAATGTGGCTTCTCTGACCGGTACCAAGGACTTGCAGATGGTCAACATTACGTGCCGAGTCTTGTCTCGACCTAATGTGGCTTCTCTGCCCACCATCTACCAGACTCTGGGCAAGGACTACGACGAGCGAGTGTTGCCCTCTCTGGTTAACGAGGTGCTCAAGTCTGTTGTGGCCCAGTTCAACGCCTCTCAGCTCATTACCCAGCGAGAGCGAGTGTCGCGACTGGTCAAGGAGCAGCTCATCAAGCGAGCCTCCAAGTTCCACATTCTGCTTGATGACGTGTCCCTTACCTACATGACCTTCTCGCCCGAGTTCACTGCCGCCGTGGAGGCCAAGCAGATTGCCCAGCAGGAGGCGCAGCGAGCAGCCTTCATTGTCGACCGAGCTCGACAGGAGAAGCAGGGAGCCATTGTCAAGGCGCAGGGAGAGGCCCGGTCCGCCGAGCTGATTGGTGAGGCCATCAAGAAGTCCAAGGACTACGTGGAGCTCAAGCGTCTCGACACTGCTCGAGAGATTGCCCATGTGCTGGCCAAGTCCGGCAACAAGATCATGCTGGACAACGACTCGCTGCTGCTCAACGTGGCCAACGATTTCCGATCCAAGAAGTAGCGAGCTGGCGTATGTTTAAATACTGTCACCAGCCCGTTCTGTGTAAATAGATAATTAACTGAATAACCACATGTTCAGAGTAGATATCCGCGGATTCAACAATCGAGGATGTCTTCAATTGTAGGTAGGGTTGTAGACTTCAGAAGGAAGGTGGTAGGCAGTTGAAGTATGATATTAACATATTACCCTTCTCTACACAGCATAGTTGTAAGCTGAGTGATGGATTTGTATACATCAGTAGACGTACGGATACCCTGATGCGTTACTTGTTCAGTAATCTACAATTGTGACTGTGGTAGTTGAATGAATACATTACGATACAAGCATAGTACGAGTGCTCGAACTGTACACTTGTATACCGGTACCGTACTTCTTACCTTACAGTGTCTCCATGTCTGTAAAGAGCTGAGCCAGCAATCAACAGATACTGATTAGAGGATGGAGATGGGGGTGGAAACTAATGGTACCGGTACAGAAATGAAGTGAAATGGGTACATGTTCAAGTTCTTTTCTTCCGGATCTGTGTTGGTTACACAGCTTTGACTATCCCTGATCTTCGACGTCGTTAACCCTGTCTAACCCTGGACTTTTTTGAGGCTCTTCTGTTAACCCTTACTAACCCTGGCTCTTTGATAGCTATCCCTTCTTAACCCTGGTTCTTTAATAGCTAACCCTTCTTAACCCTGGTCCTCAAAAAACTAACCCTTCTTAACCCTGTCTTGCCCCATGTCATTTGGGCTGTCTTCCATTTTGGCAGCCTTGTAGTGTGGTACGAACCAGTACTGGTACGTTCAACCATGACTATCCATCGCAACCGTCTACTTTGTTAACAAGACGATTTTGTACAGTGTCTGTGTGTTTGCTTTCCTACTGTTCTCTTACCGCCTTCTTCCTCTATCTCGTTCGACAGGTCAGATATGTTTCTCTCAACCGACAATACATGCACCCCGACCAGCCACGACCACCTCAAATAAATATCAATAATTTATAAAAAATTCAATAAAAACCGCAATTAATCGCAAAAACTGTACTGCACTATTATTACTTGTGTCTACTCCTCAACCACTTCCCAGATGACAGTATTTGAACCCATCAGCCACGATTCAACCAGCTTAGTCACTTTGTAGTTATAGTCTTTAGGGCAACGCACATCCAAAAACTCCTATATAAAACCAATACGTACATTCACACTACGCCCTCTTTCTGGCTGGCTAAACATACACTTTTATTCTTCTCATAATATACAATGCTCACTCCAGCCCACTCAGCTCACTCCAGCTCAACTGGATAAACTGACCACCTCGCGCTCAGTGGTGTTCTGGGGTTCAAAACCTCGTTTTGCTTCGGTTTACCCCTCCATCTTCACATCACTCTCCTGCTTAACCTCCGTCGTCACTTCTGCCTCTCCCTTGGCCTCCTCTCTGGCAGACTTGAACCACTGCTTGTCCACCTTTCCAACGTCGGGAATATCGGCTGATCCGTAAAAGAACTTTTCGGCCGTTCGTCGGTCGGGGAAACTCACCACCACCGAGTCTCCGTTGGCCTGAGCTACATTCGAGTACTCTCCGACACTCACGAGATGGGCTCGGATGTGCTCCTGTTTGTCTGCTGTCACGGGCGAAATCAGCACATCCTTGGGCCGCAAATCCAGCGAAAACTTGTTTCGGTCCACGGGCTCTCGAGCAGGAGGAGCTCCATATGGGTGGAATCCTCCCCGGCCTCTAAACGCTCCTCGTCCTCGAGCTCCTCGGCCTCTAAATCCTCCCCGTCCCCGAGGGTTGAACGGAGGAGCAGTCGACGACGACGACTTGAACACCTTGGAGGGGTCTTTCTCGTGCTCGAGAATCTCCAGCAACTGCAGACGGAGATCGTCCACGTCCTGAGTGACAGGTTGACCCAGCTTGGCCAACAACTCCTGCTGCTCAATCTGCATTTCCAGCAGCTGTTTTTTCTGCGCCAGAATGCCCGTCATCTTTTCCAGATGCTCTTTTCGCCGCATTTCCTTCTCCTCGAACGCTGCCTGTCGTTCCTCCTGCAGTCTCTGTTGTTCTGCCAGCTCATCTTCAGGCGTCTCATCGTCACTCTTACGCCAGTACACCTTGACGAACCGGTTGTCGAAAATGGTTTCGGGCGATTTGTACGCGTTTCTGGCCTCGGCGGTGGTAGAAAACTCGAGCTCTGCAAGCTTTTGAGGCACATTGACCTTGACGTTGACCAGGGTGCCAAACTTGGAGAAAAAGTCTCGAACTGCCACCTCCGAACAGTACTCGTCGGGAATCTTTTCCACCACCAACTTGCGGTTGTACTCTGTAGTGGAGTGGGGCGTGGACAGCGTGGACATGCCCTTCTTGTTGTGATTATTGTGTCGTTTCTGCTGGCCGGAGATGAAGCCCTGGTTGTTGGGCAGCGGCACGTTCATGCCGGGCATGGCAAAGCCCATTTGTTGCATTTGTGCAAAATCAAATCCCGGTGGGAATGGAGGCGGGGTAGGAAACTGAGTCCCATGTTGTTGTTGTTGCTGTTGTTGAGGAGCCTGTTGTTGCTGCTGCTGCTGCTGTTGCTGCTGCTGCTGGAGAGGCTGCTGCATATAACTCTTGGTCTCAATGGCATGCATCAGAGCCTCGACAAACGCATCTGTGTTGCCATGCAAAAACTCGGACAGCTGAGATCGACACATTTCCGCCAGTTCGGGTCGGGGCATATCGTAGTTGGCAAGAGCAATCACATAGTCGCCGAGAATCGACGTGTCGGCATCGCTCAGATTCTCGAGCTGCTGCAACGCCCATTGTTTGAGCTGCGGTTGTTCGTTTTCGGGAATCATCGTAGCGTAGGTGTTTTGGTGATGATGACGATGGTGTTTTAAGAGGCGTCAACTTTTTGCCCAAGATGAAATAACTGCATGTTGAAGAGAGGTTAACTTTAATGGGGGGGGGAGGGAATGGGGAAAAGGGGGGCAGGGGATATGGATGGTTTTTTGTATGGTATGGGGATGTTTTTAGGGAGTAATTGGGGTATATCTGTTTGTGCGATTCTATATCTTTTTTCAAAATTTCATTTCCGACTTTTTCAGGTGGTTTTACATACACTCCTCCGGTACAATTAACAGTGCCTGTCTGTATGGTATAGAAATACTGCTGGAGAAAGGGATAAGTGACAGTTGGGAGAATGCACCATGCGGAACAGAATGCACTTTTAGGATTTTCCATGGGATATCTGTGGAGGGAGTTACAGAGGAGTGTATGGGCTTTCAGTGAGGTACAAGGAGGAAGGTGTTGAAGGGTATATGTGAGTATGGCTGATTGTGGGGGTGGTTGGATGGGTGTGATAATGAGGATGAAGGCGTTTTGAAGAAAAAATACGTGTTTTTGAGAAAGTTAGAAGTCGACGCAAGTGAGTAATTGATGTAAACGGATGGGTATTGACGCGGTTGGTGAGTTTTATGGTATCATTCTGGTCGTGTTGATGAGGTTGAGCTATTGCACTCTTCATAACGGTGTTTTCAGTTGCCGTTCACTCTGTGGATGGAAACGTAGTGAATATTGACACTACTGTCTTAGAGATTGGAGGAATTATGTTATTCACGGTGGCTATGTATGGTAAGGTAGCCGTCGGCTGGCTTCTTCGGCTTATATGTATCACTACAAATGGGTGTCTAGACATGCCCTCTTACTGCGCAAGGTATATGGACAGAGCATACTGAAGAGAGGCGTTCAGTAGAAAACAGGCAAGTGTATCAAATAGAACCAACAGATCACGTGATCACACTACCAACTACCTCTCCACTTACACTACACCCTTCTGTATTCCTCTATAGTGCCTGAACAGTGTGATCTACGTTTTTTGTCTCAAACAAAAAAAAAGTGTATGTGACGTATGTAATATTTCTACACCAATATACCCACCTGACCAAGAGCTACATTTTGATATACCATAGAGTACAGTAACGTTTTCTAACCACAATCATTCACTCGAGCTCCCACTTCACCACACGATGTCCCCACCTGTATTTAGATTGGTTGGTGTATTGCGTGCGTAAAAAAACCAAAAACAAATCTGAAATAATTTAAAACAATTTGAAACAATTTGAAACAAACCTGGAAGCGTCAGAAAACACACGAGACAACAGTCAGAGGCACAGACGAACAACCACACCTCTCTCAACCCTCGAAACTAGGGCTCATTTATTTATTTCTGTTTTTCCAAAAAAAAACTATCATCACCCATTTAAACTTCACCAACCTCTTCCACAACATGTCTCTAGAATGTGCATTTACAAGCCGATCGGTGTGAATTTTTGAACCGAGACAGTAAAAGTGACAATGACCACACTAAACAAAAAACAGAGCTAGATGTATTTTATATCGAAAGTTATACTCGTTTCCAATTTCACACCAAACCTTATTTTACATCAAAACCATACATGAATCATCCTCGTCTCCACCAACACCATATCTGCTACAATGACTGTTCTCAACTACGTGGTTACTCTGATTGGAAAGGCCGACATCCCCGCCGACTTTATTGCCTCCGTCCAGGCCATCTTCGCCAAGCTTTCTGTGGTTTCTCAATTTGAAATCCAGCTTGATGGCAACCGGGTGATTGATTACTCTGTGGAGATTCCTGTTGGAGATCTTGCCGAGCTGAAAATCGATCTGTTCGACCTCTCCACCGACTCGGGTGTTGACATCATCGTGCAGCCCGCGGAGAACCGGCTCAAAAAGCTCTTCATCTTCGACATGGACTCGACTCTGATTGAGCAGGAGGTGATTGAGCTGATTGCTGCTCGAGCCAACGTGGAGGCTCAGGTGGCGGAGATCACCGAGCGGGCCATGAACGGTGAGCTTGATTTCAACGCTTCTCTGGCCGAGCGGGTGGCGCTTCTCAAGGGCATTGAGTCGACCTCTCTGTTTGACGAGCTCAAGACACAGCTGGTGTTCACCAACGGAGTCAAGGAGCTGTGCCATGCTCTCAGCAAGACTGGTGTCAAGATGGCCGTTCTTTCTGGCGGCTTCACTCCTCTGGCCAAGTACGTGGCTGGAGAACTCAAGCTCGATTACGCCCATGCCAACAACCTGGAAGAGGAGGACGGAAAGCTGACTGGAAAGACGTACGGAGAGATTGTCAACGGAGACAAGAAGGCCGAGCTGCTGCAGAGAATCGCCTCCGAGAACGGCATTGAACTCGACCAGGTCTGTGCTGTTGGAGATGGAGCTAACGATCTGCCCATGATGGGTGTGGCTGGATTTGGAATCGCCTGGAATGCAAAGCCCGTGGTGCAGGAAAAGGCGCCTAGCAGATTGAACTCGGGAAGTTTGAGAGATGTGCTGTATGTGTTGGGGTACTCAAAGGGGGAGCAGGAGGAGTTGCTGAAGTAGGTCCAGGACACGAAATCGAAGAGCGAACCGATGAGAGTTTGCGCCCAATCAACGCGACCCAATCAGTGCGAAATCGCATATATTAGTATAGTAAATAGATTAACAATTGGATATAAAGAATGGTTAGATATGGTGGATGTAACCACCAGTACGACACACACAGTAACCGCCGCATCAAGAGGATCATGTTGATGTGCTTCACATCCGTCTCGTGTCTTCTGAGAGTGAATTGGGTGGTGTTCCTGAAAGGGAGTTGAGTGGTGTTCCTGGAAGTATTCCTACGTTAGTTGAAGTTACTTAAAGATATTTTTCACCTGGGGGTCCAAAAACAATGTTCCAGATGGAGTAGGGAGAAAAAGAAAACTCGAGGGGTAACATATCTCCTATTGTAGTGCATTTATGCAGAAATATCCGATATGTGTAGTACAAAATTCACGAGCTGGATGGACATTTACACCTCTCCAGGAACGGAATTTAGTTAAGCTTTTGTTGAGGGAACGGTATCTTCAAAGACGGCAAGGTGTTACGAACAAAGGACATTCCAACTCCATCAATTCAGGATGTAGAAAGACCAAAATTCACCAACAGATCAACTACCCACGAAATAACAAAACTTACTCTTCAGAATTTCCATACCTATTTTACAGCTCCTGTTGGCCGTACCTGTTACAATGACACGGTGCCTTGCTATGCTGCTGACACCAGTAGTATGTAAAGATACCAAAACACGACAAAAACGCCACCAAACGAATGAGAAAGCCCTAATGCTCTCATATCACACCACAGCCGCCATATTAATCGAGACATTCTGTAGATTGGCTCGTATCGCCGCCTCCTCAGCATCGGAATGTAAGGCGGTTGGTACGGTCTGTAGAGTGAGTTGTTGGGCTCATGCGATGAATAAGTTGTACCGTTCGTAGGTGTGCATCACCACGTTCATGTAGTTCCAACCCTAGCCAATACGTCTAGGAATAACACTACAAATGAGCTAACGAGACAGCAGTACATACACTGCGCCAACAAAGCACCGACAACGCACCAACGCATACTGCAAACACCAAATCCACCCATTCCGAACCACTCCAACACTAATGTCTTTTTACCGTTTCATCTTTCCACCGTTTCATCTTCCACCGTTTCATCTTTCCACAGCTTCCACCTTTCCTGCACGGTTCTCCACATAACCTAGTTGAGCGAAGGCGTTCTAGGAAGCACCGTCTACCAGCCATTGACAGCAGGAGGCGGTGCCAGATACACACGTATCCATTGTATGTAACAACTCGACACTGACGTACCTACACAGACATTCAACGTACATTTCCCCAACCGTTTTTTTTATTTTTTTTTATTTCATTTTCCAAAAACATAAAACCACAAAAACCGCTTCCCTGGTATTCAAAAATCGTCCAAAATGAATACTCAAAAACCGTCCAAAAACTGCCAAAACACACCAATCTAAGTGAACAAAGAAAGCAGTCAACTACGGCCAAAACAACACAAATCCCTTTCGTGACTCTCCGCTCCTGACTCACGACCAGCTTTTTATTACCAATTGCTAACGCCCATGAGGCGGCTGCGTTTGTCATGCATCGAATGGGGCGTCTTATTTATAGCAAGGAAGGGGAGGATGTAAAAGTCGACGGATACTGAAAATATGATAATTCTAAAGAGTGCAAAAGAACAGAAATACCGAACTTGATCATTGTGCCAAAGACCTCACTCCGAAACGACCAATTGCGGAAACTGGAGTGGCTCCTTCTCCTAGCCCCACCTCCTACTCATCAATGACTAAAATCTTATTTAGCGTCAAGTTTCGATCAGAGTTTATCTGACAGAAGTTTATTTGAGCTTGTTGCAAATTTGACCCATACTAATGAGGGGTATGCATGGCTGTAATGCATGGGGAAACGACGAGTATTGCATCTTGAGTGCACGATTTGTCAATTGCAGCCTTCTTTCTGCACACAACCTGCCGATTACATATTTCTAGACCCACAGACCCGCCCATGACTAAAAGCTTATTCACTTTCGCAGCAACACTCTACTCAACTTAAAAAGCCGATGGTCCCAAGACTATAAAGACGAACACTCATCTTGTATAATGTTTCTCCGCACACTACGACGTATTCAACAGACGAATACTCACCTGACCGCAAGCAGATTTATCGCCGCCACAAACGCCACAAACACAGCCCGCAATATGAGCACTGAAACACAGCCCGCCGAAAAGACAAAGGGTCTTGGATTCGCTAACAAGGATGGCCATTACAGACGTCAAGTGTCGCAGTTTCGAAACGCCATTTCTACTAAACAGGGAGCCGAATTCCCCCCGGACAAGGACAGATACCACCTCTATGTGTCGCTGGCGTGTCCTTGGGCACACAGAGTGCTGATTACCCGGCAGCTGAAGGGCCTGGAGGACCTCATCACTCTCAATGTCGTGGACTGGTACATGGACGAGGAAGGATGGAAGTTCAACCCAGAGGTGCCTGGATGCACCCCCGACACGGTGAACAACGCGGAGCGAATCCGGGAGATTTACTTCAAGGTCAATCCCGAGTACGACGGACGGTTCACTGTCCCCTTGCTGTTTGACAAGAAGCAGGGCAAGATTGTGAGCAACGAGTCTGCCGAAATCATCCGGTTCCTGTTCACGGAAATGGACTCTCTGGTGCCCGAAAAGTTCCACGTGGACTACTACCCCGAGAAGCTGCGATCGGAAATCGATGCCGTCAACGAGTGGATCTACAACGATATCAACAACGGTGTGTACAAGTCCGGGTTCGCCACCACCCAGGAGGCCTACGATGAAAACGTGTACACGCTGTTCAAGTCGCTGGACCGAGTGGAGGAGATTCTGGGCAAGAAAAAGTACCTTGTTGGAGATACTCTGACGGAGGCCGATATCCGGCTCTTCACCACCATTGTGCGATTCGACCCCGTTTACGTGATGCACTTCAAGTGCAACCTGGGCATGATCCGACACGATTACCCCAACATTCACCGATGGCTCCGAGACCTGTACTGGGACATTCCTGCCTTCAAGGACACCACCAACTTTGACCACATTAAGAAGCACTACATGGTCTCCCACGTCAAGCAGAACCCCTTTAGAATCGTGGCTGCTGGACCCAAGGAGAACATTCTTCCCAAGGACAAGTAGAATTTGACTTATTAAGAGTACAAGTAATTAACATGACATTTATCGCACAGTAGCTACTGTAGATGATGAGACATGTTTGGTATAGCTACGTATGAGAGGTGTATAGCACGATTCACCAAGTCTATGGGAACAATAATATTTAATAAAAATATACACAGGTCGTAGAAAAATGACGAGTTACGATGGTTCTAATTTTCTACGTAACAAACCTTGTTGAGAACAGGCAAGTTTTAAACGGGAAGTTTAAGTAAAAGTGTGTGATTTTGGGATTCCTTGTAGAAGCGTTTATATCAAAGATATCGGGTTGAGAATTTAACTGAGGGTCATTGAAGAGTGAATTTATATTGTGTCAAAAACTCACGGAAATCGACTGTTTCTAATAGGTAATTGATGGACGGTTAAAAACGATGAGGTCAATAGAACCTTAAATACTTTAAAGTTTTATTTCGAAATTGAGGGTTGGAGAAAATGAGAATTAGGTGATTATTTTGGTGGATTTGAGTAGAAGTTGATGGTTCAGGGTACCGTTTTGATTGGGGAAATGTCTCACGTGAGGCGGTGGTGTTTTTGTGTGAGTTTGGTGTGTTTTGGGTGTCTGGAGAGAAGAATTGGTTTAGAGGGGTCAAAAGTGTGGAAAAAAGATATAGAGCGGGGAGTTGGAGTGTGGGGATTGAAACGGGGTGTTAGCATTGTACTTTTTGCATACAAAACTACTCAGTTTAGTGTCATGTTCTGTGGTGTAATGTGAGGGAAAGAAACGACACACCAGCCGAGTGACAAAGTTGTTTGTGTAAAAAGCGATCCTGTTTGTGTAACAAGCGATCCTGTTTTTGTAACTTGGACGAGGGCACAGCACTCCTTCTGTGTTTACTCGCTGATATCAACTTTTTCTTTAGTCCAATCTTAGACGCATTTTTCAGTTCAGCCTGTGCTTAGTTACCAGCTACCTGCACAATTACGTCAGGTAGAGTGGGTTTTATTGTGTCCAGAAAAATGTGTAAAAATATGGATCAATATAAAACCAACAATCTACGAATTATGGTGATTTTTCAAGTTTTTCAAAAATTCCCCTTTACTCTTTCCACCTTTCCACACATCCCTCTTAAGTTCAGATCAATGCATGATGAAATAGTCTCACTGCACCTCTCACCCAACTACACAAATACACCATGATTCGAGCACTAAAACGTGTCAACGCCTTGGGCGGCATTCGATCCCGGTCCACCCTTGCCACCGGCCAGCCTCTGTTCGAAACCCGGCCTCATCTCATCAAAAATGGCGATATCACTCCGGGTATTCCTGCGCTGGAGTACTTTGAACGACGTCTTCGGGTAGCAGAGTCCATGCCCACCAAGAGTTGTGCTGTGGTGATGGGAGCAACCACAAAGTACAGATCTGGCCCTGTTTTTTACGATTTCCACCAAAACCCGGACTTTTTCTACCTGTCTGGATTTCTGGAGCCCGAATCGGCCCTGATCATCGAGAAAACTGGCTCTGGGGCCGACGACGTGGTCTTTCACATGTTTGTGCCACCCAAGGACGCTCAGGCGGAGCTGTGGGGAGGCGCACGAACCGGCGAGAAGGGCGCCCGGGACTTCTTCAACGCAGACGAGGCGTACTCAAACAACAACCTGCAGCAGTTCAAGAAGATTGTGGACAGAAACGATACCGTGTTCCACGACTCTGGAGACGGCAAAAACGTGGCTGCCATTTTCGCGGAAACCGTGGAAACGCCATTGACCCGTCTGCTTGCTGCCAAACACATCGCTCCCTTGAATCCCATCATGACCAAGCTGAGAGCCGTCAAGAGCCCCCGGGAAATTGCAGTCATGGCCGCGGCTGGTTCTGTGTCCGCGAACGCATACAATGCAGCCTACGCCAACGCCTTTGCTACCGAAAAGGAGCTGCAGGTGTACCTGGAGAGTCTGTTCTTGCTGGGAGGGTGTGAAAAGCCCGCCTACGTTCCCGTGATTGCAGGAGGAGCCAACGCGCTGTCGATTCATTACACGCGAAACGACGACAGATTTGGAAACAACGATCTGGTGCTCGTGGATGCCGGAGGACAGTTTGGAGGATACTGCGCAGACATCTCTCGAACGTGGCCCGTGGGAAAAGAAAGCGAGGGCAAGTTTTCCGAGGCCCAGCGAGATCTGTACGAGGCCGTTCTCGACGTGCAAAAGCAGTGTATCAAGGAATGCACAACCGACAAGTCCATCAATGACATTCACGAGATTTCCGTGCGAAAGCTGCACAAGAACCTGCAGAATGTGGGCTTCAACGGCATCACTCTCAACCAGACCCAGACTCTGTACCCCCATTACGTTGGCCACCATTTGGGCATTGATCTGCACGATGTGGGCAAGAGCAACCGACGGGCTTCCCTGCAGGTTGGAAATGTGATCACCATTGAGCCTGGTGTCTATGTTCCCTACGACGACAAGTACCCCAAGCACTTCCAGGGCATCGGCATTCGAATCGAAGACAATGTGGCCATCACCGACAAGGGCTACCAGGTGCTCACCGAGGAGTGTCTCAAGGAGGTGGACGATATTGAGGAGCTGACCCAGTTGGCTTACATGACCTAGATGTAGATATGATGACAATGAATGACAATGAACAGAATGAAGAAACGGGCAAGCGAGAAAGCAGACAACGAGAAAGCGGGCAACGAGAAAAAAAACAGAACGAACATGTACTTGTACTGTACAGATTGTTAGTTACTGAATACACTACTCTGAGCGTTTACCGAGCAATATTCAGAAAATGTTGAGTAACTGTCATTCAAATCGTAGAAGTTGTTAAACCGGGACAGTACGAGTACGAGTACGAGTACGAGTACGATACAGTAATTTCCAGTAGCTACTGGGTTTTTTGTTTTTTTGTATTTTTTTAAATTTTTTTAAATTTTTTTTTGCTCCGAAGATGCGCTGCTCCTATTCCTGAAGAGACGTTTTTGAATTTTCTAAAGACGGTTTCCTTTAACACTGTCCTTAAAAATCACTTGGAAGAACATGTTCGAGGCCCACTCTAAACCCTCCGAACTACATGTCGCACATGGCGTGTAAATAATCCAAAGAGTGCAATTTACTCGTCTCGGTCTCGGCAACAAAATGCACTCTTTGGAATTTCCATAATCCCTTTAGTTTCTCCCAGTGATGCCATGTTTCCTGAGCGTACGGTTGGCAACAATTAAGAGAACCGGTAGCTACGATGGTGCGTTCTACGACTCCTTTAAGTATAGGGCCCTCAATCGAAAATGACACGATAACAAGTCCCTACTTCTACAGCGATTCACCTAGTGGACGATTGGTAACTACGCCAGCGAGCCTGCTGATGACCAACAGTTGCTGCCGCCCCAGGCTGAATAGATGATTTGCATGCATCTATGTTTATCTACTGTACGGTAACAACAGTATTCGTACATCACCGTAACAATGGATAACGAAACAAGATTGCCACGACCAGAATACTTACTACGAGTACAGCACAACTTGACCAGTCGTACTCTCGCACATCTTCGATCAATCTGGTTAGATCGTACTGCCATTAATAGTTATCCAAGGAAACAAACACATCCTCCGGTTCCCCAGGAGTAGACGATTCCAACGGTACCATTATATACCCATTACCTTCCCGTCACACTGCGGGTAGTATTCGCCCTCCCCCATCTCCCATCAGAGTACCAGCGCAACCAATATCGTTGTAAGACAGAAATCATACATTCACTAATTGCCTTTCTACAGTGTCACTTGGTGGGTGTAATGACTGCGTGTACTTAAATACAGTACAAGTACCTGCTGCACCGTGCTACCCTGCAGTTACAGCAGAGACGGCAGACCCATACTGAACGGACTGTACAGTAACTACCAGGTACGTGGTGAGCACTCTCAGAGAAAATACTGTACGGTTCCCAGTCTTCTCTAGTCGATACTGCATCGTGCTACAGTACCAGACAATCGGTATCCCTCTTCTCAGAACGAGAGATCTCTACCCGATACTACTCTGCAGTATCCCTACTCTCAGAACCTACGGTTCTTCGAGTTGCTCTCTGACATTATCTATTCTTTTCTTAAATATGCACTCCCTAATGTTGAGCACCGGGAAGAGGGGCTCCAACAACATGGCCCTTTTCCACACGAGCGTCCTTCATCCAGCCTCCAACAGACACGGCGCCGACCTCGTCATGGAACTTTTTCATTCGAGCCTCCATTTCCGGCCGGAAGTTTCGAATGAGACCCTGGATGGGCCATGCCGCGGCGTCTCCGAGAGCACAAATGGTGTGGCCCTCAATGTCCTTGGTCAGCTCGTAGAGCATATCAATCTCTCGCTCCTTGGCCTGGCCAGTCTGGAACCGGTCCATGGCCTTGAGCAGCCAGGTGGTTCCCTCTCGGCAGGGGGTGCACTGTCCACACGACTCGTGCTTGTAAAAGGCGGCGAAACGCTGGATGGCTCGAATCACGTCCTGCTGCTTGTTGAGCACAATGACGGCGGCGGTTCCCAGACCGGACTGAACGTCCTTGAGGGCGTCAAAGTCCATGAGAACGTCCTCACAGACATTCTTGGGCAGAATGGGCACGGAACATCCTCCGGGAATGACTCCCAGAAGGTTGTCCCAGCCGCCCTTGATGCCGCCGCAGTGCTTCTCCAGAAGCTCTCGCAGGGGGATGGACATTTCCTCCTCGACTGTGCAGGGCTCGTTGACGTTTCCGGAGATACAGAAGAGCTTGGTGCCGGAGTTTCGCTCTCGGCCAAAGGAGGCAAACCAGTCTCCTCCTCGTCGCAGAATAGTGGGGGCCACGGCGACAGTCTCGACGTTGGTCACGGTAGAGGGTCGGCCAAACAGACCAACACCGGCGGGGAACGGGGGCTTGAGACGGGGCTTTCCGGCCTTACCCTCCAGAGACTCAATCAGCGAAGTCTCCTCTCCGCAGACGTAGGCGCCCATTCCTCGGTGGATGTAGACGTCAAAGTCGTATCCGGAGCCGCAGGCGTCCTTGCCGATGAGACCGGCGGCGTAGGCCTCGTTGATGGCGGTCTGCAGCACGGCCGTCTCGTTGTAGAACTCACCTCGGATGTAAATGTACGCTGCGGTGGCGTTCATGGCTCGTCCGGCAAGCAGACAGCCCTCCACGAGCTTGTGGGGGTCCTTTCGCATGATTTCTCGGTCCTTGCAGGTTCCGGGCTCACCCTCATCGGCGTTGACCACCAGATATCGAGGACCCTCGTTCTTCTCCCAACCAGGAGGGTTCATGAACGACCACTTGAGACCCGAGGGGAAACCAGCGCCTCCTCGGCCTCGCAGACCGCTCTTTTTGATCTCGTCAATGATCCACGTGTCGCCCTTGAGAATCAGCTCCTTGGTCTTGTACCAGTCTCCCTGCTTCTTGGCAGACGCCAGATCCCAGCCGTAGTTGTCGTACAGGTTCTGGAAAATTCGGTCCTGGTCCTTGAGACCGCCGTACTGACGAGCCTTGGGGGTGGCGTCCTGGGTGGTGGCAAAGCCTCGGCTGAGACGGGCCAGACCCCGTTTGTGTAGCGTGGTCCTGAGCATTGTGTGTGTTCGGGGGGTGTGGTGGTGTCAAGTCCGGAGGGAGATAGTTGATACTATGTATGGTTCCAACCCAGGCCGCAAAAGTTGCAATGCTATTGGCCTGGGTATTGGCTGGTCTGTGATTGGCTGAACGGGAGAGTGCTACAAAATGCGGAACTACGAGGATATGGGAAAACTGAAGAGTGCATTTTGTTGGGAAAATGGTAACCAGCAAAACAGTACAAGTTTTGCCCCCATTGCCCCTTGGATTCTCCTCATTCCGGGACCCCGTTTTCCACTCTGGAAACCTCCTGCTCCAAACAACCTCTCCCAACACCCAAAACAGACGCAGGGCTAGGGCCAGAATCAGCCATTGGGAGGAGTCCCAGACAAAGGTTACTCAGCGCGGAGATTGAGTTTGGCGGAGGATGGCGGATATGGTGGGTGATAAAAATCGGTGGTTGTGGGTGTCATTATGACGAGAAAATGACGCGGATTGCAACGAACAAAGATTCATTTTTGTGGTCCTGAATCTGACCACGTTAGGGTGTTGGGTGGGATTAAGGTGGAGGTTGTTGAGCTGGGTGAAGATGTAGGTGTGCATCCACTGGGAGGATAATTGGGGCGATTTGGAGTATGGTCGTTTTCGAATTGAAAAGATTGGATGAACATAACATTTCAACTCCGTCAATAATTGTCCAAATTTCGTTTGGACTTGACCGTTCAATTCCTCTCCCTCAGATTAGTCCATATTCAAAGTCCCCATCTCTCCTACCTCTCTACAGCGCATTCTACCCGCACTCTCCATTAAACTGCAATCAATTAAATATACCAGAAGACACTCCTCCTGGTCAGAACTACTTCATTCTGGTTAGTCCAAATCCACCACGGGTACAAGTACCACATTTGCCTCGTCCATCTCCGTCCAATTTCCTACTTTTTGAACACTTCCCTGTCCCACGGTCAGCTCTCTCCTTCCACTCAACGAACATTCGCTTCCTGGCACCAAATACGCCGAATGGGGCTTGAAGTTCATTTCCAACTGTCTGTACTGGTCTCCAAACGAGCACTGTCGGTTTTTTTGCCCGTTGCATCTCTTCAACGTTTCTCTGGGCGGATATATACCTCTGATATCGTTAATGAACACCTCTCCGGACATTTGTTGATAACCGTTCCAAAACGGAAACCTGGGGACAAAATCGCCTAGGTGGGTCATTCGCGCGAACCGAATTTCCTTCTCCTTGAACTTGAGCGTGTCTGGGTTCTGGCTTCCCCAAAAAACGCGATCGGCAAAATTCGCAAACTGCTTGTTACCCAAAGCGGGTGCTCCGGCTGAAAACGCATGAGGAGACAGACCGTTGAGTTGATAATTGAGTCCGAAAAGGGTGGCAGCCGTGCCCCCCAAAGAGTGGCCGGTTATTACTAGCTGGTAACTGGGGTACTTTTGTACCAACCGTCGTATCACCCCGTCAACAGCATGAAACGAATGCAAGTAGCCCTTGAGAAAGCCCAGATCAACCTGGCAATCACGACATCTAAAAGAAGACACGCCAAGATGTTCAGGATGCAACTCCACCAGCGTCAAATGCAAATCCGTCACCCAATCGTTGACATCTTGGGTTCCACGTAGAACCAAAACAATCTCCCTGTGCTTGTGATCGAGAGCCACAAATCCCGAGATTGTGCGATCGAAAAAGTCGCCCGAGTGCGTGAAAATGTTCACCAGCTCCGTGTGTCCTCCAAGCACCTGGCAGCCCCTAGCAGCACACCGGAAAGGATGCGTCAACTTGTGGGGCACACACGGAGCCACATTGTTAAACCACATGTACCGAATCAGACGCTGTTCGAAATCATGCGACACTCCGCGCGTATCACCGCTCTCAAATGCCTCACTGTTGCCTCCTATCAGCCGATTGATCCCGTCTCCAAATCGATTCAAAACGATAGGCCTGCTCAAAACGACACACAGAAGAAGAAAAAGAGAAAGCATGGTGCAGTTGAGACGGAGCCGTCAAGAATTATATACTTCCAGGTTTGTGGAGCATTTCGAGCACGGTGGAAAGTGTAGGAGGGGAAATGGAAGGAAGAGGAGGAACGGGTGTAGAATGGGGAGAGGATGGGCTGGGAAAAAACTGACTTGACAGGATTGTTTGGGGGCAATTAAATAGTCAGTGTACCCTCTTTTGTGTTCATATCTTTTGTATTGACAAAGCTGAATACCCCTTCATCCCACCACCCCATGTTCCAAAACTCGTACTTGCCAACATAAACTACACTACTGTAGTGGAAGTCACGTGACCATTTAATACCAGCCCGTTTCTCCTCAATTACAATTTAATATCATCTTTTTGGTCTGTATCCCCTAATTTATGCGATTACTTGACAAGGGCAAGTAAAAGTCTAACTATTACTCTTTCCTAGTTGGGTGGGAGGTGGGAGCAGCAAGGATTATAAAAACAAAACAAAAACAAGGGGTGTAGTTTAAATGAAAAAAATCGCAAAATTAATGGAAAAATCACCATCCCACTCAGAAAGTCCCCCTTATTCCACTACTATTTTCACCTGATTTTTACCCCCACATTTCCACTCTCCAACCCCTGCAACTTCTTTCATAATGTACCTGCCCTGTAATTTCGCAAATTTTTGTGGTTGGAGTTGCAGGGTGGATCACGTGACCTGAAATCGTTGCTAATTTATTGTCCCCAACAACAAAAAACACCTAGGCCATAATGTAGTAAGAGCGGCTAATATTGCTTATCGTGGCCGATAGTGTTATCTTGCAGGTTAGCGAAAGTTAATCTGGAAAATAGGGGTAGTTTAAAATGGTTTTGAGACGACATGGAGAAATTCTGAAGAGTGCGTTTTGGAGGTGAAGGACAGGGGGTCACTTTTGTGTTTTCAAAATTCTGCTTGCAGCTGTTTTCGTTGTTTTACCGTATGGTTGTGTGATTAGTGATATTTTAATGAGTCAAAAACTAATCCGGGTGAATCAATGGGGCATAACTATGTGACTGATCAGGTGTTTAGTTTGAGGGCAATTTTCTATATATATTTTTGAGCACTTTTTGCAAGTAGAATATGTGCTGCTTAATAGTGTGACTGATTGTGGCTATCAAAGCATAAAGTTTATAGTGATGTCCATTCCGTCAAGTGGGGGGTGTAAAAAAAAAGTGTTGCGGACGTGTTGCGGGATATTTGAGGATATAGGCATGGTCCCATTGGTTTAGCGGGTATTCCTGTGTCTTTGGATTTTCTGTATCGTGTTTGTGTCACGATATGTATGGGTATATGGTTTTCTCGTTTAGCCGCATTGAATTGCATGAGATGGTTACATGATGAAAAATCAGGATGGGGGGAGGGGGGGGAAAGAAGATATAAATTCAGAGAAAACAGGTATAAATGAGGTAATGACGATTCCCTATGGTTTGAAGGGCTCCCGAAATTATCATCATTTTTCCAGTTGTGTTCCCATTTTATTTACATTTCTTCCTCATTTATTTCTCACTCCTCTCCAAACTCGGCTGCCTGCACGAGCGTTTCATACGGCTCAATACCTCACCTGTAGAACCTGACTCAGGGCTGCGATTGGCATGGATTTTGCACACACCCCTTCTCGAACCCGTTTACGTCGTTTAGTCGAAAATCCACGCCCATTTCTCCGCTCCTCGGGTTTTTATCCTCTTGTAGATATTTTATCCGCCAACTTTATATAAACCCAGTCATTGCACTCTGGGTTCAGACAATATCGACAATATCGACAATATCGACAATATCGACGCAAACAACTCTCGTGAAAATGGTGACAATTCGAAAAATCCAAGAAACCGACCTCGACGCCTGGAAACCCCTCCTGGACGGATACCTGACTTTCTACAAGTCTTCCTGGAAACCCGAAGTTGTAGAAACGACCTTCAAGCGGTTTTTGGACGACTCCGAGCCCGTCAATTGTGCTGTGGCTGTTTCCGATGACGGCTCACTGATCGGATACGCCGCGTACATTAATCACCGAAACACATGGACTATTGGCGACTCCATGTACCTCAATGATTTGTATGTCGATGACAAGGTGCGAAACGGAGGAGTTGGTAGGAAGCTGATTGAGTTTGTGTACGCAGAGGCCGATAAACTGGGCTGTGAGAAAACCTACTGGCACACTCAGCAGTTTAACCATCGAGCTCAGTTGCTGTATACAAAGATTGGAGAGAAGGATGCTTTTGTGAAATATGTGCGGCCCGAGAAGAAGTAATGTGATTGCTTGAAATCGCGAGCCCGCATTTTGAGATCGAATTGTGAGCTCGAATTGTGAGAAATCGAACCCCGCAACTTCACTCTTCGCTTCTTTTTGACATAATTCTGCTGTTGTTGAGTTGAGTGTGTTGTGGGCGGTAGCTTCATTTATGAGCTGTCCCAATGACAATATATGTTATCGTTCTATAGTTAACAATGTTCATGTGAGTGGCTATGGTTTAGACCTCGAGGAGAGTGTAATGGGTGACAGGGTGGATGTCGTGGGCACGACATTAGGCCCGTGGTGACTACAAGAGGAGTGTGAGTACACGACATTTCGTTGGTCGTAGTCTGAAATATAGTATGACAAATGTGTGATATTTTTGTATTGGAAGAATCACCGTGACCAGGAGATTCCAGTGGTACTCTTATATGCCCCACAGCTGGTATATCAAGCCAAGTATATACCCTTCCTTTTATTTGTTTAGAGAGAAAACACCAATGAGAAATAATTGTATGACAAGTATAGGAGATTTTGATATCTTTAAAATCACCTCATGCAGTGGATTCCATTAGTGGCTTTATCTCACTTATAGCTATCATTATAAGCCAATATATACGCTCTATTGCTATTAATTAATAGAGACAGTAGTCTGTAAGTAACTTGATCAATAAAGGTCTTGAAGATCTGAACACTTCATGACATATTTACACAGTCGTAATGAACAAAATGCACTCCTGGCTTTTTCTCTGCAATTCCCCTGGGCCATTTTATGCTCCTTCCTATAAATCTCTAACCTGAAAGAGCATAACTCGGTCAATAAAGATATTGTAAGGCTGTAACTCGGATGTGTGACTGTCGTTATTATTCAATAGATATCCACGTCGTTGCTTTTTTAATAGGGTGCTCACACACTAATTTTCCGTGGTGTGTTCCTAAATACCACTAGAGGAATACACTCTCATACAAACGCTACCCAAGCCAAGATATAAGTACATTAGTTCTGAATGACACAATTCAGCTGCTTAGATTTTTATCAAATGTACCCTCTATAGTTTTCTGAGTCCACAAGCTCAGTAAATGCTGTAGCTAAACTATCATTCCTGACTACAGAAGACAGCACAACATTTGCCATTTGCACACAGAAAAATAACAAAGACTTCATATTTCCATTCAGACAACCCCAAAGAACCCACTTTTCAACTCCTCATCCACCCATCAACTCTACTTTGTTGTTTCTTACGATTCTCTCTATTCAGTGTTTACACTCTCCTCTTGCCACTCCCCAACTCCACATTAAAGCTCTCCGCCACTTCCAAAAATCAAACGCCTCCGTCCAAAGCGCTCTTGACTCACCCCAATCCGTCTCAAATCACTCTCCTCAAACGCGTTTCTTTAATGATTCACTCAAACTAAAAACGCGAAACAGGTCCACAAATATCCCTACTCCGGAAAAAGTCTAGTAACGTGACTGCAGTACCCCCTTTGGACGCCCTCCTGACGCCTCTCCGTCCTCCCGCCTCCTTTAAACGTTTTAACCAGCCTCCTTCGAGTTACCGTTTGCGATACTTTTAGAGCCGTTTCCAGCCATGTTTCACTTTTAGCGTCAACCCAAACCAGCTGTTCAGGTGAGGAGTTGAACAGTTTTGAAGAGGTTCTTTGGTGGTTAAATGGACTGCAATGTGTTCTTTTGTTTGTTTTGAGTTTTTCCTGATTTTTTATCAATTTTCTCTCATTTATTTCAATTTATTTCTAGTTTAATCCACAATAAATCAAAACCCTTACTCTGGCTTACTCAGCAAATGAAGTACGTTTGCTTATTTCGGAAATAATACGCTCAAGGTTTAGACTAAAGCTTCTTTTTCAACCTTCACGACGCGTGGACATGTGTGGCTGCAGAGGTTTCGTGGTGTGTTGGTGATGTAAGAAAACGAATAATACTACAGTGTTCTTTGAAAAGCACCGATTCGAATGGTATCGGTTCAACCTTATTTTGAGCACCATTATCCTACTCAATGGCTCGAAAAAATAATTGGCTCAAAAAACAAACTCTTGCTATTAATAGGGTCGATAAACTACAGAAATTAGACCAGTCCATGGTCCACGCAGAGTAATATTATTTGAAGTGGAGCGCATTACACTCATGCACTGAAGCGTTCATGCGTTGGTGCGCTCATGCGCTTCTTTTCTCTTGGCAGTGCTGCCTCATGCGTGCAGTGCGTGAAATAAACAGCAAGACAAGACAAGACTAGCCAAGACAAGACAAGAGAAAGACGATAAATGGACAGTTGAATAAGGTGACACAAATGGCTGTTTGTGTACCCGCTGCAACTATCGGTATGTGCATATGATTTGCTCTCAATGGTCTGGAGGGCTACTGGTACTGGTAGTTGTAATTAGTGATCTTCCAAATCTCATAATAACTCGTACTTTCAAGGTTACATTGATGCCGTATTGGTTATTTGAATATTGACTACACTGGTTAATTGATTGAGCCATGCTATAAATGGAACGTGTGTATTGCTTCCTTCGATTATTTGTCGATTCACTGCCTCTGTTTACTGCATTGCTTGCCGTTTGTTTGTGCCGCTTCTCTTCTCTTGTGGGACGCCTGCCATGTCTCATTTCTCGAGGCTGTGCAATATGAACATCAATGTCGCACTGGAGGGGGCTGTGGAGGAGGTGCAGAGATGGCAAGTGGATGATGGAGCTGTTTCCATGGAGGCACAAGTATTGATTTTCCGACACCGAATACTGCAGCTACTGGCGTACGAGTACTGTACTCGTGCTGTACTCGTGCTGTACTCGTGCTGTAGTGCCACAAGTATCCGTCAGCTAGTCCATGTGTCATGCATCAAACCACAGCTCCGTGGATTTATGAACAAGGGTTGGGAGTACGAGTACGAGTAGTGTGGTACCAACGCCTGTATTATCAAAACGAGAACAGTAATTACGATACGTACCTGGTACGGTGAACACCGTCTATATAAAACACTTAGTATCAGAAGAAACGGAGCTCTCAACCAAAAAAAAACCATACTGACTCGAATACTGTTCTCAATGCTACAATGAAGCTACCTGGTACGATACTGTTGTGTTGGTCTATTCGTCCGCGTCTTCTTTCCAGTTCAAATCGTAAGTTTTATTAATGACCGTGTTTCCACAGAATCTAAATGCATAATTTAACAGTCCTCAAGGTTGACAATGGCCAGATGGACAGCGGTGCACTGGTCTCGGTCGTCCTTTCGGTCGTACAGGTTGTAGAAGGTACCGGACAGACACTGCCAGAAGACCTGGTTGTCACCAATGGCAAGGTTTCCGTCGGAAGAGATGGACCATCCGGCAGCGTACCAAGCGCCGGCCTGGGGAGGAGGTCCGTCAAACTGGAACTGGTAGTTGGAGACGATGGATCCGATTCGGCCCTTGTCGTCCTTGAGAATGCCGTCCTCGAGAGTCATGGACAGAGTTCCCTCCTTCTTGCAGGCAACGAGCTTGGCAAAGTCAGAGTTGGAGGTGGGCTCATCCTGAGAACCGGTAGGCTTGGGGCCGGCGGAGGCGGTAGAAGCGGCCTTGGTGGCCTCGGCGTCACCGGAGGCGGCGGCGGAAGAGGCGGCGGCGGAAGAGGAGGCCTTGGTGGTCACGTCGGAGTGGGGCACGGTGGCGGGGGTGGTCTCGGCGGCGGCAGACTCCTTGGTGGCAGACTCAGTGTGGTGGGGAGGGGCGGCAACAACGGGCAGAGTGGTGGTGGACTCGTCGCAGGGACACACAACAACAGTCTGGGTGACCACGTCGTCGTCGGCAACCTCGTCTCGCTTCTGGTGAGCAGTGGGCTTGGCGGTGGCCTCAGCTCCGGCCTCAACAGCTCCGGTGATGGGCTGGATGGCAATACCAAAGTTGGAGTAAGAGGTGATCCAGTCGGAGGGAGCGGTGTTGGTGGGCTTGAGCTTGGTCCACTCATCGGCAGCGGACACAGTGGCGGCGAGAGCCACGAGGGAGACGGCAGCGGACTTGAAGAGCATGGTGTGGTAACGAATGTGGTGTGCTGTGTGCTGGGAAGAAACAAGAGGGGAGGTTGGGGGCTTGCAATTATATAGTGCGAGCAAGGTAGCATGGTTTGGCTTTTAGCTTTGGGGTTAAGTTTGCGACAGTGGATGAATGTGTATAGCGGAATTTGAGGGCAGCTGTTTGGGGCTCAATTTCATTTTTCGACAGGTCGTTTTCGTTTACAAGGTCCTTTGTTGTTTGTTCCATTTCAGGATATTATTCCACTGGTCAAATCTCCTCAAGCTTCCATACAACCACCCAAACTTGGCACCCCTTAATATCTGCACTCGGCGCATACCAAGAGCCTGCAGACAGGGTAACTGGTTGGAATGCAAAAGTCCAAAATAGAACAAAGTCAGACAGGGCTGGTAGTGTGGGAAACGGTGTAGAGCTTGGGATTAATTGATGGATCAGGGGGGGCAAACAGGGGCTAGTTTTTTAAAACAGCTCAAAAACTAGGCGAAAAACGTCCCCTCATCATAATCACGTCACATGCACATTCTGCACCGACCGCACCGCACCCATCACAATGCACATACCCCATCCTCGCCTCGACGCTTGGCGAACCTTGTTTCTGTTTTGGGCCGGACAAAGGCTGTTGTCCCAGAGATTATTTCCCTAACCTTAAATGAGTAAATTAATTCAACAATCAATCGAACAATCGAATGAGCATCGTGCATCGTGCGATGAAGAAGATGAGAAAAAGATGCGATTTATTATATGGCGAATCACGTGACGTAACTGAAGGTGGTTTGCGTACTGTTTTTCCTCCAAAATCACTATTTGTATTTGTAGTATCGCTACGTTACTTCGTCCAGCCCCACCCACCATCCATCCATCCATCCAGCCTCTCAATTCCCCTTTTCGTTTTTGTGTCTCTTACTGCAAAGTAGTTTGCCCGCTTTTCCTCCGTCTCGGTCACGTGACGCTCTCTTTTGGGTGTAACCATAGCAACGCTGTTTACCATCCCGGCCCACGCGTCGAGAATGTAAACTTTGCCTACTTTGCCTGGATAATGTCCCTTAACGGCTCCCTGCACTGCACTGAATTGGGCAGTTGTGTCTTTAGAGTCACAAAACGGGACTTGCACACTTTGTTACTTTTGTCTTGCTTTTTCCTGCCTCTGTTTTGTCTCATTCATAATTATACCCTGGCTTGACGTGATGAGCAAGCACAAAGTGCAGCCTACTTGTACAGCCTACAACTCGAGACATGTATTAAACGATTAGTGAATAATTGATGGCTGGTCTAGAATGCCAAGGAGTTCCAAGATGGAGGGATGGAGTGAGCGCCAAGGTGCTTGCCAAGATACCGCAAGTGATGGTGCAGTATGAGTACCGGTACGATACTCCCCTACTCCCGTCGTGTCTCGTACATATCGTGGTTGGTCCGTGTACTGTAACTCAACAGTGCATCAGATATGAACGGCTGATATGCCCGAGGAATGGTAAAGTGACAAAGCGTATCTTAGCCAAACGTTACCACAAATAAGGGGTTGTATACCTGTAAAGGGGCGTATAGTACTAGTTGCGTAAAAGTACTGTGGTGGCTCTTGAAAAAGTAGTACCAGGTAGTGTGAGTCCTCGTGCCATTTCCAGTACTAGTGCAATACAGCAATGTACAATGGCACGTTTTTTGGTCTGTTGTCATGCCGGTTTTCCGGTTACTTGAGACACGTCGATCTAAACATGTTATCGACGGATATGAGAGTTTAAGCTGGTGGGTAAGAAAATAGGGGTGGGGCGGAGTTTGGGGGCAATCGGCATTTTTGAAATGTGCATATTGTTCGTCTCGGCCGGAGCATTCTTTTTGTCAAGTCCATTTCCTCCTATCTCTCTTCCCCATCGTTATACGCTCCATATGTTACCCCTAAGGTTGGCAACCATGTTCTTAACCATGCACGCTTAGAATGGAGACACTGTCGTTTATAAATAGTACTCGCTTTTTGGGCTTGGTTAATAAATGCCAGTTATCAAAACATGCGTGAGCCAGAAATCCAGCCAGCAAGCGTTTCTAAGCATTAGTCGGATGAGCATACAGGGGTACCAGTACCTGGCACCCTGGTAGTGAGACATGAAGAAATAATACACGTGATCCAGTGGCTAGACGGGTTGGAGTGTGTGTCAAAGCTAGCGGCGCCCGTACGGTTCGTGCCATTTGTTTCATGTACTGTAGGGGGCTGCAGCTGTTTCCGCATAGGGAGGTGTTTGTTCGCTGGTGTTGAGTCGGTTGAAGCGACTATTCATGCGTGTGGTTCTCCAACGCGATTCCACGGTCACTCGTATGGCAACATTCCTCTTCGTAGGCAGGGTTGGTGTGTACGGTAGTGCTCAGAACAGAGTACCAGTCAGACTGTTTTCTCATCTGATAGTCGTACTGTGCTCAGAACTATTAGGCTAGTACGAGCACATCTGACTTCAGTTCATATTCTGAACGAGAAGGGGCTGGTAACAGCGCTGAAACCAACAGTTGGCTGTTCACTGGTTGGTGTTGAAGGACTGCCTGCCCAATAGTAACCATGCTGTAGCTCACTATCTATCGAGCTGTTTCAGTATGTAACAGGATAGGGTGGAACAGTGCATCGTCAGTAGTATTTATATGTTGTCGTAGCTACCGTATATACGTTGCCTGCATATATTGGTTTGACTCGTCATATATTGGTTTGACTCGTCATATATTGGTTTGACTCGTCATATATTGGTTTGACTCGTCATATATTGGTTTGACTCGTCATATATTGGTTTGACCTGTCGTATATTGACAAAGCGTATCGTATATTGGTTTAACTGGTCACTTGTGTGCTGTATGATTACATTGGGTTAATTGGTCATGTGAGGTACATTGACTTGACTGGTCACTCGCTGTATGATATTGGTTTGTCTGCTGGCTCACTTGAGGCCGAGTAGGAGTAACAAATAGATGATTGTGATCGCCAAAACGCGGGCTACATAATGGTACCTTTTCCTTCTCCGTAGCTGCTCTAGTCACCATGCCAAGATTGATGAGTCCGTAGGTAGAGCAGTGAGTTGAAGCTTTAGACGTGAAATGCACATCTGCACGGCCGGAGTCATGTCTCGTTCGTACGTTCGTACGATACTGTACGTACTCGTGCTGTACAGCCTCTGTTGCATGAGGTTTCTCTATAAGTAGTGTACAGTATGTACACCCCTCCAGATGACTCTCCAGCTAGACGATCTGCTCGTTGCACGCATCGAATGAACGAGTCCGGTAAATGAAGGTATACACTACCGGTACGCTCAATTGATACTCGATTTACCAGACCAATTGAACGCACCAGCAGTGTCCTTCAGACATCTGGCATGGCTTGGGTGGATTCATCTCATCCTCAATGCTACAGCACCATCGAGTAACACCAAACGACTATTCACCAGCTCATTCGCCGCTTCTCTATCCACCAGCTCACCCACCTTTTCCCTATTCACCAACTATTCAGCTACACCTCCATGTCTATTCTGCAGAGGAGCATCTACACCATCCAAGACCTCAACAGTATCTCTTGTCTGTTTCACCACTAGAATAATCAGCCAGACCATCTAGTATGCTCTCTGTGCTTAAAGACGATCTGTAACTGCAGTCTAGCACGTCTCCGACCAGACAATGGAGTACAACTAACACAGACCTCGGTTGCAGTTTCATGAGTGGTAAGGAAAGGTATTCCCTTTCTGGTTGTTGAAGTTGGCATGAGTTGGACTCTCAGAGGAGCAATGTGTTGCAACATTCATGTCACTGAAGCTGCCCTTGAACTGAAGACATTCAGTGTCTTTGTTGACCAACACCCGAATGAGTGCTCTAATCTGCCGTACAGGGTACTCCAGCTACACTACACATACCAAAGGGGTATTAATGGCAAATAAATAAATAAATAACGGGACATGTCGTAGATGAGTCGACATGTCCATCGGGTGGAACACAAAAGAACGTGTGTTCCAGCCTCATCAGCAGACGATAGAAGTCTGCTTCCAATCCATCCACGTTCTCCACACTTGGTTTGGCAGCTGTATTGTTGAACAGCCAGGGAGTACATCCGGAGGGTATACAAGTACATGGTCCGAGTGGATTCAACAATGAGAGAAAAAATCCGAACAGAATAGAGAAGAAAGTAGAGAAGAGACTCTTTGGGGGTACAGGAATCGTGGAGAACTGTCGTAAGGGCTGTCGCAGAACTGTCGTAAAAACTGTCAAAAAAACTGTCGCAAGTACCGTCGTATGCGTACAGCACATACTGATAATGTTCTGTCCTCGTGGAACCAGCCTTCGGTTGCTTCACCTGCTTCACCTGCTTCACCTGCTTCGACTTCTCCTAGAACGAAACCATCCCCTTGGCCACCTTTCTAAACTCCCCCGTCGACAAATGACACTGATTCCACTCAAACGTCTCCACCACCTTCAACGGCCACGTGACATACCTCATGTACTCCTCGGGCAAGTACTCCACGACATCGTACAGGTCAAACTGCGCTCTGTCTCTCCACCATCCAAACGAGTGAAACAAGTGACAGTAGGCGAGATAGTACGAGATCAGAATCGTGGCGTACGGACACTCATCCATTCTCAGTCGCAGAAAATCAGACGTGTTAAAAACAGGCCATGAAGAAAGATGCGAGATGGCATGTCCACAAACGTCCATATTGAAGAGCTCAATCATGGCGTAAATCTCGGACCTGAGCACATTTTGGATCCGACGCTTTTCAGACACGCAAACGACATTCTCATCTTCCATCACGTGATCCATAATCGTCCATAGATCTTCTTCTCGTGGCAACTTGTGTCGGAGACTGTCTGGAAGCACAGGGAACGATACAGACGGGCGGGCTTCGATGTTGAAGAACAAGTGCGTATCTTTGATCGAGTGACACAACCCCGCCAGATCTTGTCGTCCAGTTGTGAAAAACGGCAGAAATTGAGGACCAACTGCAAGTCCGCAGAGATAGACAAAAACGGCGGTTGTGAAGAGAATATCATCGCGACGGAGAGGAGACTCGGCAAGTTGAGTCTCGTACTTGAACCATTGTAAAAGAGTGGTGAACTCCTGTAGAAGCTGTTCCTGGATCTGGTCCGCCAAAGGAACGTATCCAATGATGGATTGGGGCGGCGGAACTCCTTGAGATTTGGGAAAGGGAATATCGCCTTCGACAAGATACTTGCATGGAGCTCTGTTTTGAGCCAGTTCCACCGACACGAGAAAAAGACAGGCGTTTTTGAGCACTCTAGAAGACGACAGCAGCTGGCCGCCTCCAAGCCATTCGAAATCCGTGTCGGCATTGGCTAGCAGAATCTGTTTGTGCGTGTGCCGCGTGAACTCGGAAATGAGCTCCAGTTCTGTCAAGGAGAGATCCAGAAGCAGGGCTAGGGGAGTAGGCCTAGGGGTTGGGGTGTTGAGTATGTCGTAGATGGTCTTGTCCTTGTCGGTGGTATCAAACGGTGTGTCTGTCTTGTCCTGGACTGTATCGTCGACTTCTTCGGGGTGACTGAATATCCGTTTGTGAACCAATTCGAGTTGTGTCTCGCAGGGCCGTTTTTGGCCCCGTCTCGGTATCACTAGATTTGGTTCATTAACTTGGATCTGTAGTGTCATTTGGATTGGTGAGAGTTCGTCTCATGTGTTTGTGTAACGAGCTGACGGTTGTGTAACGTGTAGCGAGCTGTGTAACGACCTGTGTAACGACCTGTGTAACGACCTGTGTAACGACCTGTGTAACGACCTGTTTGTGTATCCAGTCGTTTGTGTAACGACCTGTGTAATCAATCGTTTTTTGTTGTGTAACGAACTGTCTGTGTAACGAACAGTCTTGTCGCTCGTGTCTGTGTCACTCCTGTCTGTGTCACTTCCTGTCTGTGTCACTTCCTGACTGTACAACTGGTCGTGTCTGTGTCTCTTCCTGTCTGCGTACAATACTCGAACACTCTGGAGACACACGAGTTCCTCTTCCAATCTTCCAATAAGTATCATCCGGCTCACAAGGTTCCACATAAACTCCGCCAAGCCTTTCCGCGACCGAAGCGGCCTAGACAGAGATCTGCTCTCTTCTCAGGAGAGCGAGATGGAACAACGTGGGTGTCAAGAGTCCCGTTTTGTGTCACTCATTTTCAAACCGTCAAAATCTTGCTGAAAATCGCCCAAAAACCACCCCGTGAAATCCCCGCTTGCAACTCGTGAATTTATTGCCGCCAACCTTATCATCATGACACTTTTGCCCCAAAACCGTGTTGCGCCTTCGAAGGCAAGCAATCGGTCCGAGTAGACAGTGTTCATATTCAACCGTCGTCGACATTGCAGAAGGGTGGAATAGTTGACCTGTCATTTTCCTTAGCGCCGCCCCGGCTGCCCTTACCCTCCTCGCTAAACCTGTCACTTGCTCCCCTAACCCCCTCCTAATTCCCCCTCCCCCGCTACCTTGCCCCTACCCTCGCCCCCTAACCTCGCCCCCCTTACCCCCGCCTCATGTGCCCCTCTGCTTCACACTGGAAATTAAATTCTAAATCCACATGCACACGATAGCATAAGCTACAAAAACGCACCGGAAGGGCTTCCGACGCATCTATCACGCCGAAAAAAACACCGAAATCAACCACTTCGGCTTTCGGCTCAATATCACTCACACACACAAACCCCTCATCACTACGCTTGGATAACGTGGTAACCTGTCAAGTGTGTGTGTGTGCTTTCAAAAACAGTAAAAACCGTTGAGGGGCGCTAATGAGAAATCTTGAATTTTTCGAAGGATTTGGACGTTAAAATGGGGTAGGGTCCGGGTTTGTGGACGTTGGGGATTTTCAGGAATTTTTAGGAATTTTTTATCTCCACTTTTAATACCGTATACGATTTTATACGATTTTTTTGTCTGTTTAAATCTCTCATATTACTTTCAAAAGTCCACTCACAAAAGTCCCAATTTATGCAACCGATCGGTCAAATTTCAATAACAATGAAAGTAGTTCCAACCTTAATCCCTTCCTCCCACAGTGACGTGTTATTACCCCAGACTGTGATTTATGCACGTCAATCGTAGCTTATGTAATCATATCCCCAGCCCCGCAACCCTAACCTTCGTTTGGGGGGGAAGGGTTAAGCTTATGTAATTGCCCTAGCCCTGCCTCGAAGAAAAAAAACTTGGGGCGAACCTTGATTCCCAGCCCTAACCCAGTGGTAGCGTGGGCTGGTTACCCTACCCATGATGAATCAACTTGTCTTGAGACAAGGTGACGTGACCACAGTGTCGTAATCACCCCAACCCACCCTGCCCGAACCCTGCCCCAACCCTAAGTGGTCATGCACTCCACCACGTCACCTTGTTTACGTTCACCAAACCATGAAATGCTTATGTAATGTCGCTTCAAAATTTGCATAACCTAATGTGATTAGTCAGCGTTCAAAAACGGGATATTTACACAAATCAACAGATGGTGGGGTATATTTCAGTCTGTTTGCGACTGGAATACTGTTTTCATTCCAACCCCTCCATCATCTTGGCCGTTACATAACCACTTTCAAGTCATGGATTAGGAAGCAAAAATAGCTTGTGCATATGACCTATCAATCGCCACAACGTGAAAGTCGTTTTAGCCCAACGTCTGGTATACCACTTGCCCCTGCACACACAACCTCCCATACCCTAATACACGCCACTACCCTATATCACTACCCACATCCCGACTGTGGCGACAACGTCTGTATTCTAAACTCACCCACCACCAACGCAACCCTAACCCAACCTCCCTAACCCTATCTTGTTAATTCTCACCACTCTACATCTACACACAACACTGGCCATGTCGGGCAACTATCCGTCGTCGTCTGCGCAAGACGTGCGACGCCTGGAGGAACGCGACAAGGAGCGCCGCAGAAGAGAACGCGAGGCTGCTGAGTATAAACGACAAAGGAGGGAAGATGTGAGTATTACACGAGGTGTTACAGACCTGTGACACAGAAGCAAGGAGGCAGAGAAGGAGAGAAGGGTGGATAAAAAAACATGCGGCATTGCCACCAGACGATGCAGCAAGTTTTTTCCCCCATGATGCAGCCATTTTTGTGCCAAACTGATGACTTTTGAGATGGATGACTAAGATACCAAAATGGTCGAGATACCTGCAATTTGACAATGAGATGAACAGAGAACGAGTGGACGATCGCCTGGCGATTGTTAGATGACGATACCAGTTTATTTGTGATACCTTCGATGCTCTACGTGTCGAGATACGTGTTTTATCGACATGACAAGAGTTACGTGATAGTATCAACGACATGAGCTACGCGATGAACGACGACACGATGCCCGAAACGCCAAACTTTTGGGTGTCACGTATTTTTCCACCTGCATTTTCCCACACGAGGTTCCCACATTCCATCGAACGGCTTACGTCACATGTTTTGAATGTGGGTCTTCATTTGTTATGGATACTCTTTGACCGTGAATTCGTGTGTACTTTTGGCCATCCGAACTTCCGGCGCGCACATATTTCATGTATCCATGCAGCACCGTTCCCTGCAGCTCCCAACATTGCATGAGCCGCAGAGGAGACACAGACAGGTACGGACACATAAACAGATTCAGACACAGACAGATTCAGACACAGACAGATTCAGAAGCAAACGACATACCATATCGATACGTTGCTGCATCATCCTACACTTGCAGCATCATCGCGGACCTGCAGCATCATAGCACACCGGCAGCATCATCGCGGACCTGCTGCATCATAGCACACCTGCTGCATCATCAGAAAAATACATTTCACAGACTAACACAGAACCGCCGTTTTGACGACCGAAGACGATTCGATCGTCGCCCAGGACCAGGCCCAAACTTCAAACAAGAAATTCCCACAGGACCCCGTAGCCTGACGGGTAAAAGAGATAACCGTGGATACCGAGGACCACCCGGAGGAGGCCCACCAGGTCCAGGAGGAGACCCGCGTTACCAAGGCAATACACCCCCTCGGTTCGACCGTCGCTGGGACGACCGCCGCTTCGATAATCGGCGCAGATACGACGATGGACCAGGACCAGGACCAGGAGGAGGACCAGGAGGACCAAAGTCACGTGACCGCATGATACCCGACTCACGTGATCCGCGCGACCTTCGAGATCGAGATCCCCGTGATCGGCTGGATCCCCGAGATAGCAGAGATCCACGTGACCGCATGGATCCTCATCCTCGCGACATGATGCATGGTGGTGGCAGAGGAGGAGCAGGAGGAGCAGGAGGAGACAGGGACCCACGTGACCCACATGGCAGCACCAGTAAAAGCCTCAGCGGAGGCAGCAGCAGGCTGGAAGACGGCCCGTCGTTGTCTTCGTCACGTGACCGGGACAGAGATCGTGACAGAGATCGAGACCGAGACCGAGACCGAGATCGTGACCGAGATCGTGATCGTGATCGTGATCGTGATCGAGACCGGTCGATTTCCGAGTCGCGTGACCGCGATCGTGGCGCGCCCGTGTCTGCTGGCACTGACGATTTGTTCCCGCATTTCGTCAAGAATGAGTCGTCCGTGCCTCCTGCTGCAGCGGTTTCTTCTGCTGCAGCATCTGCGTCCACTTCGGCATGCAACTCGCCGATTGACGAGCGGAGGTTTGCACGTGACTCGAGAGATTCTCGGGACTCACGGGACTCACGAGACTCACGTGACTCGATATCTCGTGATTCTCGTGAGACTGTGCGCAAATCGCCGCTTCCGCGGGACCTGCATTCTTCTCGCGATATCCACAAGGACCGCTCTGCGTCTCCAGATGTTGCTGCATCGTCTCGAAACGGCGGCAGGCCTCTGAAGAAGCAGCATCCTCATCCCCGCACATCTTCGTCGCTTAGTCACCAGCATGACGATCTTCACACCTACTCTGACACACATCCAGAGGAGCCTGAGGAGGTTGCCAAGGTGAAGAAGGAGGCGAAGGGTGTCAAGGAGGTCTTCAAGGAGAAGGATGTGAAGGAGGCTACAAAGGAAATCAGGCCTGTTGCAAAGGAAATCAAGCCTGTTGCAAAGGACGTCAAGCCTGCTGCATCATCGGCCTCATCGGCTGCATCATTATCTCCTGCTGCATCATCGAAGCCGGCTGCATCATCTAAACCGGCTGCATCATCAGCAGCGGCTGCCACGGAAAAACACGAAATGATCCATGAGGATCCCGTGATTGAAAACGGCAGCAGCAAGGATGACAAGGTGATCAGCAACGGTCCAAAGGCGGAGCCCAAGGTGGAAAAAGTGGAAAAGAAGGAAAAATTGGACAAGCTGGAGAAACTGGTTAAACCGCAAGAAGCAGTGTCTCCCAAAACTACTGAGAATCATGTACAAAAGGAAAAGGTGGCATCGAAGGAGGGTCCTAAGGAGGAGGTAAAACACAAGGAGGACAAGCATGTGGAACGGCCAAAGGTGGACGTTGCCAAGGCGGCAAAACAATCTGAGGTGGTCAAGCCGGTGGAGGCAAAGCCGATGGCGGCTAAGCCGGCTGAAACTACGAAAGCTGTTGCAACAGATGCTCCCAAAACTTTTGCAGCAGATGCTCCCAAAACTGTTGCAGTAGATGCTCCCAAAGCTCCTGCAGCCGATGTTGCCAAAATTGTTCCAGCAGAAGCCCCTAAAGCTCCTGCAGCCGATGTTGCCAAAACTGTTGCAGCAGCAGCCCCCAAAGCTCCTGCAGCAGATGTTGCCAAACATGCGGCAGTGAAGGAGACAGTGAAGGAGGTTACAAAAGATGCTCCCGCCGCTGCTGCTAGAGCAACGTCGCCCGACGAAATGGGTGACGATCTGGAGAAAGAGCTGGAGCTCGAAATGCAAAAGCTCGAGGAGGAAATGGAGGTGGAGGAGGAGGCTGCCGTTGCTGCAGCCAAGGCGTCGGTGTCTCCCACCACAGCCCGGTCTCTTGCTGCTACATCTATCGAGACGCTGCCAGTCCGGTCCATCTCGTTGCCGGTTGTTCAACCTGCGCCGCAGCAGCAGAGCCAGCGCCTGAGTCTTCCTGGCGGTCTGGCGTTGCCTGGTGCTGGAGGCGAGCAGCAGGACGTGGAGATGAAGGATGTCAAGACGGAGCCCGAGGCTGCTGCAGCCGCTGCCGCCGTTGCCGCAAATGAGGCAGCAGCAGCAGCAGCAGTGGCAGCAGTGGCTTCTGAAGACAAGATGGATGTGGATGAGCCAGCAGTGGAGAAGGAGACACCTGCCGCAGCAGCAGCAGCAGCAGAACCCAAGGTTGATGCCGCTGTCCCCAAGGACGAGCCCAAGACCGATGCCGCTGCCCCCAAGGACGAGCCCAAGACCGATGCTGCTGTCCCCAAGGACGAGCCCAAGACCGATGCCGCTGTCCCCAAGGACGAGCCAAAGCCCGAAGCATCTGCTGCCAAGGATGAGGCCAAGCCCGAAACACCTGTTGTTGCCAAAAAGGAGCCCGATGCCGCCAATGATGCTGCCAATGGTGCAGCAGATGCCCCCGCGCCATCTCTCCGGTCGGTGGAGTTCTCACCCACCATCACCATTCATCGCAACTCGGAGGTTGTTTCTCCCATCTCCAAGCCTCTCGCTGTGGTCACCTCTCACGTGGACTATCAGGAGGACGTGTTTCCGATGACTAAGCTCGAAAACACGTACTTTCTGAACCGTCTGCTGCCTCGAGAAGAACGTGTAGCTGACATGCGATATCTTCCTGCAGTTCCGTTCAAGTCGACGCGTGACTACAAGTGTTACCGGACCAACAACCGCAACTTTGCAGTTGTACAGCCGCTTCTTGCTGCTCGAATCAGTGAACGCAACAAGGAAATCTACGCCAAGAAGTTGAGGCTGCAGCAGGAGTACATTTCCAAGTACCGTGCGTGGAGTAAGCATCACGTGACCCGAACACAGGACGAGCAGCAGGCCGTTAGCAAGGCTCATTCGCAGATGCCACGGCCCGAGCAGACCACTGGCGACAAGGGTATTGCTCTTCCTGGAAGCAGCATCAATGGTGCTCCCAAGGAGGATGTTGCAGCAGGCAGCAGCGTTGACGAAAAGGTGGCGCCGGATGATGCCGCCGCTGCCGCTGCCGCCGCTGCCGCCGCTGCTGCCTCTGGCACTTCTCGCCGAGGCAGACACAGCCATGGGGACACTGTTCGCAGCGAGGCCGAGTTTTTGGAGATTCTGGCCAACCTGGAGCGGGAGCATGCTCGAGACCCGTCGGTGCGTGCCAAGCTCACGTCGGCCGTCATTCCGGATATGATTCTGGACGAGGAGATGCGTCACAAGGTGTTTTTCGTCGATACCAACAACTTTGTGGCAGATAAGCAGGCATTCCATCGACGTCTGGATGTTGACGGTATTGACAATTTCACGGCCGCCGAACATGAGACGTTTTGCGAGGCGTATGCTGCTCATCCCAAGCAGTTTGGTCGTATTTCTGCAGCCATGGGCGGTCTCAGAACGTTCCGAGACTGTGTGTTGCATTACTACCGAACTAAGACTCGGGTGGATTACAAGGCTATTGTTGCCGGCCGAAACCGACGAAGTGCTCGAAAGGGACGACGAAAGAAGGATGCGGTGGACGAGATGGCGTTTGATGGAGCCATTCGGACGCGTCGAGCTGCTGCTCCTCAGTTTGGAGAGGAAGAACGAAAGCGGCAGCTGGAGGAGGAGCAGATGAAGCAGCGTAAGCGAGTCAAGGTTGAGGCCGGTGCGGTTGCTGTAGGTTCGCTTGGGCCTGCGCCTGTGGCAGGTTCCAATATTGCTGCAGCAAATGCCGCCGGTGCTGCCAATGCCGCCGGTGCCGCCAATGCTGCAGCAGACTTCAAGACGTCCTCCTACTGGTCTGTCAACGAGGTAAACCTGCTGCCGATTCTCATTCGCAGCCACGGCACCAACTGGGAGCAGGTGGCTGCCCATTTCCGGTCCAAGTCTGCCGTCATGGTCAAAAACTACTTTCACAAGCACGGTGAGGCCAAGGGCTGGCATGGGCTGGCGATCGAGGCAGATGAGCGTGTGAAGCGAGGCGAACCTCTGCCTCCTCCTCCGCCCATCAAGCAGAGTCTCGAGCTGACCACACCTTATGCTGGCTTGCGAAAGAAGCGCGTGTCTCCCGAAGGCGACGTGCAGCGGCAGGAGGTGCGGCAACAGTCTGTTCAGCCTCAACCGCTGCAGCCACAGACGATGCCGCAGACGATGCCGCAGACGATGCCGCAGACGATGCCGATGCAGCAGGTGCCTTCCCAGCAGCAGCAGCAGCAGCAGCAGCAGCAACAGGTACCCGCTGAGCAGCAACAGTCGCAGCAACAGCAGCATCAGCAGCAGCAGCTACAGCAGCATCAGCATCAGCAGCAACATCAGCAACAGCAGCAGCAGCAGCAGCAGCAACAGTCGCCTCAGCTCCAGCAGCAGCAGCGGAACCAGGAGCGGCAGCAGCAGATGCAGCAACAGATGCAGCAGCAGCGGGAGCAGGAACGACTTCAGCAGGAGCGGCTGCAGCAGGACAGAATCCAAAAACAATCGCCCGTCATTGCCCACGCCACCCATCGTGAACACTCTCGGTCCGGTTCTCAGTCCTCCACGGGCACTCCTGGCCCCTACAGACCTGTGGCAATTCAGCCTCAACCTGTTGCAGCAGCTGCATCACCGCAGCAGCAGTACATCCAGACGCATGGCCGCGCCGTTTCTTACGACTACGAACATGTGCGGGATCCTGTTCGGGATATGCGGTACTCGCCCCACACCATGCGGCATATGCACTCTGCTTCCCCGCCTCTGCAGCAAGCCTCACCTGCCTCGCAGCAGCAGCCGCAGCAGCAGCCGCAACAGTCGCAGCAGTCGCCGCAGCCCGGACCACCCCCCATGGCAGGATTCTTTGCCACCAAACCTCGGTCGTCCTCGTTCAAGCAGCAAGAGCGACCCCCGGCCAGCTACTACGACTACCGGGATGCTGGCCGGGAGCGGGAGCTGTTGGAGCGGGCTCAGCAGGAGCGGCAGCAGGAGCAGCTGCAACGTGAGCAGCAACAGCGGGAGCAGGAGCAGCGGATGCAGCAGGAGCGGCAGGAGCGAGAGGCGGCGGCACAGCGGCAACAACAGCAGCAGGAGATGCAGCGGCAGCAGGAGCTGCAACGGCAGCAGGAGATGCAGCGGCAGCAGGAGCTACAACGGCAGCAGGAGCTGCAGCGTCAGCAGGAGATTCAGCGTCAGCAGGACATTCAGCGTCAGCAGGAGATTCAGCGGCAACAGCAGCAGCAGCAGCAGCAGCAGCAACAGCAGCAGCAACAGCAGCAACAGACGGCGTACCCTCCGTACGGACACATGCGGCCCACCCCGCCGCCTCTGTCACACACGCCGCCACCGCAGCAGGGCTCGCCCACTGGATTCTCGTTGCCGCCCATCAACGCTCCCCATGCCCCTCGGCAGACGTTGCCTCCGCTGCCCATCTTGCAGCGGCCTTCGAAAACGTCGTCTATCACGTCGATTCTCAACGGCGACACAAAACCCAGTGGCGGGCGTGGCGGAGGCATCACTCTGCCACCACTTAATGCCATGGCTGGTCCTCCTCCCCCGCCCGGAGCCCCCACTCCCGGAGCGCCTCCAGGCATGTATCCTCCTCGCCAGCAGTCGCCTCCGGGCCCCTACCCCCCTTATTGGCAGTAGACAGAGAGTGAAGGACAACAAGGACAGCATGGATAAAAACAAGTGTTTATTTATATGTATTATATTGATGATCTAATGGTGTTTGTAGTACAATGAAAGACAGGCAAGTGTACATTGGCAGGTTCGACAGATTTGACAGGTCGGTTTGACAGGTAAATTCGACAGGTCGATTCGATTTGTTGATTAGACACGTCAACGAGATACGTCAACTCGACAGGTATATTCGACAGGTCGATTCGATATGTGAACTAGATGTGTCAATTCGATACGTCAATTCGATATGTCGACTCGACAGGTCAATTCGATATGTCGACTCGACAAGTCAATTCGACAGGTCAATTCGACAGGTCAATTCGACAGGTCAATTCGACAGGCCCAGTGAATACTGTACAGCTTTAACACAAACTCGAAAACTACACTATACTCCTCTACATCACTACTCCTTCAAGTTCATCAACGCTCTCCCTGACGCTCCTCGAATCACCCACCCTCACTGCACCCATTACTCCAAGCCAAGCTCGCTGCGCCCCTTGAAGCCGTCATTCCTATCATATCATTCATTAGTTACACCTCTAGTGTACTCCTGTGCACTCCACTCTCGCACACTCTCTCATGTACAGGCCCCTGAGTTAGCTCAACTCATCTTCATCCACCGTTCCTGAACATGGTCGTCTCATATCCTTCATGTTATCCTTCAGATCGTCAACACTGAGCACTCGGAACGAGCATCGTTCGTGCTAAGCACTCGGAACAAGCATCGTTTGTGCTCGCTCGCCACTCCTGCTCTCTCATTACTGGTGCTACGCACTCGTAATTCGCGCGCTACAAACTCTTGTTCATAAAATGCCGTCGAGTAAAAGCCAACCAGTACTTGTTTGGCTTTGAAGCATCCTCCTTGTAAATCTTCTCCACCAGTCGCTTGGCCAACTCCTGTCGAAACTGCATCAGATAACCCCGCAGCAGCTCCACCTCGTTTCGGTCTCGAGGAGCAGCGTACAGCGAGTTGAGAGGGAAGCCGGCATCGCCAGGAATGGAAAAATGCTCCACGGCAGCAGTGTTGAGCACCTTGTTGGCCTCATTGGCAGAAGTGGTGGGCTTGAGCTTGCCGAGACACTCGGACACAAAAAGAATGCCGTAAATCAGAGCTCGATCAGCAGGTCCCTTGATCTCAAAGTTCTTGAAAAAGGAGTTGGCTCGAAACAGGTCCAGAACCTCGTCGATAATGTCGTAGTCCGAGTTGGCCGGGTACGAGGGGCCTCGGAACGACGTTTTGATGGGCAGGATGGCAAAGTTGCCGACAACCCGCGTGTCCTGGTCTTCTCCGAGAAATGAACTGTTGAGGGCTGGCATTGTCGTAGTTGGTGATGTGACGGGATAGATGTGATGGGTACAGTAGGTTGCCCTGTGACACGATAGTGATGAGGTGGAGATACAAACTCTAATAATGGCGCAGAGAGGGAACAGGCGGACATAAATAAATATGAGGCGAATGGAGGCCCCAGATCAAGGATGAAGGTGGGAATGGGTCAATTGAGGTGGAAAAAGGGTTGTGTGATTTTCTCCGAATTTTTGCGATTTTTATCGGAATATTTGTGAATTTTTATTGTCTGGAAATTCCCGAAAAATACATTGCTAAGTCAGCATGTGTATGGTTGTGGTGAATAAGCACCGCACAGACGGGAATAAACAAGGAAATGATTTAAATAGATTAATTGAGTATTTCATGATTTTTTCGGAATTCTTCAGAATTTATTTTGATTTTATGTGAATTGTTGGTGATTTTTTTAAATAAATTACTAATAAATCACCACAAATGTATAAAGGGAGCACTGCTTAGTGTGAAACATACAATAGAAGCATTCAGCATGTCCCAGTATTTATTTGATTTTTTTCCAATTTATTTGATTTTTTACCAATTTTATTGAGAAAAATCCACGTTAAATAATTAATTCCTACCTCTTGAAATAATTCACTTGACACTATATTTATCAGTCCAAAATATACAACTCCATCTCTCCACTTAATCAATCCTCCAATCGAACCCCCCTAGATTTTCCTCCATTTTATACCATTTTTTAATTTTTTTCCGCCCATTTAATCAAAATAAATCACTCAAATACTTAATAAGCATCATTCAACACCTGACACATGTCGCAACTGCACACATGCGTGTTTCAGTTACAGCTTAGATCTCCCATATTTTAATTCTATTTTATTCCGATTATTTGGAATTATTCAATGTTGGGAAAATCCGAACAGATAAGAAAATTACCAGTAAAAAATACCCCTCTAAATAGCGAGAAAATTTCCAGTCCTGAAACAAACCAGCCCCATCTCAAGTTCCTGCAATTTCCATATTTTTATCAGTTTAATACCATTTATCAAAAATTATACGTTTGTCAGGAACGGGAAAAGGAACCTTCAACAAGCCGAGATTCCGGAGATTTCGGAAAATTCAGAAAAAAAATCACAAAAAATACAGAAACCGATTTTGGTCAATGAAAAAATTCCAATGAATACGCACAGATCATCCTCAAGGCGGCATAGTCGTTAATTATGCGTTTTATGGCTCTCAGGTGATCGGGGTGAAAAAAAAGAAACACGAAAATGAAAAAAAAGAAACACGAAAAAGAAAATGGCACTAAATTGGGGAAATTGAAATAAATTGATGAAAATCAAAATAAATTGAGAAAAATCGAAATAAATTAGGGTAGAAATATACTTGGTAGTCACGTGATCCCAAAAATCATCTTTTATTAATTTCCAGCAAAAAACCCCCTCTTTTTCTACGTTTATTTTGTGGCAGGGGTCGATTTGTGATTAGTAAATACAGTACAAAGTGACTTTCTCGGTACATGTTACCCCTACCCTGGCCGATGGACGGTTTTGGAAAAGCAATAGGTGGGGTGTATGAATCTGTGTAAATAACAAACTAAATGGGGTGTTTTGGGCGGTTTTTCGGGGCTGAAAATTGCACAAAAAATGGACCGTTTCTTCTTTAATTATTCCTTGTCGTCCGATGCTCTTTTTTTCGCACTCCTTTTCTTGATTCGGGTAATACCGCATGGTGACTAAGCAACCTAAAGTTGGGTCCAGCACCCCAAAACACAGCCTCGTGCGTATTTGGGCACTACACTTTTTCAGAGCCGCCAATCTCACCGCACTATCACCAGTTGTTGTTTGCACGACACTTGGTCCCCCCCAGCACAAAAACACAGCGACAAGCAGCGGTACACGCTCCCACAGACGACCCCGAGCAGTACAAATGGCGCAGGACGTGTTGGATATTCCGTTTACCGATATTCCGTCGATGCAGGTGAGTTACACGGACGGATGGGTGACACAGAACCATGGGGCATAATAGAGTGGCGTGGGCAGGAGGAAGAGGGTGAAGAGGAAGGCAAAAAAAAAAGGGGGTGGCGTCCTTTATAACTGACTGCGAGTTACACAAACACAGATACACAAACACAAGACTGTGACACAAACACAAGTCTGTGACACAAACATAATCAGGGGGAGACGTGATGATGACGTGAGGTGAGTTAGGTGAAGGGATATGAGAGGTGACATGGATGGTGTCACAGCCGATGCCACAACAAGCTAGGACTCATCATCCATCATTTGTCTACAATTTCACCTACCTCATTCACAGCTTCATTATCGCGTCTACTCACGACATGGGTCTACTCATGACATGTGTAATTACTAAATTGATGTGTAATCACAAAGTGGTTATGTAACTCGCGACATTGGTGATGCCACTTGCAACCCGTTCATCCCGCTTGTCCCACTTGACCTCACCCGCCCTCCTATCCCCTAGTGTGTTTACACATACACCAACTTATACTAACCCAGCGCATCCCCGCATCACGGTCCATGCAGAATCTCAACGAGCGGTACGAGCAGGGACAGGCCGCAGGACAGGGCCAGGGCAAACCCGTGAGCCAGGGCCGACCCGTGAGCCAGGGGCCGAACCAGATGCCCCAGCAGCAGCATTACCAGGCGCCGCAGCATCACGCCCCGTCGCAACAACCGCCGCCGCCGCAGCAGCAACAACACATGCCGCCGCGCCACTACCCGACTAATCGGCCCCAGCCTGGCCAGCCCCAACAGCAGCAGCAGCAGCAGCCGCGACAGTACGCACCGGGCCAGCCCCAGGGCCAAAAGGGACAGACGCAGTATCCTTATGCTGTAGGACGGCAGCAGGCACCGCAGGTGTCGCAGCAGATGCCCCAACAGATGCCGCAGCAGCATCATCAGCAGCAACATCAGCAGCAGCATCAGCAGCATCAGGCTGCACCGCATCTAGCGCCCCAGCACTCGCCCCAGAAGCATGCGCAAATGCCCCCTCCAGGGGCTCCAGGGGCTCCTCCAGCCCCCCCTGGCCAGTACGGAGGCCAGCAGTTCTCGCGACAGCCGCCGCCGCCGCTGCAGACCCAGGCCAACCCCTACCATATTTCGCGGCGGCCCCAGATGCGGCACACCCAGTCGGCCACGTCGCCAACCTCACCTTCCAACCCCTACTCGCAGTTTGGCCAGTTCAATCCCGGACGGTCGGTGTCGGGCGGCCCCCAGCAGCACATGCCCCCGCATCACCAGCAGCAGTACGGCGGCGGCGGACGATCCATGTCGCTGACGCAGCAGTCTGTTGCTGCAACATCGCGAGGCAACCCCAACGTCTACGACCGAGACGCTGGGCGCACCTCCACCATGACTTCCACCTCTTCTGGCAGAGTCATTCCCTCGCGGCAGGGTCCCCCGCAGGCAATGGGGCCCATGGGAGGCCACGGAGGCCAGGGTCCCCACGGAGGCAGCACGCACGCGGTCAACGCGCAGGGCCACAGCATCCCCGGCTCCTCTGTGTCACTCAACTCGACAGTGACGCCGTCCACGTCGGCCACGCATCTGCCTGCGTCATCGGCGTCCTCTACAGCCACGACCGTGGTGTCGCCAACGGCTCAGTCTACGTTTGGCAACCACCGGACCACGTCCACGTCGTCAATGCGATCACTGTCGTCCGAGTTTGGCCCCTCGCCTCGCTCTGCAGTGCTGACGGCGTCGCGGCGTGCCCCGCTCGTCTACCCTGCGCTACTGTCCAAGGTGGCCGAGATGTTCCGGCTGACAGTGGTGGTGGCAGACAAGAAGAAGAACGAGCTGAGCTACAGCAACTCGTTCCTGGGCTCGGAGGCGGTGTCGGTGATTGCGGACATAATCAAAACCACTGATCGAAACCTGGCGTTGCTGCTGGGCCGGTCACTGGACGCGCAAAAGTTCTTCCACGATGTTACGTACGATCACCGACTTCGGGACTCTCCGTTCGAGCTGTACCAGTTTAACGAGATTGTGGAGGCGAACGACGCGGCCGCCCAGACGGTGGGCATGCCCGTCAACGGAGTGTTCACGCTGCTGACGGAGTGTTACTCTCCCACGTGCACTCGAGACAAGCTGTGTTACTCCATTGCGTGTCCCCGACGACTGGAGCAGCAGGCGCGGCTCAACATGAAGCCCAGTGGTCTCAAGCGGTCCGAGTCTCGGCTGTCGTTGCACGGCGATAGCGAAAACAAGGAGCAGAAGCTGTGGCGCGAGCGGGTCACCAAGGAGATCGCCAACAGCGTGGACGACGAGGAGAAGAAGCGACAGGAAGTCATTTGCGAGCTCATTTACACCGAGCGCGACTTTGTCAAGGATCTCGAATATGTGCGTGACTACTGGATTGTTCCTCTGCGTACGTCCAACATCATTCCCGAGGCCAGACGTGAACGGTTCATCAAAATGGTCTTTTCCTTTATCATGGACGTTCATGGTGTCAACGTCAAGCTGGCCGAGGCGCTGACGAAGCGAGAGCAGTTTGCTCCTGTGGTGCGACGTGTTGGAGACATTTTCCTGCAGCATGTGCCGCGGTTCGAGCCGTTCATCAAGTACGGTGCGTCGCAGTTGTACGGAAAGTACGAGTACGAGCGGGAGAAGTCGTCGAACCCGGCGTTTGCAAAGTTTGTTAACGACACGGAGCGTCTGGAGCAGTCTCGAAAGCTCGAACTGAACGGTTACTTGACCAAGCCTACTACTCGTTTGGCCAGATACCCTCTTCTTCTCGAGGCGGTGCTCAAACACACCAAGGAGGACAATCCCGACTATGGTGACATTCCCGAGGCCATTAAGCAGATCAAGGCGTATCTGATGAAGGTGAACGAAAAGTCGGGTCAGTCAGAGAACCGGTTTTCGCTCATGCAACTGAACCAGTCGTTGGTATTCCAGAAGAATGACTACGTGGACCTCAAACTGATGGAGGAGTCGCGACGTATCATCTTCAAGGGTTCGCTCAAGAAGAGAACCCAGGACACCCAGGGTGAGATCCAGGTGTATCTTTTGGACCACTTTTTGCTCTTTGTCAAGGTCAAGGTGGTAAACAAGCGCGAGATTATGCGCGTTTACAAGAAGCCCATCCCCCTGGAGCTTCTGTTGGCAGCACAGGCCGAGGAGATTGGCCCCAAGAGCTCCTCGTTCCGACGGCCGCCCTCGTCGCTCATCCCCAAAACGGTGTCCAAGGAGTCGTCCAACGGCAAGTATCCGTTGACCTTCCTGCATCTGGGCCGCAAGGGATACGAGCTGACGTTGTTTGCGGCTAATTTTGCTGCGCGAAAGGCGTGGTCCGACAACATTGAGTCGCAGAAGAATGCGCGACGGGAGCTGGGCGACGTCTTTTCGCAGTACACGCTCTGTTCGGGATTCTTCCACGGCAACAACCGTGTCAATTGTGTGGTTCCCATTGATGGCGGCCGAAAGGTGCTGTACGGAACCGACTCAGGAGTCTTCATTTCCGATATCCGGCACCTGCCCAAGCAGCAGGGCTCGTTGCAGAACTCCATCGTGGCCACCACGCCCGTTAAGCTCATTTCCACGAGCAACGTGACGCAGGTGGCGATTCTGGACGAGTACACGACCATTCTGGCGCTGGCAGACAAGACTCTGTACGCGTGGCCGTCGGATATCATCGACACACCGGACCCCGTGTCCAACTCGCGCAAGGCCAAGAAGGTGCTGGGTCACATCAACTTCTTCAAGGCCGGCGTGTGCAACAACCGAATGCTGGTGTGCACGGTCAAGTCGAGCTCCACGTCGTCGACCATCAACGTGCTGGAGCCTTCGGAGCCGCTCACCAAGAACAAGCGGCAGACGACGCTGCTGTCGCTCAAAAAGGGCCGCCAGGACACAGAGTTCCGGTCGTTCCAGCAGTTCAACATTTCGTCAGAGATCATTTCCATCTCGCTGCTGTCGCTCAACTTGTGTGTCGGCTGTGCCAATGGCTTCAAGGTGGTGTCATTGACCAACTTTGACACCCAGAGTCTGCTGTCGTCAGCCGACACATCGCTGGATTTTGTTATTGGCAAGGAGCAGCTCAAGCCCATTGCTGTGTACCGACTGGACGGCGAGTTTTTGCTCAACTTCTCCGAGTTTTCGTTCTATGCCAACGCGCACGGCTGGCGAAAGCAGCCCATGTGGCGAATCGACTGGGAAGGTGTGCCTCAGAACTTTGGAATCTGGTACCCGTACCTGCTGGCGTTCGAGCCCAACTTTGTGGAGATTCGACATGTCAAGACGGGCGAGATTGTGAGCGTGATTCACGGCGAAAACATCCGGTTCCTGCACGAGTCGTCGCGGGAAATCATCTACGCGTATGAGGACGAGCGGGGCAATGATGTTATTGCTTGTTTGGATTTCTGGGAAAAGTCGCAGAAGAGAGTGGCGGCGTAAAATCAGTAATAGCGACTTTGTCGTAGTGTACATTTATTTATTCAGAACAAACCCAGAGATTGTAGATATGTAACTAAGCATGTAGGGTGTTTATTCGTGTACCCGTACGTGCACTTCTATATTATGAGGTTCTACAGTGTTGCAATTATCGCAACTAGTTCCTGCATGTATCTTTCTGTATGTCGTCTGTATGCATCATTCTGTATGTATCATTCTGTATGTATCATTCTGTATGTATCGTTCTGCACGTATCGCCATCGTACGAGGACAAGTGCGTACGATACTGGTACCTGGTACGACACTGTATGCGTTAATGCACCTATCGTTCTGCACGTATCGCTATCGTACTGCACGTATCTTTTCCCAAAAACGCATACTGTACATACTGTACGGCACTCTGACGGTTTGTTGAGGGCGCCAAACGACTGGTCAGATGCAGAGTGTCATTACCCCACACGGTCAATTGTCTTGTATGCAGCTCGCTGTACGCTTCCCTTCTACGCTCGCTCCCGCTTTCTTGGGACGGACTAATGAAAGGGGAAGGCAAGACAAGAGCCGGAACCTGAGTCACCGATGGATTGAAAAGAGTGGTCCGAGTTTATCCGACATGTCTTGAACCAGTAACATAAGGTATTGTGTTTGTATTGTCTGAATCGTATAGTTCGTGGCTAGTGTCGTAGTTTGTTATGTAACTATCGTAAAAAGCCAGACAAGTTGAAAGCAATTGTACGAGTAATAATAGGTGAAGGGGGTTTCTACACCGAATTATGGTACATCTACCAGTATGGGTATACATGATTCATTTCGGTACAGCGACATGCGTCTCCATCCCTTGCCGTGCACTATCGCTCGTATCGTACCTTTCGCTTGTCTTATCTGTTTGTGTCACATCTGCTGCTCAACAAAACAAGCCGACAGAGGTTACAAATGTGCCCCAAAATAATACCGGTGGCAACGTTTTGCGGAAACGTGCTTGTAAGGAGCAAGATAAATGGACAATGCTTGCAGCCATACATGACAAGACATGAGATTACGGGCAACTATTTACAAGCCCAAATCGCTAAAAACGGCCCATAGAGTACTGGTACCGCCATTTATCTATTGCAGAGACGTGTGCTTTACACCTGCAATTGCTTATTGTGCTTACGGATGTACAATACATACTACAGGTGCCATATTAATACTGCCTTTGTAAGACGGCGCAACATACCTGTCTCCGGGCATAAAGCTGTTGAGCTCAACGGTGTGGCGTGTTTGTGCCACTTGGCTCTGGGTCACAAAACCCCGAGTGGGGTATATATATATATATATATACCAGTGTAGTCCGCCGTTCGCCACCAACTTACTATTCACAGACAAAATGTTCAGCTCCAAGGATAATACAACAAACAGAGAACGGGCTCCCACCACCAAGACCCCCTCCAGCGACAGCAAGCCACGGTCCAACGGCGAGAGAGCTGCCTCCTCCACCACAAAGTCGAGCAGAGGATTCGACAAACCCTGCAACCTGAACACCAAGGATCAGGAGCATTTGCTTTTGTGCGATCTTAATTAGAGCGTTTGGAGTGCATGGGGCACAATGTGCAGGTCTATGCATTGATTGTGCAGGTGCCACCATGTATGAGTTCAGGTGAGTGCGTACAGAGCGAAACGATACGTACAGGAAGGTGATGTCAAGTGCTTCCGTCTACAGACGTACAGACGTACATACGCATAGATGTAAGTAGTTCAGGAGCACCTTACAGTCACATTACACAGCCATAGCTAATTTATAATGAGTGTTTATCGTACCAGTAGGTGTACATACAACTGTAGACATGAGCAGGAACATGTCTCGGCATGCAAGACAATATCCCGGAATCCAGTTTTTCCGTGTTTGCGACTAATTTTTAATATCGCATTATCTTGGACAGCTAGACCTGATAAGCCCACTTTTTAAGCTGCCCCAGATTCGAGAGCCACACTAAGGCAGGCGGGCCACTTGCACAGTTAGTCCAAAGTTAGTGACTTAACGCTAAATCCCAATTTGGATGGTGGTTAAAATGTTAAAAGATTGTGGGGTTTTAGTTAAGGCAGGGCATATGTAAACTAACAGGGCAAGTAATTCAGCGTGAGACATGTTCAAAGACACAGAGAGACATGTCGTACGATATTATATCACCCTGTTTGTTCCGAATTCAAAACTTGCACCGGCTTATCAGCCATCAGGATGAGAAGTATGCCATTTCTCGGCGTTATCACCAGTTCAATTCCACCGGACCACACTAATACAAGCCCATTTCAAACACACCATGAATTCATACATACCAACCTCGGTCGCTCACACACGAACCGCCACGAGCGGGGTACAAGCAGGTACACCCCTCCGGACAAACTCTGTGTTGGAGTTTCGCTCTTTTCGCTTTTTCCGCTTTTCCCAGAGGGTCGTGGATGCCAAGCTCCGAGCCTCGGCACGGTTGCAACACACAATCGCCGCACGGATTGTAATCATAGAAAAGCTGTCAGAGGAGAAAAGAGAAGCACAACACGTGACATACATTCTGTCTTTCGCACACTCACGTGACTCTGCGTCTTCATGCTGATCCGGCTTCTCTCAGTCTCTACTTGGACCACACACAGACCCCTCTCCATGTACAGATACATTCTTGCCGTGCATGAATGGAATGCACGACGAGTGTGAAAAAAAGAGCTCTATGGAATAGTAATAGATGGTAGCGGCTGTTTGCGTAGGGAATCAATACACAATCCGGATCCGATTTGCGCGCCATATACTTGGATTGCACACAGATGCGTTTTTTGTTGCACCAAACCCCACCAAACCACACCATCTCGCTGCCCCCCTCTTTTTTCGCTCCACGTAGCAAATTAAAAAACACGTTAAAAAAAATTAAAAAACCTCGTTTAAACTGCACGCAATGACAATCCATAAAAACAAACCAACCTACAGGGGTGGGGTTATGTTTTAATGGTGTAGCGGCGGGTGTTGTACTTGTAGCGGTGGAGCGGGAATTGACGGGTTTGTGTCCGCAGAAAACATGACAGATGTTACACAAATACAATGAAAGACCCATAAAATTGACCACGCTGCTCTTGCTCCACTTTTGCCTTTTTCCCATCACACTTTCACGTTGATTTTTCCACCACACAGGCCTGCCAACCCTAACCTCAGAAAAGCCCAACTCGGCATAACGTTTAAGTCTCTTTCCAAAATCCGCACAGCAAAACCTCCTTTCGCTTCTCGCCAGTTGTACTCTCGTTGCACTGAATCACGTTTGCTTGGCGACAGAAAAATGAGTGAGTAAGAGTGACACAGAAGGAAAAGCGACACAGACACGCACCGGACACAGACACAGCTGCGGACACAGACACAGACGTCTGAACACAAAAAGGCGCGCTGTATCGTGCAATGTCGTGGGGTGACACGACAGCAACACAAACACGGAACGAGTGACACGAAAGACCCGATCCATGGATCTCGTGATCCCGCGACGACGAGGACCACCGCCGACCGGCGTTCTTACGTGCACGCGTTTGTGTCTGCTGTTTGATGGATGATTTGACCCCTGATCTACGCGTCGCGTTGGCAAATTACGTGGCATGGTATTTTCGATGGATGACAGTACGACAGAGCCCGTGTAGCCACCGCTATACCCGATTCATCGACACTGTCACGATTCGATTTCCCAACAACATTGCCACTGTCGCGTTACTTATTACCACCTGTTGCGAACCCCCCCCCATCTAACTCAGGCGCCGTCCCTATTGAATTCAACATCCCCTCCGTGGACCGACCCTTCGGTATCTACCTGTGGGCCGTCTTTGACCAGGCCTGGGAGAAGCTTTTCGGCTGGCCCGCCTCCTCTTTCATTTTCCAGCGAAATGACCCCAACATCCCCTTCTCGTCCACCCCTCCCGTGATCATCGCCATCATCGTCTACTACACCGTCATTTTCGGTGGCCGAGAGGTGATGCGAAACCTGTCCCCCATCCGACTCAACTGGCTCTTCCAGATCCACAACATCTTCCTGACTCTGCTCTCCGGTATGCTCCTCGTCCTCCTGGTCGAGCAGCTGTTCCCCATCATTGTCCGACAGGGAGTTCTGTACGCCATCTGCGACTACGGATCTTGGACCCAGCCCATTGTCTTCTGCTACTACCTCAACTACCTGACCAAGTACTTTGAGCTGATCGACACCGTGTTCCTTGTGCTGCGAAAGAAGAAGCTCACCTTCCTGCACACCTACCACCACGGTGCCACCGCCCTGCTTTGCTACACCCAGCTCATTGGCCAGACCTCCGTCTCTTGGGTTCCCATCACCCTTAACCTGTTTGTCCACGTTGTCATGTACTTTTACTACTTCCTGGCTGCGCGAGGCATCCGAGTGTGGTGGAAGGAGTGGGTCACCCGACTCCAGATCATCCAGTTCGTCATCGATCTGGGCTTTGTCTACTTTGCCTCCTACACCTACTTCACCTCTTCTTACTGGCCCTGGATGCCCAACATGGGCTCTTGTGCCGGCGAGGAGTTTGCTGCCATTTACGGCTGTGGTCTCCTGACCTCTTACCTCTTCCTCTTCATTGCCTTCTACATCAACTCCTACCGAAAGCCCTCTTCCAAGGGTCCTTCCAAGCCTGCTGTTGCTGTCGATGGCCCTGTTGGCGGTGTCAACGCCCAGACTGGTGCTTCCCGAGGCCAGACCACTACCCGATCTCGACGAGCATAAAGACGGGTATGAACGATACAAAAAAGACAGTTTTTTATAGACTGTAGTAGATTAGATAATATATGCTCAAGTAAACAGTGTACGGGTACGTACCGTGCGATAGAGACACACACAAGTGTTGACGCTTCCTAACGAATTAAGTAGGGCGTGAAGCGAGCACGTTACTGGATTGTATATTCACTGTTCGTGTGTGTACGGTGCTCGTGTCTGTGTCCGATGGTCGTGTCTGTGTCTGATAATTGATCTCACGTGATGCTCGTGTGATATAAATTCACACCTCCAACTTAGTGACAGGATTCATTTTGAGAGTGGAGAAACTCATACTGCTAACGTTCAGCAACGTTCAGCGCCGTTTGATACAAAGTTGATCCACAGTACAACGGTTGGGGGATACGAGTGATAAGTGGAGACGGAGGTGGGCGAGTGTTGAAGCGATTCATTCAATTATACAGCAAAGAATACATAAATCTGTATAGACGATTTGAAGCAGCATTTGTACGTGAGCAGTGCATACTGTAGTCTCCAACCCAACATCTCTCGTGGATTAAATTAAAGTACATTTTGAGTTGAGAACGTTGGTTTGGTGGGCTCTGGCAAGATGAAGCGGCATTTTTTTGTTGAGAGAAAGGCGCCAATGGAAAGCGGAGCCCTCCAGTTTGCTTTTTGTCAACTGTAGATGGGTGTGTTTGTTTGGTGGGTGTGTTTGTGTCTGGTGGGTGTATTGGTGTGGCTGAAGAGTTGTCCAGAGAGCAGTAGATGGAGTATTCAGTGTCAAGGAGTTATCAATATCAAGAGACGTTCTTAGTAGTACTGATCAACGAACTGAATGAAAAGAATGGGGAGATTCAGTAACATCAATTGTTCTCTTGTTGATACATTCCTCTGAGGGTTCTCCATGGTAGAGTTATCCTGGACTGAGATACCTCCTCCAAATCTTAGTGTTATGAGGAATATCCCAGAGCAACCAACTGTACAGGTGTTACAGACGTTCTCTTGTGTGTTTCATCTCTAGAGAGTGCTCCCTTGTATCTACACTACGACAGTATGGTCTACACTGTAGATACACAGGGTTGACACTACTCCGACACAATGACTCAAGTGAGACATTAACGCTTGAGCCAACCCATTGATAAGATTCCGAGATTGATTCCAAGATTGATCTGATAAACTTATTCCTGACTTGAGTATCAACTCTGCCCACCCGGTGACTACCTTGTACGTCTATATAAACCTGTAGAGTACCGTGAAGAGGAACAACAGGATACAGACGAAACGAGACCAGTTGAAAACTACTCTTTCTTTTCTATTCTCTTATCTCAGCTCAATGCGTTTCTCCCTTCTCATTTCCTCCCTCTGCCTCACAGCTCTGGCTGCTCCTACTCCTTCCAAAGTAGTCCAGCTACCTGTTACCAAGCACCGAAACACCACCCACTCTTCGCACCCCCCCTCCCTTTCCAAGAGAAACATCTACACCTACCCTGTCATCAACAAGGACTACTACTACTCCGTTTCTCTCTCTCTGGGCACTCCTGCTCAGAACTTCAACGTGATTCTGGACACGGGCTCCTCCGATCTCTGGGTCTTTTCCTCCAACGCTTCCGAGTCCTGTGAAAACCACGCCTGCGACTTTACAGGCCAGTTCGACGCCCTCAGCTCCTCTACCTACCACTTTATCGGCAACAACTACTCGATCGAGTACGTGTCTGGAGAAAACGCTACAGGCAACTGGGGAACAGATACTCTTTCAATGGGACCTGTGACTCTCGAAAACTTTCAATTTGCCGCTGTATCACACACCCAAAGCCAGAGCGGTATCCTAGGACTGTCTCTGCAGGGCTCTGAGTCCGTGGTATGGGTCAAAAACGAGTATCCCAACTTTCCCATCCAGCTCGTCAACCAGGGATACATTGACCGAACCGTTTACTCGCTGTACCTGAACGCCCAGAACGCTACGCAGGGAACTCTTCTTCTTGGAGGCATTGATCACGCAAAGTACTCTGGAACTCTGGAGGTTTTGGACCTTGCTGACCATGACGACTTTTCCGTGCCCTACAGTGACGTCTCTTGGAACGGCAATTCTTACGGACGAGCCAGTGCTGCCGTGTTCGATTCCGGAACTTCGTACATTTACATGCCCAACGACGTGTTTTATGGTCTTTCAAGCGATATCAATCTCAACCAAACCACAAACGAAGACACTAATCTGCAGTACATCGCGTGTGATGCTGACATCAGCGTACAGGTGACTTTTGGAGACACTGATATCACTCTTGGAGCCGATCAGCTCATTCTCCATTTGTCTCAGATTCTCGACGATGATAAACAGACAGAATGCGTGTTTGGAATCCAGTCCACCGACTACTCCAGTGACAACATTCTGTTTGGAGATGTGTTTCTGAGATCGGTTTATGCCGTGTACGATCTGGACAATTATCAAGTCGGTGTAGCTCAGGCGGTTTACACTGACAAGACCGATATTGTTTCCATTGGTGTTAATGACGATATTTGAACACCGAATCCTCTAATGATAACGACTTTATGAATAGCGAATAACATAACTCTTAAGATGCCCTCGACATGTGTGTATCAAAGTACCAGTAGTTGGTATCAAGCAGTGCTAAAACATGTCAATGAGCGTATGAAAAAAGAAGCGTTGAATGGCAATTCGCTATGCCCGTTGCCAGTGAAAATAATAAAAAAATTGTGTTGACTAACAGAGGAATTAAACCTCCATGATTTCCTTTTTAAGGCCATCGTCAGTCCCGAAGAACAATGACATGGACAGGAATTGAACCTGCAACCCTTCGATTACAACGAAAAGCTGGAGTCGAAAGCTCTACCATTGAGCCACCACATCAACACGTTGAAACGCGTCATTTTCTGCCGATTTGAACTAACTCCACTAAAGTCACGTGAGCGTATTTTTCGGCAGCAATTTCAGCCCTCCTGTGCACATTTCTGGACCGGAAAAAATGGACCTTGGTCAAAATCACGTGAAGAATCCACCTACACCACCAGCTCACGTGATTTCCGTCGAAAACGCGCTGTTAAAAAACTTTTCTCTTCCCTGCCGCCGCCTCCTTACATGAAGACACGTATTTTGCGCAATAACGCACGTGCAAATTTTTAACAGACATAGCGTGATAGCGGCGGCCGGACTGTATGCCTGTGGGTCGTGTACGCTGCGGAAATTGCTGTTTTACGTCTGGTTATTGCTTTTTTGGCCACGCGATCGACTCAAACTTTTTTCTCTCTTCCACCAACCATTCCATCTCAAAACAATGGAGAGTCTATCGGGGAGGTTGTTATTGTTCGAGGAATGTGCCTGTTGTTGGCCCCACGTGATTGGCGCGATCCGCGTCGTCTCTGCACGTTTACATGTGTTTTCCAGAGTCTTAGTTTGTAATTTAGCAAAGTGAAAAAGGAAAAGGGAAAAGGGAAAAAATGAGACAAGGATGCAAACAGGGAAAAACAGCAGATTCCCGACGGTCACAAAAAGAACCGAATCGTTACAAGTACAACCGCCTTGCAACCACCGTGTCACTCAACCACCACCCCCTACTCCCGTCATTCCTGCTGCTGTCGATCTCGCTCTTGTCCACATTAAACTCACTTTTAAAAATGCAACCATCGGCGTCAAACCGAGCGAAACAAACATAAAACTCAGACAAATTAAAGTGGAACAGCAGTGTCGAGGGTTGTATTAGAGAGAATAGGTAGGATACGCAAGGAAACGTGTTTGTGTGCTTGGCAAGGTTTCGTGTTTTTTCCCTCTTTCTTCTGTTTACTTTCAAGGCACCTCTATACAGCTCTATACAGCCGCCTTGCACCTGCTCTCCAAATGCAGATATTCGCCTTACCGCTTTTGACACTGGTTCCGACCCCAAGTCTATTTGCCAGCGTAGGCAACGTAGGGGTAACGTTATTGAGCGAGTGTCTTGGAAAGCAGGGAAGGGACAGGGAAATGAGGGCAAAAAAAACAAAACAGAAAAAAACAAAACAAGAGGACGTCAAGAGACCACAAACACGAGAACGCCAAATACTTGTACAACAGAGATAAACGGCTCCACGCGGTTTATATCCCCTCCGTTGAGACACTTGAAGATCCACCTCGATCTACCTTGATCCACCGCTCTAGACACGCTAATTACAGTAATTAGTGCGCACACACCTGCATATTTTAGAGTGACGGCGAGGGATCAGGGGTAATTAACGGAAAAGGTGCCGTGCAAAGTATGAGTACCGGACGGACCTTTCGAGGGAGCGTGTGGTCTCGGAAGGAGCTGCTCTCAATGTCTGACCCAGAATCATCAATCTTCCGTCCCGTATAGTTCGTACTGCAATTTCCGTCGCATGGAACTGTCTCAGTGGAGCTCGTAAACACGAATACAGTTGTCAGTGGTTCGCTCCGGGCTACATAAAGCCGAGCGAGAGTGGGTGAGAAATAGGAGGGTGGGGGGAATTAGGGGGAGAAAGTAGAGGTGGAAAAAGGAGTCGGAAAAGTGGAAGACGAATAAATACCCCACGTTTGACACTTTGACACGTTGACACGTTGACACGTTGACACGTTGGCACGTTGACACGCTGCCACACTTCCTCGACCTATAACTACGCCCCTGTTTTTCATCTATTCATCTGTATTGTTCTCGTGCTTGTGTTTTTCCAGCATCAAATTGGGTTGAACGTTTTTAACGTGCCAAACCAAAAGCTTGGTTGGGCTGTGCTATAGTGAAGGTTAGACAAAGCCGAAGCACACAGCGTGAGTTGAAAGTTGAAAGTTGAAAGTGAGAGTGCTTCTGTCTGGCGTCCCCTTTTCCTCATCCAAACACGCGGTGCACGACACAAACACGATAACAACACAGACACACAAACACACAGAATAGACACAGACACAGACACACGTTTGCACACGAACACACACGACCACACCCCACACAGATCATCCACATCGCAGTGGATACCAGCATCGCATTTTTCTTTTTTCTTCTTCTTGTACAACATGTCCACAGCTCCACCAATGCACATTCCCGGAGCGCGATTCCAGTCGGCCACGCCGCCGCCCATGTCGCCCACGTCCACGGGCTCCAAAAACCCGTTCAGACGGACAGCGTCGGACTCGTCGCAGGGCTCGGGATCGGTGCGTCACAACTCGTACGGTAGCCTGCCCCCCACGATCCGATCTGTGTCGGAACAACGCAGCAACTCGCCTTTTGAGGTGCCCCAGATGCCCTCGCGAGACACACGGTCGCCATTTTCCGAGTCCGGTGACATTTGGGAGACCCGCGTGGCTTCTCCGGGGGTTGATAAGTGAGTATTACAAGAGACGGGTGGTTAGAGGGTTAGATCTGCATCTGCAGGGTGCTAACGGTTGTTTGGTTGGGTGATGGTTGGGTGGTTTCGGATGGTGGTTTTCTGGATGAACAGTTAATTGGCTTGTTCCGTTATCTGATCATTTATGTTTTCCAGCTGGTTGGCCATTGATTGGTTCATCCGTGAATTGGTTCATCCGTGAATTGGTCTATCCAGTTAGTCCACCAATTTGTTGGGTTTTGTTAATGATTACTCTTGTTTTACTCTGGTGTTACTCTCATGGTGTGGCGCTTCCTATTTGGGACTACCAGTACATGAAGCGGGGTATGTGGCAAATGAGACCGCGTGACTGCTTGCTTTGTGCCTGACTCCGAGGCGCTCTCTTTGCTTGGCTTGAATGGCTCCATTTGTTGGCCCCATTTGTTGATCGATTTAGTTGGCTCGTGAAGGCAGCTAGCCGCAACTGAGCGATTATGATTAAGATAGTCGCCAAGCCGGAAGTGGAGATGGTTCCTCCGTCAGAACGGAAATGGACAGAGCAAGGACAGGACGAGCAACGAAACGATCTAGTGAGCGCATAAAGTGAGCACCACACAACATAGCATAAAACGGGCCGCAGCACTACACACCACCAGCCACACTTTGGAGACAAGCGGTCTCAGACGAGACAAGGCAAGACATTGAGTCATGTGACGTGAGTCTTGTGGCGATGGTACAAAGAAGCGATTGTTGTTATGTTTGTTGTGGTTTTATTAGCTGCATTCATTGTTCTCGTTAATTCATCTTGCTCGTTTACTCTGTTCCTTGTCCACCTCGCCTATTTTCAATTTATCCTTGTGGCGTGTCGTGTGGTGGTGGTGAGGTGTGTGGAGTGCAGAATTATGCTGTGCTGTGCTGTGCGCGTGTTGTGGTGTTATGTGTTGTGATGTGGTGTGGTCATTGCCCGGTTGCAATAATTCCATGCGCAGATCATAACACGCGCAGCATATCCCGCAGCATTCCACGCAGTATATCGCGCTCCTCCTCCATAGTCACAGCCCGCTATCAGGCTCTAACGACCCCCCAAAACGGTCACTGCCACTTTGCTACACTGCCTCATTCCTCCCATTTTTGCTTTGGTTTTGGACGATTGAGAGTGAGTTGGTCTCATGCCCCTTTTTTGCACATCGCATGCTCCCAAACCTTGTTGCCAGCCCACTCGCACTACCGGCTCACGCAACAGGCACCCACAGGCACCCATAGGCACACTATACTTGGGCCCCTAGTCAATTCAGACTGGTGCACGCATTGGCAAAAAAAAAAAAGCACACACAAGAGTAAGACAAGAAACAGGCACAAGACACACCAGAAACGCATACACGCACCATGCACGGTCTAAAATTGGGACAGAGGCGCCTCACCTCACTTTATTTTTGGGAGCAGACCAGAGAGAGAGAGAGGCGAGGCAAGGCAAGGAGAGCAGGGACATACAGACTCGGTCAACTCAGTGGGCACACCACACGAGAGAGAGAGTTTGTCAATTTGGCGTAGACCCAAAAAACAAAAAAACCTACCACGCCCCAAACCCCAAACCAAACCCAACCTAAGTACAGCACAGGCTCTGTTGAAAAATACCTCTTTCCCCTGCAGCACCACTAACTAACCCAGCCGGACATACGCCTCCTCCAACCGCACCAACGCCGCCAATCGAATGTCGCTAAATCCCTTTCTGGCCGACTTGTCGCCCCAGGACACGACCTACCCCAACCCTGACCCGCCCGCCGGAGCCAACTCTAACGTTGCAGCAAGTGAGTGGGCTCAGCCGTCCTCTGCCCCTCCCTCACGAACGCGCTTTGCCCGCCCCAACTCCTCGCAGACGCAGCAGCAGCGGCCCGTGACCTACTACGCCGCCGAAGACACCAAACTCGACGAGGACTTTGCCATGTCCCGAAACAAAACCACCTCCCGCCCCCGCTCGTCCTCGGACCTCAATGGACGCGACCTGCCGACCTACGACGACGTGCTGCACGATGCGCCTCCCCGCACCTTTGGCAACGAGTACGGCCGGGGAGACGACAAGGATGGCGACCGAGCTGCCCCCGCGCCGCCAGCACCACGGTCTCGACGAGACAACCACTCGTCGCAGAACCGTTCGCATTCACACTCGCACTCGCGAGAAGAGCGCCACCGATCGGGCCGCAAGCCCGAGACGCCTGAAGAGCGACGGGCGCGAAAGGAGCGTGAGTACGAAAAGTTCAAGCGGTACCAGGAGCGCAAGGACCGAGAGGCGGCCATTGCCGCTGGCCAGAGACCCAAGGGTCGGCTGTCCAAGACGGGCCAGCCCCTAGACACGATCGACAAGCTCGATGTGACGGGCTTCGGTTTTGGTTCTGGATTCCACCACGATGGTCCCTTTGACGCCTGCCGGCCTCACCGAAACAAGCAGACCAACTTCAAGGCGCCCGTGGCAGCCTTCCCCGTCAACGGCGCCAACAATGCACTGGGCCCTGCCAAGCCGTCCGACGAGCAGATTGACGCTTGGGGCCGAACGGAAAATGAAGCGTTTTCCGACTTTTCGGCGCCGCATATGGCCCCCAGTGGCCCCCAGGTGCAGCGAGCCGACAACAACACACGGTTCGACCCTACCAACAAGGCGGACCAGGTTCACGGCCAGGCATCGCAGGGTCTGGGCACATCGACGTTTTTGGACGGTGCGCCAGCCTCAGCAGCCGATATTGAGGCATCGTACCACCAGGACAAAAACTCGGGACTGGGCCGGAAAAAGTCGTTGGCGCAGCGGGTGCGTAAGGGCGTGACCGGCAGCGACTCGTCGCCTCCACCACGGCCCAACGACTCGTCCAAGGGCGTGTACAGAACGTACTCCAACGACAGCGACTTGAAGGGCGGCAAGGAGTACTACGGCGAGAAGGCCGTGTCGCCCGAAAGCAACGGGCTGCTGCGACGAGTCAAGAGTCTCAAGGTGTCTCGTCGACGCAGCTAATGGGATGGCAGGATATCAGTGAAGGTTGGCAGTTACCGGTTAGCTGCTGATTGAGCGCAACAATACGACAGTTTTTCAGAAGGATACATTAATAGTATGTAGTATAGAGTGTTTGATGATTGTGTGGGGAGAGTGGGTGCACCGCACCGGTGCACATTTGATATCGTAGACAATTGAGACTAAAAAAACTGTCCGTTTCTAGACACGGTCTAGACTCGTAACAGACTTTAGAAAGATACGATAAGATACGATGAAGCCGTGCACTACGATACGTATCGTACCGTACGAGTAGCCATCCAATTGTTTGAGTCTTATTTTTAGCTGTGCAACACGGATATGATGCTACATGTAATTACGGTTGTTTGCACTCGTACTTGACAGTACGTACGAGACGTATCACTGTTTCAACTCCGTTTCAGAGTAGCAATTAAATATCTGGTATCGTACCCCACAAAGACACTAAAAACACACGTGCACACGGCTCGGGGTGGTACTTCCTTCCCCGCCATCCCCGCCCTCCCCGCTCTAACCATCCCTGTCGATACCAGAGATAATGTCTCAGTCTCAGCCGTATGTTGTACGATACTAAGTGGAGGTTTACAATCTGACACACTACAAGGGTGCAGCCATGTCGATCAGATATAATTAGATTGGCAGCAGCGAGTACGAGAACCGTATCAGTAGTGTGCGATACTGAAGTGATTGTCATGTTTCATCCCCTAGACTCTTAACCTGTTTGTATTGTACGGTAGCTACCATTAATATGTATCTGGTAACAGTACACCCTTAACACGCTTGTATCTAACTTGTCTTGTAATCGGCCAGTAATATACTTTGGCCCGTTATAGCTATACAGTGCTTATCGTGGGATTCATGTGTCGTCTCTATAATATATTTTTTTTAATTCAACCAACCAATTGAGCTGGTTTTTGGTCTGTAGAGAAATCTATCTGTGGTGAAACACGTGTCGAAATTTCCAACTGCCAGCTTCTATACTCCGTAAGTTGTAGACTGTTTTGTTTTGTTAAGAACAGTTGCAGGAGTTAGTTAGAGTTTGATGAAATCCGAGAGAAATATAATGCCACAGTAACTTGTGTAATATATAAGACACAGATTAAACAAGTATATCAGAAGAAACCCCTGTTTCTGGTGATTCTTTTGGTGCAGTTAAAACCCCAAAATTCCTCCCATCAAAGAAGTTACAGTATGAAATACCTCACATGATGGAAAAACGATGGAAAAACGACGTGAAAACGACGTAGAAACGGTTCAAAGAGATTACAACACCGTTAAACCCCATCTGAAACGCCAAACATCTCCCATCCTGCTCTCATACCACCTCAAACACCTCCTCTCGATCATCTCCCCAAACCCTAACCCATCTAAGGTTCTTTTGACCTCATCCGTTTTGGGGGTGTCAATCTCGTCTTTTTTTTCAACGGATTTGGCTGAAACTTTTATAGCCCGTTAATATCGCTATCTGTACACTTCTGTCAATTTTCCACACCTCAACCCCTCCTCCTTCACCTACTTCTCCCTCCTCGTCAAATTACTCACCTCCCCCCCCAAGTAGTCCCAAGTAACTTTAAATATCTCGAATTTAACTTTGGGGTGAAATTTTCAACTGAAGACTGACCAACTCCAAAGCTCACAGCACACCACACACCACAATGCTATCTCTTCGAGCGCTTCGAGTCCCCCGTCATCTGGGCCGCGCTCTGCACACCCTGCCGGCCTACTCCGGTCTGGGATCGCAGGCCGCTCCCACACAGATCAACAAGTTTCTGTCTGCCGAAACCGTCAAGTCCGCGTGGTTTGGCAACCAGCACGAGATGCTGGAGCGAGTCAACGAGGGTCTGGCTGGCAGTGAGGAGCTGGAGGGTCTGGACCTGCAGTCTCTGGCTCTGGAGACGTGCAACCGAGCCGAGGACGCTCTGCATCACTTTGCCTCTGGAGCCTTTGCCAACGACTTTTTTTTCAACGGTCTGGCTTCCACTGTCAAGCCCGGCGAGGTCTCTGAGCCCATCCAGCCCTACCACGGACTCTACGTGAGCCCCCGAGATGCCGATTACAACACGGTCAAGCCCGCGCTGGCCACCGGCGAGGAGTCGTGGGGCAACCACCCCGGCAAGGACGATGCGCTGTACGAGCTGCTGCTGACGTCGTTCGGCACCGTTGAGGCATTCCGAGAGCATCTGCTGGCCAAGGCTGAGGCCATCTTTGGCAACGGATACACGTGGCTGGTGCTGTCCAAGCACTCGGGACGGCTGCATCTGGTCAACACGTACAACAACGGCTTCATCCAGAAGAAGGGCCCCAACTCGGCCGAGCTGGCTGCTGAGGCGGCTGTCAACAAGGCTGTGGAGGACCAGGAGGCCAAGGCGCTGGCGGAGCTGCAGGCGGAGCTTTCCAACAAGACGCTCAACGCGCTGGAGCAAAAGCTGCTCAAGAACAAAATTTACAAGCTGGAGGTGGCCAAGCAGATGCGGCAGGCACAGCCCAAGATTGTGCACGACCTCAAGCCGCTGCTCAACGTCAACGTGTGGCAGCACATGTGGCTCAACGACTATGGCGCCTTTGGCAAGCGCAAGTACCTGGACAACTTTTGGGAAAAGGTGGACTGGGGCGTGGTCAAGGCCCGGCTGCAGGACCACTTTGAGAAGCAGACGGATCTCTCCAAGAGCGAGCTCTTTGGCCCCTATGTTTAGTTTGAGGCAATGTAAATAGTAGTCGCGCCAGCGGCAGTAAGAGATGACTGAGTAAGAGATGGGTGAACGAGATCACTGAATGAGACGACTGAGTAAACGAGATGCTACTGTAGAACACACCACTTGAACGAGTATCGTACCGTACTGGTAATAGTTGTTGTACAGTACAAAACGACACGTCTGTAATCTTCATGAGTCGAGCATCTTCCACTGTAGACTTAGCTAATACGTAACCTTGAAGAGGTGAGAGGAAGACTATAAAACGAAGGTGGATGGAGACACGCTGAAATACCGTACTGACGATTGACGGTAAACAATAATGGTAAATAGGACACAGCAGGACTCGAACTGTGGTACTGTACCGCACTTGGCGATATAACAGAAGCCCACTCTGTTGTCTTCGTTAAACATAAACGAACGAACGTCTGATTTGTATGAATGACATAAACGCTGGCATTGTACCACATCTAATATGTCTGTGTCTGGTTAAAGACGTTTTATCAGCTCCGGGTGCACTAATAATGAGGCCAACGTGTGTTTGTTAGTTTATAGTCAGTATCCGACTCGTCTTTTTGCACTATAAAGACACTGCTTGAGATGGTTGCTATATGGTTCTTCAAGAAGAGAATGGACAATTAGACGAACACGTTCTTGTCCGTTGAACAAGAATTTGGACGACATAGAATTGCTCGTACTGTGCGATACAACTGCGGTTTCTGTTTCTCTTTGGATACATAGATCCAGAAAGGCCATCCATCTCTTTCAACAATTCAGGAATTACCTTCCTACTAAAAAACTCGCCCCACCGATTCAATACGTACACCTACAGGACAGTAAATGGGGCACAGTGAACAAAATAGCGCCTAATTGGTATACTGCGGCCGGGTCTCGGAGGTGACTTGTCACGTTACTGATATTACTGTGTTTTGCCTACCTACGATACAAGTTGAGGCTTTCTTAGACAGAGTACGATACACGGCAGACATAGTGCGATACTCGTACTTCACAATGGATACACAAGAATACGCTACAGTAAGCGTTTCAATAACGGCACTCAACAGTTGACTACTAGTGTACATACAGCCACAAATACCTGTATTTGTACTGAGGCTCTTATTGCGGTACACCATCCACACTAAACGAACTTTCTGAAGCAAGGAACTTACCAGTATCGTTCCTGATACGATGGGCCTGAAAATAAACGCCTTAGAACATACTGTAGAGATGTAGAAAGATGGCCACAAAAAACCACTGTTTGCACACCGTCTCTCCGACAACATAGTACTCGGTACAGATAGACACATCAACTAAGCCCAAACTACAGCTACAGCTACAGTAGCTACTCTTAAGCTAACACTGTCTTTTTCCGTTTCCATTAATTAGCCTCAATCTAATCAGAACTTGAATGAAGTGAGACAAGATAAGAGTGTGAGAAGATGCCACCACGATACCACCACCACGACGAAGAGCTGTACAAGTCACGTGACTGAACATGGACGGGTCTGTGTTTTTTATCTCGTGACAACCTCGTCGTCGTGTGCACACGTGATCACCCTCCCCACACACACACACGCCGCTCTCTAGCCGCACGACAAGTAGCTAGGCGCATATTTACGAAAGTTTCATTTCCCCAAGGTTGATGCATCGATGGCGTAATGTGGCTGATAAGAGGTGTTTTGGGGATATTCTAAAAGGTAGTTATTTGGCGATTTGGGCAAGATATCGATATGATTTATGTGCCAAAATGAAGCTGAAATCCAGGGGAATGTCCTGAAACTATCGAAGTTCCAAAATCTCTTAAAATACCCATTTCTGGGTGCGCTTTCTGGAATAACAATGACACGGCGTTTTCTCTAAACCCTATCGCCGTTAAGGTTCTCCTGCCTAGGACACTTTTAACCCTCCATCAAGTGTACGTTTGAGACGTCGAATGTGGCTGTTTTTTTGTGAGGTACCAATTTACCGTGTTTCAAAGGCTATATCAAAATCTTGAATCTCTATTGCCCATATTGCCTCTGGTTTGAGTGTTTTAATTCGCATGTCAAAAGCTTATTTCAAATCGACGATGAAACTTGTTTGGGGGGGGTTTATCTGGTCAAAAATGTATGTCTATATACCAATTAAAAGCGGTTAATTGAAATCCCCGAGAATTATAAAAGTTATCGTCATTTATCTATCATTATACCGCCAGAATTGACCATTTCACACTCATCTTCTTTTCCCATATTCCTCCAAGGTTAAGCTCCCGCTAACGGCGTATTGTTTATAAATGAAGGGATCTTTCCTCACCTTGTCTTATTGCTGACAGCTATGATCAAAAACGAGTCCGAGGTGGTTGCCGAGGAGGTGGAGATGTCTGGTATGTACTCCGACCCCCCTCCGGCGTTTGAGAGCAAATCCAACTCGAAAATCGTCGACACAGATATCAACGAGATCACGGCGTTTGCGAGCCACGGATCGGGCGAATCGGACATTTCTAAAACGGACGAAAAACCACAGGGACTTTACGGCAAGATTTTCGGTGAAAAGGAGAACAAAACGGTGCATGGACTGTCGTCTCGTCACGTGACTTTTATTGCCCTGGGAGGTACTATTGGTACTGGTGTTTTCTTATCTCTTGGACAGGGCATCACCATTGTTGGGCCCATGGGCTGTTTCACCTGTTTCATCATTGTTGGTGTGTTTGTGTACTCTGTTGTCATTTGTTTGGGCGAAATGGCTTCTTATATCCCTTCTTCTGGAGCCTTTGCTCACTACGGCAGTCGGTTTGTGGACGACAGTTTTGGTTTTGCTCTTGGAATCAATTATTATTTGCAGTGGGCATTTAGTATTCCGAGCGAGTTGACAGCTGCAGCTATTATTATCCAATTTTGGGCGCCCCATATTGGTTCATGGGTCTGGGCTATTGTCATCATTGTGCCCATGTTCTTCTTACAACTCATCAGTGTCAAGACGTATGGCGAAACGGAGTACTGGCTGGCGATCATAAAGGTGTTTTTTGTGGTGGTTTTCATCATCATCGGTCTGTTTTACGACTGGGGAGCCATGAATGGACTCGATAATGCTGTACCTTCTCCGGGCTTGAGTAACCTGAGAGACGGTCAAGCATGGGTTGGAGGATTTGGTGGGTTTTTCCAGGTGGTGGTTTTGTGTTTCTACTCGTATGGAGGTACAGAGCTGGTAGCTCTGACGTCCGGAGAGACTGCCAAGCCGTGGAAATCCATCCCCTCGGCGGTTCGAGCTACCGTGTGGAGAATCATGATTTTTCTGGTCATGACCGTCTTTGTTATTGGACTGTGCATCAACTACAAGGATCCCCGACTTTTGAAGGCTGCTGAAGACTCGGACGTTGCTCAGAGTCCGTTCACCATTGTTTTTGAAGACGCTGGATTTGGAGCGGCAAAACACGTGGTTAACGCCATTCTTTTAACAGCAGTGCTGTCTGCCGTCAATGCATGCTTTTTTGCCTCTTCTAGAATGCTCATGAATATGGCTCAGGACAAACGCATGTTTTCCGTGTTTGGGCTGGTTAACAAACGAGGAGTGCCCATCGGAGCTCTGCTGCTCACCTTTGCCATTTCGTGTCTCGTGTTTCTGACAACCATCTGGGGAAATGCAGTCGTCTTCACTTGGTTCATGAACATCACCGGAGCTTCAGCCATCTTGACATGGATGTCTATCGGTCTGGTAAGTATCAGATTCAGACAGGCTCTTAAAAAACAGGGCATTCCTCTCACAGACCTGCCTCTTCAGCAACCTCTGTATCCTCTTCTTCCGGTCCTCATTCTCGTCCTTGGAGGGTTTCTCTTTGCCGGTATGGGCTACGCTTCTGTCAAACAGGATCCCTTCTCCTGGAAGAACCCGTTTGGAACCTACCTCGGAGTGGCTGTCTTTGCCATCTGCTACTTTGGATGGAAGAGCTGGCACTACAAGACGGACAAGTTTGTACGATCTGAAGACGCAGACTTGCTCACAGGACGGGTCTGGGGAGTAGGACAGGGACCGGATTACATGGCTGCCGATAAAGAAGCCATCGAGGCCCGAATCAGAGCCAACAAAGACGTCAACATTTGGGGGAAAATCGCCTACTTTCATTTTGTGGTTGGACAAAGATTTGGGGCTGTTTATGAGAAGGTCACTCTTCCAAAATGGAGAAAGGAGGAGTAGTTATTTATTAGTGTTACAACGGTTGTTGCTGTAGTCTGTATTGAGGCGAGGAGAAGAGTTGAAGAAAATCCAGAGAAGCTATTTTGTTTGAAATTCTCCGTTTAATATGTGAACGAGTTTTCAGAATGATACATGAGGAATTGCGTGTTTGTAGTGTCTGTGGCACGGTACTCGGGATTAGCCGTTTTTGCGGTACGCTTATGGAGTGAATTGTCTGTTTTTACCAATATCCAGCGTGGTGGGAGTTTTTGAGGAATAAAAATGGTACCATTTGAATTATTACAACTAGTAGATTCCATTTATATAATAAAATCCATCTGCTTCAGTACAATTTTTTCTACTTATTTCGCACATATTGTTTCCCCATGTGGCACGTTACTCGGGATTGTCCTCCGTTGCGACATGAACAGAAAAACATAACTTGATATTCCTGATGTGTAAAGTACAGAAAGAGTAAATCATTAGAATCGCAGTTTTGTGCTGATCAAAACGGTGCAATAAAATCTCTACCTTGTAATACACTTTTTTCGAGTTCTGTGCCTTGGCTTCTCGTAGAGTATTGGCCAGTGCAAAAGTGGCTCTTCTCTTGTAATAGGCCAATATAGAATAAGTACACTAGACAACGGGGACACTAATGTATCTATTTGTCCATTAATTAACTCCTCATGTTCATATACTCTCTACAGCGTCCACATGCTTGCATATACTGTTTAGACCAGACCTTGCAATTGCTACAATTTCTCTTAATCACACAACAAAAACCTCACCCACCACACTTTTCTGTCCTCCATCTACTATTATGCCAATAAAAATTCAATAAATACCTAGACCTTGAGTCTCTTTGTTTCCTTCTTGTTTGCTTCTCTTCGTGTCAGGAGACCCACAAAAAACTGTCTCGTTCGTCTCGAAAACGGAATCAGCAGGTTGAGAATGTAGATTTTGAACACGAGCAGAATCCAGTAGGAAACGGTGTTTGTGCAGTAGGCCACCAGCAGCCCCGAGTACTGCACCACCGAGGCTTCTTCGTCTTCCTCCTTCATGGACCTCGTTCGCGCTCGAATGATCCTCGCGCAGTCTCTCCACGTGTTTATTCCCGTCCTAGAGTCTCCCACATCCATCCAGGGAACTCGATGCTTCACTTTTTGGCGCATAACGCTGTGATCAACGTCGGTCAGCGAGTCGCGGAACGCCGAACACGTTTCTCCGAGCGCCAAACACTCCTCCAGGCCACAATGGGCAAACACCAAACTGCAAATTTCGTGGGGCAACATTGCACATTGATAAAAAACCAAGAGCGCTCCCCAGCTTTTTAACCTGGCTTTGCGACGGTTTGAGACAGGCTAATGGCTGAGGGGGAACTTTGATTTTGGAGGATGGATGACAAGTCGGTGGAAAATGCGATTTGAGCGGAGAAAGAAGTATGGGTGTGATGAGGAGAATTGAGGGAGTATTATGGTGTGGTTTTTTTTCCCGAAATGTGGAGTATTGCGTGTATTGGAGGGTATCTCAGTGTATGTTCTAGTGCGGCTCAACATTATGTTAGATAATCATTAAATGGGGTTTGAAAGGTGTTTAAAATGGGAAGTAGAGGTGTGAAATGAACGATAAAGATTCCATTTTGTAGCTGTTGATGAGGAGATTATTTTCATACCATCATCTTCCTATTTACTCCTGTCGAACACATTCTAACCACCGACGCACTTTCCAAACGCCGAACCTCCGATCTGCAACACACCCCGCATTTTTGCCCGCATTTTTACCCGCATTTTTAGGTGGGTCTTCGGCATGAACTAGCCACAACTATAAGGGTGCGTTTTTGACCTGAGAAGAAGCTGAAAGGTATCTGTAGGATGTTTGCGGAATGAGAGAACCAGGAATTTTGGGGAGTTGCTCTCAAATACTTTTTTACCCGTTTTCCCCCCGTGGATTCATAATCAATTATCAATAATCATCAAAGGACGGCACGTGGATCGTGCATTGTTCATGCTTTGCTTGTGGCAGGATATTTGGGGGAGTATACCTGTAGGGAGGTGGTGACAAGGAGATGCAATGACAAGGAGGTGTACAGTAAATAAACAAAAAAAAAAAAAAAAAAGGGGGAATGTGCCATTTGTGAAATTTGGGGCATTTGTGAATTTTCAGCATCCAAGTCGATGTTGAAGAGTGACACTGTACTGTACGCTGTATACTTGTACTCGTAGCTATTACTGTGTATACTGTATTGTAATTACCGCTCTTAAAGGAAGTGTTTTGAGTGAAGGAGCTTTGAGTGAAGGAGTATTTAAGAGACGTGTCTATAACTAACAGGAACAACATACTGGGTAGCTACTGTACGAGTACCAGGTAGATAGAACGCAACGAATCAGAAAAAGATACCGTACACTGTAGAAACGCATAGAATAAATGAGGAGTCATTGGAGATTTTAGGCAAATGAATGGAAAAGTGAACGATACGAACTACAGTAATCATATGGTCATGGTTACACACTTAAAGAGTAGCTAACTACTGTCTTAAGTTAAAGAAGCTGTTAACATTAGCCTACAAATAAGGACAGTATGAACATGTACCCGTAGATACTGGTACCGTAACTACACGTAGCCACCAAAGACGCTGCAATTGACGGCACACATGTGACTGTTTTCGAGCGTAACAAAACAGTCCACGTCACTGTATCGTTTCACGCCTTCTACCATTCATTCAAATCTACAGCCAGTGCGACAATCTACTATGCTACTTGTCCAGCTCCTCAAACGCCTTTCTTCTATCAGTTTTTAAATAATATACACATTAACCTCGTCGGGTCTTGACGGCCTGGGCCAGCTCCTCGAGCACAGAAACGGTGCTCTCCCAGTCGATACACGCGTCGGTCACCGACACGCCGTACTTCATGTCCTCCTTGTTGTCGCAAATGTCCTGTCGGCCCTCGTGGATGTTGGACTCGATCATGAGGCCGCAAATGTCCTTTTCGCCGTTGGCAATCTGCTGCGCCACGTTGGACGCCACCAGGGGCTGGTTCTTGTGGTTCTTCGACGAGTTGCCGTGCGAGCAATCGACCATGATTCGGGGACCCTTGGTCTCGCCCACCTGCTTCTTGACCTCGGCCACGTGCTCGGCGTCGTAGTTGGGGCCCTTGGAGCCGCCTCGCAGAATGAGGAAACAGTCCTCGTTTCCGTCGGTGCCGACAATGGCAACCACACCGGGTTTGGTGACAGACAGGAAGTGGTGAGGGTGAGCAGCAGCCTGGATGGCGTCCAGAGCAACCTTGACGCCTCCGTCAGTGCCGTTCTTGAAACCCACAGGGAAAGAGAGACCAGAGGCCAGCTCTCGGTGAAGCTGGGACTCGGTGGTTCGAGCTCCAATGGCTCCGACAGAGAAAAGATCGGCCAGGAACTGGGGGGAAATGGTGTCCAGCAGCTCGGAGGCAATGGGGTTGAGCTCGGTGAGGTTGACAAACAGATCTCGAGCCACACGCAGACCCTTGTTGATCTTGAAAGAACCGTCCATGTCGGGATCGTTGATCAGACCCTTCCAGCCCACAGTGGTTCGGGGCTTCTCGAGGTACGCTCGCATGACAATGAGCAGCTCTCCAGACAACTTGTCGGAGACGGTCTTGAGTCGCTGGGCGTACTCCATGGCGGCCTTAGGGTCGTGGATGGAGCAGGGGCCAACCACCACAATGATTCGGTCGTCCTTGCCGTCCAGAATATCACAGGCGTCCTGTCGGCCCTTGAGAATGGTGGCCTTGGACTGCTCGGTCAGAGGAATCTCATGCTGGAGCAGATCGGGGGCGGTGAGGGGGTTGTAGCCCCGGATTCGCCAGTCCTCGGTTCGGTTTCGGTCGCCCTGCGCGTTGGAGATTTTGTGCATTGCTGGCATGTTGTGACTTGTGTTTTTTTTTCCTGTTGTGAAAATGGAAAAATATCGAGGCCTGAAAAGTTGTAAAAAAATCTTTACTTTATTTTCAAACACCTCCCCCGAACAAGGTTCTATTTATCCGGTCGCCTAACTATAGAGTCATAGACAAGCTATAGAGTCATACCACGTTACATGCAGGAGAGGGGAGTGAGCAACAACAGAGATGAGCGCTGGGAGGTGGAGAATCGGGCGTGTATTTGTGCAACTTGTGTTTGTGCCACGTGTGTCTGTGCATCTTGCGTCTGTGCCCCTTTTCTCTAAGGCCATGTTTTTTTCCGCCTCGATATTCCTCAAATACTCACTAATGCCGTACATAGTCAGAGTACATGCCACGTGCGTGTCCATGCGTATTTTCCGTACCTCTGAGTTATATTGATCTGGAGACGATCCCACGTACAAATAGAGGCTGTGTGTGCGATCCCACGTAGAGCGGCTATCTGTAGCTGTAGCTGTAGCTCCAGACGTGCCACTGCAAGGTACCGTACGTGAATTAATGCTTGAGATGTAGCTACTCACACTGTAGTGATATTGTATGGGACGATGCCGTTTCCACCACTCCTGGCCTTCCTTTCATAATTAGCTGCAATAGTTTATATCGACTGTACAAGTGCACACAGTCAGCAGCTATTAATTGGGCGACAGTGTGTTGTGCACCCGTTGTGGTGTTCGTGGTGTAGTCTTTTTGGTGAAAATTTTAGCCATTGAATTTTCAACTGAGACCCAATTTTCAGTCCAAAATTGAGCCAAATTAGACAATTCAAAATACACTTGACTCACCCACACCAACACACCTCAAGGCACGGCTATGACCGACGGCGGATTGGCTGTATTTATGTTTGTGTTTGTGTCTTTTGCTGGCGCATCGCCTTCTTTTGTTTGTGGTAGTCGGATAATTAGCGCCAATCAAACGCACACATTTTGATCCGGAGAGGGGAGTGGGTGAAGGGAGATGGAGGGGAGGGGAGACAAGGTACAGAGTCGTACAGTACGAACCAGGTTAAGAGGGGATGACGCAACGGACGTGTGGATCTTGGCATGGCGTTTGTACAAGTGCGGTTCGTCTGTCTACTTGTACAGATGACGTGTGTGATATGTTACACTTTAGGACATGTTTTAGAGTGTCTTTTTGGCATGCTGATGTGGAAGCGTCAGTAAGCGTCAGTACAAGTAAGGGCGGGATGCTAGCCACAGAGCAGTTTCAGGTTCCCAGGGTCAGCAGGGTTATCCAGGGTTAGGCAGGGTTAGTCATTCTTGTGATGGTGCCTTTTTTTTTTCTCCTCACCCTGACGTCACTCTACAATACAGTTTGGATTCTCACGAAAACAGGTGGTTTGCATGCATGTGTTGTGAGAGTGCAGAGTGCAGAGCCCGCGGGCCAATGGACTTGTCGACGAATGTGATTATTGCCCCAAACGGATGGATGGTACCAGTACGAAACGGATGGGGAAGACAAAAAAAGGAAGGTGACGAAATGGGGCCATGTCGTGAGACACGAACGAGATGAAAAACGTATCAGCGGTTAGACCCAAATAGCTCAGGCTACTCCAGACGCCCTCCTCAACCGGCCCGATATCGCCGTTTGGTTTGACCTGTTTCATTTTCGTTCTTGTAATTACTGTACGACTATTTTCGTCCACTTTTTGTTTTTCGGTCGTCCACCGTTTTTCCACATAGACACACACGACCCCTTAAACCGACCTACCCTAAGACCAAGACAAGGTCCCCTCTCAGCGCTCAGAGCCCGTCGCACAACCCCGGATGATGCAGCTAAACTCTGTGCGACGGGGAGAGATGCCCCGGACTTTTTCGTGTGATTGGTGGATATCCAAATGCGATATGCGATAACTATACTGGCACGAGTAGAACATGTGCTCGCCCGCTGACCTGGCTGACGGTTTGACTTTGTAGGGTAGGGCTATATCACGGAAATCTACTTGCAAAAAAACCCGCCTTGAACTAGAACTGGCATCACCACCGGAAGGACCGGAATCTTGTCTTCCTCGGCTGAGCGAGCGACGTTACATGGTGCGCATCTTTTGTCGTCTGGTTGTCGTGTTTCTTTTTGTCTCGTTTTCGTCCGTTTTGCTTTTGCGTTTCTGAAACCGAGGCAAGTGAGAATAACGAAACAGGGGATACGACAAGAAAAGAGTATGGAACGGTACCAGATTGGACACAATTACTGGTGACACAGAACCATTGGTGGCACAGAGCCACTTGCCGGCACAGAACCAGTAGTGTCGACGCCCGTTTCCCACAATCTCTATGGACGGATAAAGTTGACACCACAGCTAACTTTCACATTACATTTCCACCCACTGGAGGGGAAGGTGGATTGAACACGCACCACAGGTGCACTTGTTGGTGGCGAATCTGGGGTGGATATTAGCAGAATAAGAGCAGTAGAAGGGACCATAGAGACCACCCAATCGAACACACCACTTTTCGCCACCCAAACAACCCCCCATCACCATCCACGCCATCGGTATCAACGTTCATGAGTCACGCAAAGACGCTGATTGGCCAAACGCTACCACTGATAACAGTCTGGAGCCATCAATCACGCCGGGGGACAAAGAGACGGGTGCAGGAGGGTGCGTGTCTGGCGTACTAGCCACGTTTATTTGGGCCAATGGAAGCGGGCCTATTAGCCAGATTAGCCTCGACAGAGATGGAGACAACCGACTCCAACTTTCCCCGCAGGTGGTAAATGTGATATACATAATAAGCTATCCCCAGATTTTTCACCTTAGCCAGCGACGTTTGAAAAATGTGAGTAAAAACTGGAGCACTGAGCGAGCACTGAGCGAGCACTGAGCGAGCACTGAGCAAAGCAAAGTGCGAGAACCAGCAGGAGCAAAGCCAAGAGCTAGTGTTATCTATAACACAAACACGTTACACAAACACGATACAATCGTCCACAAACGCGATTCCAGCTATCGTACACAGCCCACCTGCTAACCCAGAACTATGCGTGGAACGGAGGATACTAGCATGACAGATCAACAGGAAGAACAACCAGTGAGTATTGGCGACGACGATAGATATCGGTTAGCTTATCGTTAGATTCGCTTAAGCGCGATGCAGGTTAAGGTTGAGGGAAGGGAGGTGGTGGTGAGGACGTGATTTGGTGGTGAAAAATAGACAGCATTTTGCGAGCAATTTCGAGCATTTTTATCGTGCAATTCCGTTTCCTTGCTCTCTTGCTCTCTTGCTGCTCCAATTTGCGCCATGTCATCTCGCTTATCTTTCATTTCTCACCTTGGCACTCGTGCACCAAACAGGCATGCAGGAGGAAGCAGGAAGCAGACAGGAAGCAGACAAGGGGAGAGGACAACACAAGAGAAATGGGCATGGGCAGAGGTGATGGCATGATTTTTTTTTTGCTACGTTTATGCCACTGAATTGTGCCTGAATTGTGCAATTAGTTTTTTTCAGTTTGGTTTTTTCATTATCATCTCTTATCACTCTTATCTCCTGTCACTGTTCTAGCCTCTGGGTGAGTTCAGAAGACAAGATTTCTTCAGAGCTCAGTCGGTTTGACAGTCTTTACGAAAATCCAAGTTTTTTTTTATTTTTTTATTTTTTTATTTTTTACGAAAATCTGTTTTCTCTCTTGTCTTCTTCGCCCGCGACCTACGGTCACTCGTTTCCGTGCACTCGTTTCCTTTCTAACCCAGTACAACCCCATCTCTTACGATGAACAAAACGGCTCATGGGCAGGAGCCCTTCCCGGCAAACAAGGCCTCTACGACCCCGAGTACGAAAAAGATGCTTGTGGAGTCGGCTTTGCCTGTAACATCAAGGGCCAGCAGTCTCACAAGATCATCTCGGACGCCAAAAACCTGCTGTGCAACATGACGCACCGAGGAGCTGTGGGCTCTGATGCCCGAGACGGAGATGGAGCCGGAGTCATGACCTCCATCCCCCACAAGTTCATTAAAAAGGAGTTTGTGCGACTGTACGACTTTGAGCTGCCTCCCATGGGCCAGTACGCGTGCGGCAATCTGTTTTTCAAAAACGACCAGGACGTGCTGGCCAAGTCCAAGGACACGTTTGAGTCCATTGCCAAGTCGCTTGGTCTGGAGGTGCTCGGATGGCGATTTGTGCCCCGAGACTCGTCCATTCTGGGCCCTGCTGCTCTGTCTCGAGAGCCTCTGATTCTGCAGCCTGTGGTTGTGCTCTCGGAGGCCTTCAAGTCGGGCCCCCACACCGAGGATGAGTGGGACACCAAGTTTGAAAAGCTGTTTGAGCTGCAGCTGTACGTGCTGCGAAAGCAGGCGACACACACCATTGGTCTGCACAACTGGTTCTACATTTGTTCACTGTCCAACAAGAACATGGTGTACAAGGGCCAGCTGGCTCCCGTACAGGTCTACAACTACTATTACGACCTGCTCAACGTGGACTACGAGGGTCACTTTGCTCTGGTCCACTCGCGATTTTCCACCAACACCTTCCCCTCCTGGGATCGAGCCCAGCCTCTGCGATGGGCCGCACACAACGGAGAAATCAACACACTTCGAGGAAACAAGAACTGGATGCGAGCACGAGAGGGTATGATGAAGTCTGGTTTGTTTGGCGACGAGCTCGAGCGACTTTACCCTATTGTCGAGGAAGGAGGATCTGACTCTGCTGCCTTTGACAATGTTCTGGAGCTGCTGGTGATCAACGGAGTGCTGTCCATGCCCGAGGCCGTCATGATGATGATCCCCGAGGCCTGGCAGAACAACACCACCATGGACTCCAAAAAGCGGGCTTTCTACGAGTGGGCTGCTTGTCTGATGGAGCCCTGGGACGGTCCTGCTCTCTTCACCTTTGCCGATGGACGGTACTGTGGAGCCAACTTGGACCGAAACGGTCTGCGTCCATGCCGATACTACATCACCGATGATGACCGAATGATCTGTGCCTCCGAGGTTGGAGTCATTCTCATCGAGTCCGAAAAGGTGATTCAGAAGGGTCGTCTTCGACCCGGACGAATGCTGCTCGTCGATACCAAGGAGGGCCGAGTGGTTGACGATCGAGAGCTCAAGAAGAAAATTGCCGGCCGAGTGGACTTCAAGTCGTGGATCCATGCCAACGTCATCACCATGGAGGACATGCGACAAAAGGTGGAGTCCAAGATGCCCTCTATTCTGGAGGTGAAGATCGACGACTTGTCTGTTCAGACCGACCCTCGTCTTCCTGCTTTTGGATACACCGCCGAGCAGCTTTCCTTGCTCCTCGCTCCCATGGCTGCTTCTGGAAAGGAGGCTCTAGGATCCATGGGTAACGATGGTCCTCTTGCTTGTCTGGCCAAGCAGCCCAAGGTGCTGTTTGACTACTTCCGACAGCTGTTTGCCCAGGTGACCAACCCCCCCATTGACCCCATTCGAGAGGCCATTGTCATGTCCCTGGAGTGCTACGTGGGACCCCAGGGCAACGTTCTGGAGATGAACCCCAGCCAGTGCAACCGTCTGCTGCTGCCCTCTCCCATCCTGACCATTCAGGAGACGGCCATGCTGCACGAGATGCACCGTCACTACCCCAAGTGGACCACGGACACGATTGACATCACTTTCGACAAGTCTGAGGGTCCTGCTGGCTACCAGAAGGCACTGGACCGAATCTGCGAGGAGGCCTCCAACTCGATCCATGCCAAGCACCAGATTATCATCTTGTCCGACAAGAAGACGTCTGCCGAGCGACTCCCCGTTTCGTCCGTGGTTGCCTGTGGAGCTGTCCACCATCACCTGGTGCAGCAGAAGCAGCGATCTCGAGTTGCCCTGATTGTCGAGACTGCCGAGGCCCGAGAAGTGCACCATTTCTGTGTTCTCCTGGGCTACGGAGCCGACGCCATCAACCCTTACCTTGCCATTGAGACTCTGGCCAAGATGAACCGAGAGGGACTCATCAAGGAGCCTCTTTCCAACGACCAGGTGGTGGCCAACTACAAGACTGCTGTTGACGGTGGTATTCTCAAGGTCATGTCCAAGATGGGTATTTCTACTCTGGCTTCGTACAAGGGAGCTCAGATTTTCGAGATTCTTGGTATCGACAACTCTGTGGTTGACAAGTGCTTTGCCGGCACTGCTTCTCGAATCAAGGGTATCACCTTTGAGTTCATTGCTGAGGACGCCATTGCCATGCACGAGCGAGGTTTCCCCTCTCGAGACACTGTCAAGACCAAGTCTCTGCCCGAGTCTGGAGAGTACCACTACCGAGATGGAGGAGATCCCCACGTCAACACCCCCGTGGCCATCTCCAACATCCAGGACGCCGTTCGAAACAAGAACGAAAGGGCATACGAGGCTTACTCCAAGGCCGAGTATGAGGCCATCAAGGACTGTACCCTGCGAGGTCTGCTTGATTTCGACTTTGAGGCTGCCACTCCGGTGCCCATTGATCAGGTTGAGCCCTGGACCGAGATTGTTCGACGGTTTGTTACCGGAGCCATGTCCTACGGATCCATCTCCATGGAGTCTCATTCCACTCTTGCCGTGGCCATGAACCGTCTGGGAGGAAAGTCCAACACTGGAGAGGGAGGAGAGGACCCCGAGCGGTCTGCTGTTTCTGAGAACGGAGACACTATGCGATCTGCCATCAAGCAGATTGCTTCTGGACGATTCGGTGTCACTTCTTACTACCTGTCTGACGCCGATGAGCTCCAGATCAAGATGGCCCAGGGAGCCAAGCCCGGAGAGGGAGGAGAGTTGCCTGGCCACAAGGTGTCTGATCAGATTGGAAAGACTCGACACTCTACTCCTGGCGTCGGTCTCATTTCGCCTCCTCCCCATCACGACATTTACTCCATTGAGGATCTCAAGCAGCTGATTTACGATCTCAAGTGCTCCAACCCCCGATCTCGAGTGTCTGTCAAGCTGGTTTCTGAGGTTGGTGTCGGTATCATTGCCTCTGGTGTTGCCAAGGCCAAGGCTGACCACATTCTCATTTCTGGTCACGATGGAGGAACTGGAGCTTCTCGATGGACCGGTATCAAGTACGCTGGTCTGCCCTGGGAGCTGGGTCTTGCCGAGACTCACCAGACGCTTGTTCTCAACGATCTGCGAGGCCGAGTGACTGTTCAGACTGACGGACAGATTCGAACCGGTCGAGATGTCGCCATTGCTTGTCTTCTTGGAGCTGAAGAGTGGGGTTTTGCTACCACTCCTCTGATTGCCATGGGCTGCATCATGATGCGAAAGTGCCATCTCAACACCTGTCCCGTTGGTATTGCTACTCAGGACCCCGAGCTGCGACAAAAGTTCAAGGGCACACCCGAGCACGTGATCAACTTCTTCTACTACATTGCCAACGAGCTGCGAACCATCATGGCCCAGCTGGGTTTCCGAACCATTGACGAGATGGTTGGCCATGCGGAGATGCTGCGTGTTCGAGACGACCTTCGAAACCACAAGACCAAGAACCTGGATCTGACGCCCATTCTGACTCCGGCTCACACTCTTCGACCTGGTGTTGCTACCCGAAAGGTGCGAAAGCAGGACCATCGACTGCACGTTCGTCTGGATAACAAGCTGATTGACGAGGCCGAGGTGACTCTGGATAAGGGTCTGCCCGTTACCATCGACTGCGACATTATCAACACGGACCGATCTCTCGGTTCCACTTTGTCGTACCGAATCTCCAAGCGGTTCGGCGAGGCTGGTCTTCCCGACGATACTGTCCATGTCAACGTCAAGGGTTCTGCAGGACAGTCGTTTGGAGCCTTCCTTGCTCCTGGAATCACTCTGGAGCTGGAGGGAGACTGTAACGATTACGTTGGAAAGGGTCTTTCTGGAGGCCGAATCGTCGTCTACCCTCCCAAGAACTCTGGATTCAAGGCCGAGGAGAACATCATTGTTGGAAACACGTGTCTTTACGGAGCCACTTCGGGAACCTGTTTCTTCCGAGGTGTTGGAGCCGAGCGATTTGCTGTTCGAAACTCCGGAGCTACTGCCGTTGTCGAGGGTTGTGGAGACCATGGTTGTGAGTACATGACTGGAGGACGAGTTGTTGTGCTTGGAGCCACTGGCCGAAACTTTGCCGCTGGAATGTCTGGAGGTATTGCTTACGTTCTGGACATGGGCCAGGAGTTTGTCAACAATGTCAACCCCGAGACTGTTGAGCTTGGCCCTGTTTCTGACCCTCAGGAGATTGCCTTCCTGCGAGGCCTCATCGAGGACCACCGACACTACACCGGCTCTGAGCTGGCTGACCGAGTTCTCACCGACTTCAACCGAATCCTGCCTCGATTCGTCAAGGTGCTGCCTACCGACTACGCTCGGGTTCTGGAGGAGCAGGCTGCCAAGGTCGTTGAGGCCAAGAAGCGAGAGGTGTCAGGTTATATGCACGCTATCAAGGAGGATCCCGATGCTGATATCACCAACGGCGAGCTCAAGCGTGCTGCTACTCCCAAGCCCTGTGCCACTCCTCGGTCTCGAAAGGAGCCTCCTGTTCAGGATCTGGAGGATGCCATTCTGGACCACACTGCCACCAAGGCCAAAGCTTCCAAGCTGGTCAAGCTGGACAAGACTCGAGGTTTCATGAAGTACACTCGACGAGCTGAAAAGTACCGAGACGCCAAGAACCGAACCAAGGACTGGGACGAGATGAACACTCGTCTGACCAAGGAGGAGCTCAACTACCAGACTGCCCGATGCATGGATTGTGGTGTCCCCTTTTGCCAGTCTGACACTGGATGTCCCATTTCCAACGTCATCCCCAAGTGGAACGAGCTGGTGTTCCAGGACCGATGGCAGGATGCTCTTGATCGACTTATGATGACCAACAACTTCCCCGAGTTCACTGGTCGAATCTGTCCTGCCCCTTGTGAGGGTGCCTGTGTTCTGGGCATCAACGAGGACCCTGTTGGAATCAAGTCCATCGAGTGTGCCATCATTGACCATGGCTTTGAGCAGGGCTGGATCAAGCCCAAGCCTCCCACCACTCGAACCGGCAAGACTGTGGCCATCATTGGCTCTGGTCCTGCTGGTCTGGCTGCTGCCGATCAGCTCAACAAAGCTGGCCACTCTGTCACCGTCTACGAGCGAGCTGACCGAATCGGAGGTCTACTCATGTACGGTATTCCCAACATGAAGCTGGACAAGCGAGTTGTGGACCGACGAGTGCAGCTGATGCGAGACGAGGGAGTCACTTTCGTCACCAACACCGAGGTTGGCGAGGACAAGGACGTGTCTGTGTCTGGCCTTCGAGCCGACAACGACGCCGTTATTCTGTGTGTGGGCTCCACCATCCCCCGAGACCTGCCCATCAAGAACCGGTCGCTCAACAACATCAACTTTGCCATGCAGCTGCTGCGATGGAACACAAAGTCGCTGCTGGACGGAGACATGGACGAGGTGCGAGAGTCGCTCAAGGACAAGCACGTGGTGGTTATTGGAGGAGGAGACACCGGAAACGATTGTCTGGGAACTTCTACCCGACACGGAGCCAAGTCTGTCACCAACTTTGAGCTGCTGCCTCGACCCACTCCTGCTCGACCCAAGGACAACCCCTGGCCCCAGTGGCCTCGAATCTTCCGAGTCGACTACGGCCACACCGAGGTTGCTGCCCACTACGGAAAGGACCCTCGAGAGTACGGAATTCTGTCCAAGGAGTTTGTCGACGATGGAGAGGGCAATGTCAAGGGTATCAAGACCATTCGGGTGGAATGGAAACAGTCCGAGTCTGGAGCCTGGCAAATGTCCGAGATCCCCGGCTCCGAGGAGTTCTTCCCCGCCGACGTGGTGCTTCTGTCCATGGGTTTCGTGGGCCCTGAGGCTCAGGAACTGGCTGCTGAACGAGACGGCCGAGGCAACATCAAGACTCAGACTGGAGATGTCAAGGATCTGGGACTGTACAAGGTGCAGGATAACCTGTTCACCGCCGGAGATTGTCGACGAGGACAGTCTCTGGTTGTCTGGGGTATCCAGGAGGGCCGACAGTGTGCTCGAGCCGTCGACCACTTCCTCATGGGATGCACTCGACTGCCTGGAAACGGTTCCATTGAGCAGCGAGATCTCAAGCTGAAATAAATGAGAGGAGAGAGGAGGATGTGAAGGATTTTTTGTATATTTAATTGATTGTATGTTTATGTTTTTATGTTTTTGTTATCTTGTATTGTTTTTTTTCGTGTGCTCTATACTTCTTGTACAACTGACAGTGTCTCTTATTGGACGTGCGAGTGCTCAACCGATGCAAGAACCATCCCCGGAGAAACACGCGAAAGTACAGTACGGAGGGGTGATGATGGCTTCCAATGAAAAACAAACGTTCATTTTATCTGATTTAGTTGTCTTTCAATAGCTTGGGTGACTACACTATGAAATTTGTCTTTTCTGAATTTCATCGTTTTCAGAAAAGCCATAGAATGTGCAATAGTAGTGTGATAATAAAAAGGATTGTATAGCAATAATCTATATCTTCCGCTTGTCTACATAATATATGCTGCGTCCCCTTTCCATATCATTCATGACGCCATTTCAACGTTTTAATTTTTCAAGAAAAAATCCAGCTTTCAGATATCCATTAGACTTTACAATACTTGCAATAATGTGCATATTTTCGGATTTACAAGTAACTGACAGCTGAAATTGATCTCTAGTGTGGTCAAAGAGTGTATTTTCTCTAAATTCGCCGAAAATATTCATTTTTACGAATAGATTGAAAGTTCACTTTTTCAAGTATATATCGGTCCCTTGGCCCAGTTGGTTAAGGCGTCGTGCTAATAAGAAATTAGCCTCTTTGCAACGCGAAGATCAGCAGTTCGATCCTGCTAGGGACCATTCTTTTTCTTCTTTTACACCGTGCCGTACGCGGATTCTTTTATATCGTTCCTCCTACGATTGTCTTTTTACCAATGCATTGTCTTATCTTCGGTTTTCTTGTTCTGTATATATACTAGCTATCACTTCTGAGGAGTATTCTTGACACTCACTCCACTCTCATAGGTCAGCCATCTGAAAGTGTCTGCTCTCATATCCAGACCAGTCACGTCCATGTTGATTTTTCGCTTGGCCAAGGCGATCAGAGAAGGGCCGGTCACTTGAGTATCTTTGAGATTGACAAATTGCAAGTTTGGCAGTTTGTTGCGTTTGGTCAGGGCGTTCATCTCCATATCGCCCAGTTTACAATTGGTCACATCTAAATGAACCAGAGTAGGAACATTGTCTGTCAGCATATCGAACCATGCGGGGACAGTGTTGGACATGTAGTTTGTGAGAGATAGTGTTTCGAGGCTGGGGAGAGATAGATTGAAGAGATCGTGGACCCTGGAGGGAACTAGAGTGGATCCTAGTTTGAGAGGACCAGTGAGGTCCAAATGCAACGATTTCAGTTGCCGCAGCGACGTGGATTTCGTCAACGAGTTGAGAAAATGCGGAGTATGATGGTTGTCGAGTTTTACGTGCTGTAGATTGGCCATAAAGGAGGGCAGATATCGGATTTCCATCAGATGGTTACTTGCAGCCAGTTCCAGATGAGTCAGTTTTGTGAGCTGTTTTTTGTACTCGATCGGGATAGCTGACAGTGAGAGACTCGTGAGAGTATCTGCGCAGTGTTCTATGATGCTAGCAATTTCCTTGTATGCGTTTGGAGCAAAAGTGGCTCCCAGGCGAGCGGGAATCGTGTTATCTTCTACACGAAAGTGTTCCAAAAGTAGAGGGGACGCGTACGGTTCCGGAGTGACCACATTGAGCGATTTCTGGTCGTGTTTGTTGATCACCTCGAGACTGGTGAGTTTGGGCATGCAGATGAGAATGTTTCGAACCAGGGCATCCACGTTAGAAGAGCTGGAAAACAGTTTGAGATGCGAGATTGTTTCCGAGGGAGACGCGCGGTGCTCTGGGATCAGATCCGCGCGTTTTTTGAGATATGACGCGAATTTTATCGTGTTGATTCCGTCCAAACTGAGATGCATGCTTTCGATGGAGAACCAGAAGGGGCCCAGCCACTGAGACAGGGCATAATCTTGCGATTTCGAATGCATTCCCAGCAAGTTGACAATGCGAATGTTGTTTTTGGTATGCTTGAGCTCCTCCAGATCGGTTGTGGGAGCTGTGCGAGTGGCCAGCTTGAAGTACCGTTCCATGGCCTTGACCGAAACAGGACGGTCTTTAGGGGCAGCGGAAAAGTTGATCCGGCTGTTCCACACGTGTCGCATGCTCTCAACAGTCGTCTGCCACGTTTTCGAAACCCGCATGCTTCTCACAATCGTTCTGAACGGAATATGGCGGAAGATGGTCTCCACCACCTCGGCAGGTAGGACAACCATAGGATCCATCATAGGAGGAGGAGGAGAAGCTGATTTTTTGACAGATTGACCTGGTGGTGTCTTTGAAGCTCTTTGTGTCGGCTGTGTCAGTTTTGGCTCTTTAGCCCTTTCCAAACGTCTCTGAACTGTCTCCATCTGACCCTGCATCACATCTCTCAGCTTGTCCGTCTCAGGACACCGTTTGAGCCCAATTTGGTACATTTTCAACGCAGCTTCGTCCTTGTTATTCTCCTGTAGAATCTTGCCAATCGTCAAGTACCCCGGGCTCTGTGTCGGGGTCAGATCAATGATAAATTTCGAGTATTCAATGGCCTTAGTAAAGTCTGTGGAGGCCACTTTGGTCGCCATGTTTTTGTACACTTTGGCCAGGTTTTCTTTGATTTTGAGCGTCTTTGTCTCGTCGGAGCTGCGCTTGAGCGCGTCAGACAGCTTTTTGCGCAACGCCTTGAGCTCCTCCAGCGTTGACATGGTGTTGGATGGAGATACCGAAAACGCGTCTTGAATTTACCATGTTGGGAATAAGGTTGTGGAGGGAGTGATGTGGGAAGTACGGGGAAATTCAGATAAATTCAGATAAAATGGGTAGATGATTGGAGTGGGGTTTATTTGGGTTTCTGGGTTCTTATTAAAGCTTTGGTAGTCTTTTAAGTAGTTGTTTTTCATTTTTATATCATTGTTCTGACGATAATGATGAGGGGAAAATTGGGAAAAAATGGTGGAAATTCGAGGAGCGGGAATATCGGTTATTGAAACGTTTATGTGGTATTAAGAATCTCTAATGACGGGTTCTAGAGCTTGAACTACAATTTTCCTATTTTATTCTGATTTTCCACAAGTTTATCAGTATATTGAATCAAAAATCAAAATAAAATTGCTAAAAATTGGTGTAAAATAGAAAAAGGACATTTTATCTCACAAACTCCCCCTTCCACTCATTTCTGTGCTCGTACACCTCCTCCCGCTCTTGTACCACTGTCTGTCGCGAATGTGGCAAAAGTAGAACTCCAACATCATTCCCAGTCAACCTACAGTGTTCGAACTCGTACCATAATCCCCTCCCTTTCTACCACCAAATGAGACCACTTTTCGCACCACCTATTTCTCATATTTGCTTCTTCTTTTTCAGTCGTTTTTTTTTTCCATCTCTCTTTGGCGTCACGTGCCCCAGCCCTCTCCAGCCTAACTTTAAATATTCCCCATTAGTGAATGACCCAACTTCGGTGAAGGCAAACTAAGACAGCAAGAAGCGGTTATGCGGATGAGCGTGAGAGCCAAACACAGCAGTGGTCAAAGGAGGAGGTATTTTGGCCACGAAAGTCGACTTTGAAAGCAACTACCGTCGTCGCTTTTTTTTTTCTTCTTCTTTGCCCCCAAATAACATTCCAAATTAGCCTTCTTTTAGAGCCCATAAGACTAGTCCTCTCCTTCTTGCTTTCCACATTGTTCTTGCTCACTTGCACACACACAATAGCTGAGAACCCGCATAATGCAGGTGGGAAATTTTGATAAGGCGCGTGAGACTAATTCATCACTTGTCGAAACGGTACTTACTGCCAACCACATCCACCACACACAAAAACAACAAGAAAAAAGCTCGTTGACCAACATGGCGGGATTATCGGCTTCGCGATGGGCCAAGAAGGCTGCCGAGAGTAGTACTCCCAGCACCGACGCCAAGGTTGACAAATCTGAGGTGAGCAAAAACGGCCACGCCAAAAGCGACTCGTTGAACAACACCAAACACGACTCTTGCAAAAACGACCACAGACCGGTATCGTCGTCCACGGTGTCTGTCTTCTCGGAAAAGGACTCCAGCGATTCGGACAGCGACGTGGACCACAAAGAGTCCAACATGTCGCCTGCCGCCAAAGCGTTTGCTGCTCGTTTGAGCAAGCCTGAAAAAGAGCGAGACCAGGACACCACCCCTACCACCCCCAGCCCCAGAAAAACACTGGGCCAGTCGCGATGGGCCAAAAAGACAACGGACACAAAGCCGGAAATGGGCAAAATCGACCCCAAGGACGTGCCGCTAATTAGTACTCCTCCCAAAGGCCCCGCGTCCGAGTACAAGAAGAACGGCGGTGGCGTTTCTGCCAACGACCTGCGATCGCGGCTGGCGCGACCCACGGCGCCCGTGGCTCCGTTCGAGACTGTGCCTGACGATGTGGCGAAACAGCAGCGTCGAGACGTGCGGGAGAAGGAGCGAGAGGCCAACCGACAGAAGAAAATGGGGCATTCTCGCGAGTGGGACGACCAACACAATGACAGAGACCACAGAGACAGAGACCACAGAGATAGAGACAGAGAGCCCAGAGAGCCCAGAGAGCGACGCAACTCGCGAAACGGACACGCCGCTCGACGAGACTCGCACTCGAATGCTCACTCCAAGTTGGACGCCCGCTTCGACAAGAAGCCCAAGGGCAAGTTCCCTGAACGACATGAACGGCCAGAGCGACCAGAGCGACACGACCGACACGACAGGGCACCCAAGAAGCCTTCAGCCAAGTCTGCTCCTGTTCAGCCCAAGCAGCCGGCCAAGCCCAAGCAGCCCACTCCAGAGGAAACCGAGGCGCTTCGTCTGCAATTTGAGGAGCATCTTCGAATGTCCGAGTCCAAGAACTTTGCCTGGGACGATGATGATGAGTGGGAGTGATTGCGGTGATGCCACAAGAGGAAATACGACACATTTTGCACTCCAGGATAACACATTCAAACACTCAAACACTCAACAACATTCAAACAATCGAACACTCAAAAAACACTCAAAAACACTCAAAAACACAGCAAAAACACCCAAAAAACACACCCAAAAAACACACTACGCACACATACACACATTGTTTACACGGAGACTGTATTATATATATAATTATCTATATAACTTATTATTATTGTAATATTATAGGGTGGGGCTTCTCAAAGCGGTTTCGGCCTTGTGGACTTCCTGCTGGAGCTCCAAAATGGACGTAGTTAGTAGGTGCAGTTGGTCGCCAATGGTGTTGATTTCCAACAGGTGGGATTGGAGTGGAGTTGGGGGTGTGTCTAGACCGGACATTTGTTGTAGCTGAGAGACAATATGCTTGAGTTGTTGACATAACAGGATGATGAGGGAGGTTGAAGTGCTTGTTTGGTCTTCGTCCTCAACTAGAGTTGTATCTTCTGAGGGTAGTAGTTGTGTTGGTTTTGCTGTAATTTCGGATTTTTCTGGATTTCTCTGGATTTTTCCCGATTTTTCCCGATTTTTCCCACCCTCTCTCGACTTCTTTTTCCTGCCTTTATTTCCATGCAGAAAAACGTGAATCTCCACTCTGTTCTTGTTCACGCGAGTCTTGATTTTGGACGGAATTAAAAGTGTCCGTTTTGGCTTTGTGTTCGTTTCAAGAATCGGGGATAACATCGGAGATTTGATGCATTTTCTGGACCGTTTTGGTGTTTTGTTAGGGCCCTTTTTTTGGTGACAGCTTGGTCCGTTTTCTTCAACATCCCGGATGATTGGTTTGGGTAGGGGTTCATGTTCAGTTGAAAAATGTCGTTTGTGGCCGGTTTGAGAACCACCCTTAGTTTTTGTGTCCATTTGTATCTGCGAGTACGATACCGGTATCGTAGTGTACTGGTACTCATACAATCCTTTCGGCTCCGTGCCTCTATATACTGTCTGGGGCTGGAATGTGAAGCAGCCTCAATGAAAATTGGTGTATTGAAAATAAGAGACAAAGAGAGGGTCTGTAGCAAATTGGAAGTGTCTGTAACAAAATAACTCACCTGTTACACTCTTTTCACTAATAGGTATTCGGTACTTGCCGTTTCTATACCTACTATACAGTACCGCTACTCTCTACGACTCACGAGCTACCCATTTCGAGTTAGTTAAACAATACTTAGACTTCTAGGTTTAGTTGGGATTTGGGGTTTGTTTAGTTGGAGTTTAATGTATTCAGTATGAACATAAGATGATAAGTGAGACAGCCCCAGAAATGCCAATTTCTCATAAACCGTTACTCTCCTGTTGCCACCTTCTTGTAATCTTTGCTCCATTCGATAACTCCTTATCAATCTTATCACCGAGAGCAAAAACCCCAGTTCGAACTCCCTTCTCTCTGGAAGCTCTGCGCCTGGCATAAAACTCCTCATCTGTTTTCCTCTCAGAAACAGAAGGAATTCGACGATCCTCCTCATCTGCCTTCCTTACTGAAAGAGATCGAAAACGACGGTACTCTTCTTCGATTCTCCGGTACCCTTCCTGTCGTTCCTTCTCCCTCTGAATTCTTCCTTGCCTTCGATACTCCACCCAGTACTCTTTAGAATGGACTCTAGTTTGGCAAAAGTCGTCTAGAGTTATAGCCGAGCAAGTTCCAGGCGGACAGGTTCCAGTTACACAGATGATTTCCGTGTCCTTCTCTTCTTCCTTCTCTTTCTCATCTTCTTCATCGTTGATAGGTTCTTCAATCTGAAATGGGCGAGGCATGGCTTCCGTACTTCATACGTACATGTACAAAATAAAAGCCCTCTTATACGTTTTACAACAGCCCCAATTATGTAATCATCTCGAAATTGGGGCTGATCTCGCGAATGTCTTCATATCATCCTAGAACACTCTTCTTGCAGTAGCTACTCCGAAGGTTGAATAGGAGATACTAGCACGTTATATAAAAAGAAATGAACCCTGTATATTAGAACTACTTTGCCTGTTTTTCTGTCATAATTCTACACCCCTCGAATCGAGCCAAACTGTGGGGTAGCGTGTCTAAAATGGTTCCTTGAGAAACGACTTACATTGCGTTTCATACGCTCAATCTGATGACACCATTGAACTACGACACAGTACCGGAACTGTGAGTAGGACGTTCGTCATACCGACTTGTTGTAAAGAATGCCGTACAAATACCATACGACATTGAGGCAAACTCTTAATAGTTTGTACAACTGTACAAGATAACCGTTCAAGAGAGCTCTACAGGTAAGACCACCTGAGGATCATCTTCACTCAGCTTTTCTCAGAGAAAACATCTCACCTGCTAAACTTGTGGAAATAACTACAAGGTCCACGAAGAGAAAACACCTATCTCACCTGTGCTTATCTAGACTCGAGAAATGCAGTTTTTTCACTTTTTGTAAAAAAAACAAAAAAAAACGTTCGAAGTCTCCACCGTATTATCCAACTTACCCTGTTCTGATACTATAGCTCCCTTTTCTAAGACCGGCATCTACTGAATATCACGGTTAGTGCAGTTTGCAAAATATGGGCATTACGGGGGAATGGATAGATTCATGGCCCACTTTTGTTTCCCCGCTCGTCTCCACAATTATCTATTTTGTTGAGTATTGGTCTGTGGGAAAAAAATGAAAAAAATTCTTCCCTATCATCACAATGCTGATTGGAGACAGAGTCGAGTTGCATAACTGTAGATAAGGAAAAAAAGGGGGGGAAAAATATCCGAGGAGAACAAACTTGGGCAATCTGTCGTCAGATAACAACAGTTTTTTCGGACCGAGTAAAACTCAGTCGTCCTCGAAGAAGAAGAGGAAGAAGAAAACTCACGTGATGAGATATCACACAAGGTTGTGGAATGAACGACGAAAATTTTGAGAAAATCTCTTAACCTACCGTCCCTATAGGATTAGACAGACAACTCTATCACGTTGGTGGTGTCCGTTTGGGCTATCGTACTGGCCTTTAGCTGCTCAGGTGAGCACCACTAACCACGGTAGCCCCCGCTAACTCGATCATAGTATCTACCAGGAACCATTCTAAGGCTGGTTTGGCACATGTGATGATCAGCTACGGGCGGATAAAATGACAGAGTTCGATGAGATGAAGAGCTGAGTTGTGAGACATGACGTCGAATGGTTAGATCCGTAATTTGTTCATTTAGCTCCCAGCACGCTTTCGAATGGCAAGTAGCTCAAAGTAGCTAGATAGTCGAGGAATGAAGGTCGAGGGAGATAAGAGACACAAAAGCGAAAAAGGGATTCAAACCTCGGAGATTCAGACATGGATCCGGGATGTAGACATTCAAACATTCAAATCCGGGGTTCAAACATTGAAAATCACGTCGCTCGTGCTTGCATTTCTCGGACGCTTGGTCAGACAGCCCCTTTGTTCCACTTTCCTTGTTGTATACGAATTATTGCCTGCCCCCTCTGCCGGGCGCTCCACACTTTTGAGCTTAAAAGGCTGTTTACGGTTGGGAACATGCATAAAATCGGTCGGGTGCCCCAGAGCAAGTGCCGATATTGACAAATGGGCGTGGTGCAACCTTATGCATTCCTGCGGCATCTAACTTTAACGTTTATCTGTTATGAAGCTCTGGCAGAGCAGTAGAAAGCCAGTTGTCTCCAGGCACCACAAGCTTTTATGAGGGGGCCCGTTAGACGACAAGCCATTGCCAAGCTGCTTAAAAGTCGACTTTGGACGTGTGGGGAGAGAGGCATTATTAAGAGCCATATCTACTGTATATACTGTACACACACCTCGTATCTGCACCCCAAAGCAGCTTACTATTTACATACGCTACTGTACATACTCAAGGAACGCATGCAAAGGCAAGATACACCTTCAAGAGGCTGTTGCTGGAGGTGTAGTTGGTGTGGCGTCCGTTTCCCCTCGTTGAGTCTCACGGTAATTGATTTGGATTCTTCCCCGCCATCGTGCTCTTGATGGTGATGTCTAGAATCGCCGTTAGTGTGGTGCTAAGGGGAATAGGGGCAGGTAGGATGGTTGCATGCGTATATGTTTTTTGCCGCTGGCCAGTTTTCTTTGGCCTGATGCTGTACGCTGATTTTGAGCTTGACTAAGACAGAGAGGGCTGTTGCATGGCTTGGCGAAATCGATAACGTGACAGAGTAAAATGAAGTAATCATGCACCGCGGGGGGGCCGGTAGTCGAGCCTTGATTTCCCCTCGTATTAGCGAAACCGTAGTGGTAAATGGAGACAAGAGCGATTTATCTTGCAACTGCGAGCCTTTCGTGTATCATATCACACTGCTACTCTACCCCAATTCTTGTACTTATCAATATATCTGACCACAAACCGACTTTGCGACCGGTCCTCAAACCCTATCATTGTCTCGCGTGGCTATGTTTGTAAACTTTTCTTTTCATTATCACCTTTAGCAACGGTTTGGGTTTTGGCCACGGCCCAAAGGAGAACAACAACAGATACCGCGACCTTGTCATGGGCTGAACAAGGAACCTCTCCCCCACGCTTGGCCGAGGTCAACAGGGTTGGGCTTTAGTATCTCGGTGTTTGTGTCACGAGACTTTTTCCGGTAAGACATGACTCCTCTCCATTGCTGCGAGTGCCGTGTATAGCTCAGCCCTACAAGTGCTGATTCCCACACGTCTCTCTAGACGCTCAATCTATGCTTCTGGAGCATGAACTTATCTGGTCTACGTCCAATCACAGCACTCGTCTCTTTATCAAGGAACCATGCGTCCAACAAGCGAAGGGTCTGTTGCAGGAGGCACTAGGGACGTCAAACCTTGCGTTCCAGCCCCCGAGGTCATTTCAGTTCGGCATATAACGGGCCCACGTCAAAAGTGCACTTGTTGCAGAGAGAACCAGACACCTCCTGTTTTTCCTGCTTTCCTCCCCCATTTCCCCCCATTTTCGCCTACAGCCGCTTCGCCTGGAGCCCCGCCCACAAAATTCACCCACACCCTTATCTAGCACGGCTCTGGACTTGCCTCTTTGGAGAAATCTATTTTAGCCTTTCCAACGCTTTAAGGTTTGTCTCTGACGTTCGTCTGACGTATGCATATGCACCAAGGCCTGCAGCCGACAATATTAACTCACATTTCTCACACTATGAGCTTTGTGGGGAACTGGTAAAGACGATATATAAACACGTAGAGGCCCGTTGCTGGATCCGTATCAACGCTCCCAATGAACGACATTGAGAAAAACCAAGACGCCGCGTCTGTCACCTCAGACCAGAAACAGGAGGCTCCCGCCTACGATGAGGAGCCCTCCGCCATCGGCTCTGTCCACGAGACAAAGGCTGGCCGATGGACCAAGTTCAAAGACTCCTTCAAGCCCGCAGACCTGTCGCAATATGACACCACGGGCATGACCGAGGTCGAGAAGGCTGCTCTGGCGACTGCCAACTCGCCTTTGTCACGAGGTCTCAAACCCCGTCATCTTCAGATGATTGCCATTGGAGGATCTATTGGAACCGGCCTTTTTGTCGGTTCCGGTACTTCTCTCGCTACTGGTGGCCCCGCCGCTCTTCTCATTGCATACGGTATCATCGGAATCATGTTGTTCTGCACCGTGCACGCTCTTGGTGAACTTGCCGTCACCTTCCCTGTCGCTGGATCTTTTGCTACCTACTCTACTCGTTTCATCCACCCCGCCTGGGGCTTTGCCATGGGTTGGAACTACATCATGTCGTGGTTTGTTGTGCTTCCTCTGGAGCTGGTAGCAGCATCCATCACCGTCAACTTTTGGCAGGAAATGAATGGAACCGATATCAACAACGCCGCGTGGATCGCCATCTTCTGGGTCCTCATTGTCTGTATCAACCTTTTCGGAGTCAAGGGCTACGGAGAAGCTGAGTTTGTCTTTTCTCTCATCAAGGTGGTCGCCATTCTGGGCTTTTGCATTATGGCCATCGTCCTTGTCGCGGGCGGAGGACCCCATGGAGGCTACATTGGAGGCAAGTGGTGGCACCGACTTCCCGAAGACACTGTGGGACCTCGAGGAGGAGCCTTTGCTCACTCCTTCAAGGGTGTTTGTGCTACTTTTGTGTCTGCTGCCTTTGCCTTCACCGGTACCGAGCTGGTTGGTCTGGCTGCTGCCGAGACGGAAAACCCCCGAAAGATGCTTCCCACGGCCACCAAGCAGGTCTTCTGGCGAATTCTCATTTTCTACATTGTTTCCCTTACCCTGATTGGTCTTCTGGTGCCCTTTGACGAGCCCCATCTTCTCAATGGTTCCTCCTCCGTCGACGCTACCGCCTCTCCCTTTGTCATTTCCATCCGAAACGCCGGAATTTCCGGTCTCCCCTCCGTCATGAACGTGGTCATTATGATTGCGGTTCTGTCTGTGGGTAACTCTGCCGTCTACGGTTTCTCTCGATCCACCGCTGGTCTGGCTGCCATGGGCCAGGCTCCCAAGATCTTTGGTTACATTGACCGAGAGGGCCGTCCCATTGTCGGCATTATCACCGTGTCCATCTGGGGTCTGTTTTCTTTCATCTGTGCCGCCCCCGTCGAGACCCAGAACGAGGTTTTCGGCTGGCTCATGGCCCTGTCCGGCCTGGCCTCCATCTTCACCTGGGGCTCTATCAACCTGTGCCACATTCGATTCCGAATGGCGCTCAAAAAACAGGGACGAACCATCAAGGAGCTTCCCTTCACGGCTGCCCTGGGCGTCTGGGGCTCTGTTATCGGTCTGACCCTCAACTGTCTGGTTCTCATCGCCCAGTTTTGGATCGCCCTCTTCCCCATTGGAGCTCCCAAGCCCACCGCCGAGGCCTTCTTCAACGCCTACCTGGCTGCCCCCGTGGTGCTCTTCTTCGCGGCCGTCTGGCTCGTGTGGAAGCGAGACCCCTGGCTGTCCATTGGCGAACTCGACATTGACACCGGTCGACGAGAAACCGACCTGGTCAAGCTGGAGGCCGAGCTCGAGCAGGAGCGATACGAACTGTCCCAGCAAAAGTGGTTCGTCCGAGTCTACAAGGTTTGGTGTTAGAGTACATTTACTCTCTATTTATTGTTAATGAATGTTTGTCGAAAGAAAGAGAGTGTGTATGTGTTACTGTAGTGAACTAGATCGACCCTAGACTGCTCTAAAATAGTCCCACTGGTGGTTATGATAATGTCGTTTGTTTCTTTGTAAACTGGAATGTGAACACAGTTAGTAAATATGAAGTTGGTGTAGCTATATTCACTGTTTGAGAATGTAAATTGAAGGAGACAGATATTATCTGTTTTGGGACAGTTCACTTTCGCTCCCTCCATACCAGTATTAGCTAAATGTATTCCCCTCGAAGTAAGAAAATTCTTTCAGAGTTCAATTAATTGTATGTATTGATATGGATTTTATGGTATCATTTTACTCCTCTTTTCATTCTAAATACAATGGTGTAATTATTTTCTCGGTACCACGTTTCGTCATTGTTTTACACTTCCATTCTGTTCCTCAGACATCGGACATCAGACATCAGACTCAGTGTACACCCAAACTTGATATTTTTGTATGTAACCGAGGGCTGAAACTTGGCATCAGTAATTCATTCTGGGGCTTCTATGGTGAATTGAGATGTCTCTTTTCTCCAATTACACAGGTTTATATGGAACTGGTCCTTCCTCGAAGTTGTACAGTTCAGTAATAGTCTTTGAATGTATTTTTACCCAGTTCAACAGTTCAATATTGTGTTCATTTACATTTCGTTTCGATTCGTTTCATCCATCCATCTCTTTTCGTAATGAAACCCATTTCATTTTATTCGTTAGATCCTGCAGTAATAAGTGTGCGGTGCAAACGAGCCTTCGAGAAGACGTGACGTTTGACGTGACATTTGACGTGACATTTGACATTCATTAGTTTACTTTGTCGTTCATGTCTTGTACTGTACGAGCGAGTATATACTCGTACGGGGGCGGTTCTTGATACAGTATAATTACCGGTACTATTACACTTTCTATATTACTTTTCATACAGCAATTCATATCCACCACATGATCTTTGGTTGTATTCACTTCGCTCTGGCTACCACAACTCAGTCTTGCCTTTGAGTGATTTGCAATATGCTACCTGGTACTTGTATTTTTCAGTCTGTTTTTCACCACCTCCCCTCAGCCGTGTGTGTAAAGTCCGAGAAACGTAAATAGGCGTTGGAGATCCAGGGGGAGAGAAGAGTGAGAAGTACAGTGTAGAAAAGACTGCAACACGAATTTCGTAAGAGTGCAACAAAACGCGAAATGAAGTCTACAGAATGTCTGTTGTTAGTATTTGTCCTCTTCAAACACATCTCGATGCCTCGCTCGACACCAACTCTACACCGAGTTAGCGTATGTAAATAAACATTGAGATGGAGACTGAGGCTGACAAGAACTATCTGGGCTGTTGAAGCCGTTTGATGAACTGTGGGGGGTAATTGGAGGACTCTAGGGACGGTTTGATATCGTATTCATGCATCGTTCTGTCAGAGACAACTTGAAAACTTCCGTGTTTGTATTTCTACAACAATTCGCATGACATCATCGACATGTTTACATTGAGTGAATACCAGCACGTTCGATACAATACAGGAACTACTCGTGCTCGTGTACTTATGCTACTCGTGCTACTCGTGCTTTGCACTTGCTCGCACGCGGTCATTAGATAAATATTACTGAGTCTATAATGCGCTTTTCGAATCTCTAAAAAAGAAGGGGCAGGCCAGCGGCAGCAAGAGCGATGGGAGCAGCAGTGGCCATGGCGCCAGCGTGGTTCTTGTGGTGGGTGGCAGCCTTGGGGAAGTATGCGGGGGCAGAGCCGGAGCCGGTGGCATCAGCGTCCTGGACGGAGAAAACCAGGTTGGAGGAGGTGGTGCCGAGGAAAGTGGTGTTGGCGGTGTAGGTGGCCTGGGGTCCTCGAGCAGTGTAGGTGGCCTGCTTGGCTCCGTGGTGAGTAGCGATGGTGGCAGTGGCGAACTCGGCGTCGGAGGGCACGTAGGCAGCCAGGGCAACAGCGGGGAGAAGGGCGAGGGCGAGCATTATGGTATGTGTGAGGAAGGGAGGAGTGGAACTGGGCGACGGGTCTAGAGAGTATATATGAGAAAGCTGCGAGCCAAATCGCGCAATTAGCATTCCGGGAAAAGTAGAGCCAGTATGGTTACTATGGAGGGAGTGTGTAAGGGGGTGTTTTGGAGGGGAATTTTGAGCGGAGAAGCGTGGATATCGGGTTTTTGGCCACGAATAATCGATCTATCTACTCAGAATCCTTTTTTTCCTGCTCGAACACCCCCAAATACACCCCCTTCACTCGGAGTTAACTGTTTAAAGTGGGTTTGCAACAACAAAACGGCATAAGTCGGCCCAAAAGGGACATGTGCATACACACCAACAAAGACAAACTTCCTCTTTAGGCAGGAAGGTCTTGTCGCTTGAGCGGGATATTAATCACTTTTTGCGGCGTTCATGTGGTCCGGAAGTCCGCCAAGCGATGCCCTGCGGCATTTTCATGTGCGTGGACATAAAGAGCAATTTTCTACAGGCCGCAAAAATATGACACAAAACGGTCCCCCGGTATTTTTGAGGCGGTTGTTGACATTCTCTCGTCACTAGGCGGTATTAAAATTTCGCCCCTAATCATACACACTTACCTCTATGATACTTTGATAGTTTGATACACTCTCACTGTCTGGAGCTTACTCTCTCTTTTCATAGTCTAAATTATTTTTTAAACGTCTGCCATTGGGGGAAAAAGACGAAAGGCAGCGAAGACAGCGAAGACTGGCAGAAGCTCATAGAGATTGGGTTTGGATGCAAGAGCCGTGGGAGAGTGTCGAATCTCGCAATTGACCGCAATTGATACAAATATCGCTGGTATTTGTGATGGGTGTTTTCTGAGTACTTTGTTTTTCTCTCACTCTAGACTAAGGCCGGAGTTATCCCAGTCCAGGCACAGTTCCACACGTACAGTAGCTAGAGTTGTGCAACCTGGGCTCTTTGATTGGATGATCGGGCCGCGAAACGGGGCAAGGGTAAGTTTGTCTACAGAGGGATGAAAATGAGTGCATTGATGATACGAGTGTGATGCACAGGTGAGAGGGTACGTACGTACTGTAGCTGTAGAATGATGTAATTATGAGCAGCAGATTTGTCTGGGTCCTTCCTTGTGGTGTGCTTTTATTTTGGTATATTTGGACGGTTCTAGATCATCTGTTAGGGCGAAATTGACACTGTATCAAGAGTTGCTCAGAGCATTAATGACTGTATACAATTCAATTTACGCCTCGCTTAACAGAGTTGAGGTGAGGAGGAGAGAAGATACAAGAACGGTACCGGCACGAGTATGGGTACGAGTCCTCGTATCACATTTGGTGATAGTGAGAAATGAAAAGAATAGGGAAATTGACTGGGTGTCCTCCCTTCCGCTTCGCTTTCTACTTGTCTTCGTTATTGTACTTACCTCTACTCACTCCTCACCCCTGTTTACTCCTCTGAAGCTCAAACCATGTTCTGTAAATGAAAGGAAGATCATCATCGTGAAAACTTGTGAAACGGCGAAACAGACACATTCAGCCGTGCTGTAGAGTAGAGCGGGGCGGTTTGTAGGATTATGTCAATTAGTTGGCTGTTGTGAGATAGCGGGTTTTCATGCTCGTACGGTATCGTACCAGTGCGAGTGTACTTGTACAGTCCTACGATAATATTACATACCGATCCACCCTAAGATGGTGCAACCACAACACCAAGCCATCCGTCAAACGCGCTCACCTGATGTCACAAAAACAGTACTCGCACTCGTACTCTTACTGTAAAATTTATGTTGCACATTTTCACGTAATAATTCTCCGGTATACTCTTAACCTGACCCCACCAGTTGTGCCCCCCTTCCCCTCACCCATATAAAGTTTGCAATGTTTACGTGACTGAAAACACGCAAACCTAATATCGGTATATAAACAGAGGCGCCGTTCTGGCTTGTCTGTTTGCTTGTCTAGACTAGCTGGGGGTACAAGTGCAGAATGCAGCAAATAATAATTGCCCAAAACGCGAATTATAAGCTATTTGGTGGATTTGCCCCCGCCCTACCTGAAGCCCTTACCCTGGATATCAGTAGTCTGCTCAGCCGTATAACGTGGTGTGAATAGTGCAACTAAAGGAATCCACTACCCACCATATTCCACCAAGCCGCACCTCGTATCGTATCGTATGTATCCGTTCATCGTTCGTCTTCCAGCCACACCTGCTGTGTTGCAATTGTACATTCCATTTCCTTGTTTTGTTTCACATTAGCTTTGAAGACGAAATTATCGTACAGTACGAAACTCGACACTAGTTGCACGGTACTACTCGTATCAGTTTCTGGTACTTCACCATCGTTACATGCATTACTGTTACTGTATAAATATCTAAAGAAGAGCGGCCAGGGGGGCAGCGAGAAGAATGGCGGGAATCACAAGGTGGGCGCCGGTGTTGGGCTGCTCAGCAGTGCTGGAGCCGGAGGCAGCGGCGGCAGAGGCGGCAGAGCCAGTGGCGGATCCAGAGGCAGAGCCGGAAGCTCGAGAACCAGAACCGGAGGCGGTCACCAGAGCGGAGCCAGAGTCGGAGGCGGGCACAGAGTTGGTGAGCACGCCGGAGGCACCGGAGGGAGCAGAGGCGACAGAGATGGAGTCGCCAGCAGCGCCGCCAGCGGTACCGTTGCCGGTGGAGGTGGCCTCGGCGGCGGCAGCGGTGCCGTTGCTCTGCTGCATGGCAGAGACGGAGGCCAGGATGGCCAGGGCAGCGGAGTCGGTGATGGAGGTTCCGTTCTCAGCGATGCCGGAGATGGCGGCGTCGATGGAGGCCTGCTCCTCGCCGTTGGCGATCAGAGCGGCGGCGGCAGAGGAGACGGCAGCCTCATCGTAAGAGGTCGCGGTCATGGTGATCAGAGCGGACAGGTCGGTGGGGAAAGACACGGAGGTGCCGAAACCAATGTCGCCGGCGGCGGGCATAGAGAGAGTGGACAGGTCGATGGAAGACATGGTCAAGGAGTGTGTGTTGTGTTGTGTTAGTTAAACGAAGGACCGTGGGTAGATGACGAAAAGAAAGGAGTGGTGCGCGTCGCCAAGGTATATATACACCGAGAGGGTGGCAGAGTGTATGTGTGTGCACGTCGTAAGCTCAAGGGCCCTGTTCTTTGTTCTGCCTGCTCTCCTCTCTCTCCCCAAACTCCAAAGTGGACCCGGAGATCGCTCTGGTTTCGGTTAGAGTTTAGAGGAACAGGCCCATTGTGCAACCAGAGTGATACACACAAACGCGTTGAGGAACCTGAGCTCGGGGGCAATTGCTTCGGTGTCCGTCCACCGACCTCTCGCTACCCCACTCTCGCTACTCTCCTCGCTACTCCCCTCGCTAACGCTAAGCCACAGTGTGTACATGAACCATGCTACGCAGTCTCTTATAACGCCTACCTCGGTCAAGCTTTGAAAAGAGGCTAACCTCACATGGTTGGCGCTACAGGTGTTGTGGTGTCAGGGGTATGGTTGTGTGTGTTTGAAGCTGATTTACGTGAGAAGACATTTTTGGGGGGTTAGGGGAGAATCCAACACAGATTCCACAAAAAACGTGCTTCTCCACCCCTATTTTTCACCCACTTCTAGCCGTCCCATATTTCCCCATTTCCCTCTTGCATTTTCACTTTTCCTCCTTTTGACTTTTTTCACCTACCCCGCCCGTAGACACATTTCCCCAAACGGTATTGGACGTGCACATCAAAGTTTATACCCTGCAAGGACGGTGCGCGGAAAAAAAAAATATCCTTGGAGGCGCGTGAAAATCTGACGATCCAGGGATACCTCCTGGCCAATTTCGCGTGTCCGAAGAGCCGGCGTATTCGTGTAGATCACGCGTCTGAAACGGATGCCCGGGTACTGTACAATTACGCAGTTGATGGTAGGTGGTTATAGTACATACCCTATACGCTAGCTGCTGCTCATTACTCGTGCAACTCCCACATGCCCCACTAATTCTTCTTGCATCCACCTCCACATGTGTAATTAAGGCACAGGGGTGCCAAGAGTGACACGCCAAGGGGTACAGTGCGTACTCGTACTGTACGTGTGTCGGGTTTTTCGTGTGGGTCTCCAAGCACACACTATACCCCTGTGAGAAACAAGCCAAACATGTCCGGGTTGGCGGTTTCAAGTGCCCGGCGATATGAAACAGCCTCGCGGGAAGCGGTGGTCCCGGCCAAATGGTCCCGGCACGTAAAACAAGCTTGTGTCAGAGAAATAGTGGGCAGCGTCACACACTCGACAATGGCTGTCATGGACGTCAGTAGAGTTGCAGCCCGCCGGGTCTTGTGATCGACCGTGTGAGCAGCTGCTCCCAACAGCGTGTCGAACGCGGCCTGCAGACGAGGGAACAGATCTACCATCCTCGACCGCATGAACGAGGCATCGACCGACTGGATCAGGATGGTGATGGTGGACAGACACGCCTCGGCCACCACAATGTCGGGCGAAAAAGCACCGTTTTCAAGCAAGGGGTAAAGAGAGTTGATGCTCGGAAGATACTCGCTCTGCTGTTCTTCATCAATGCCCGCAAGTAAGGGAGCGCAAATGGACACCAGACGGCACAAGGACACCACCAGCTTGGGAGAATCGCTGGTAATAAGATTCTGGACGTAGCCAAAGATTTGCTTCACCAGCATATACGTAGGTTTGGATAGCGATCCTGTCCATTGAGGTTCGGGCTCGGCAGTCTCAGCTGCGTCCTCTTCCATCTTGTCGTTCGTTTCTCCAAACGGTTTGTTTGGATGGCTTTCAAATTCGTCCCTGTTGTCTTCATCCCTCTTATTTCTCTCCTGCTTTCTCTCCTCCAACTCCTTCAGCACCCCCTCCAACGTCAAAGTCGGTTTTTTGACATTCTCCACTCTTTTGACTTTGACGGAAGCCTCCATGACCTCGATCAGAGCCGTGAAAACGCCAATCACGCTCTCTACCAGCACAGGATAGCCGTGGTAGCTGTCAAGTAATCTAAATAGCGTCTTGACAACGTCATCCAGGTACCCCACAATGTCCGATCCGGCCAGCTTGATCAATACCGTGAGAATCTGGAACGTTCCGGGAGACACATCCATGGTCTGGATCGCCAGAGAAATCGAATCCACAAGATAATCTGCGTTTTCAACCATCATTTTCTGAACAGACGAGTATCCACACGTCGAAGACAGCTGTAGAAGCGTCTCACGAGCCATCCCGCTGACTAGTCCGTGATCAGAAGGGACCAGAGCCAAAATGGGATACAAGAGATCCATCAAAGAGTCGTTGAGAGGACTCTGAGCGGCCATTAAACTAATACCCTGAAGAGCAAGATATTGGTACTGGTGAGTGGGCGTCTTGAGAGCATCAATGTAGTAGTTTTCCAGCTCATAGGCATCAAACTTGTCTCCTGACATGCCCACCAGCCAATCATCAGATTTGAGCATCAAATTGGACATCCACAGTTGAGATACTTGGTCAGATGACTGGATATCTTCAAAGGAGACGTCAGCAGCAACCACCACTTGTTCCAGAGCTGTTTGAACCTCATCGCTCAGAAGAGTGGTGATCCCAAACCCTCGAAACGGCATCACGTGTTTGGCATTATGATCCACCTGAATAGCCCGTGTGTTGACTCCCTCATGTTTCACGAAATTCACGGGCGTATCTGAAGATGGCTTTTTCACTTTAGTAGGCGCAATGGCATGCTGATTGATACTGTTGACAGCCTCGACGAGTTTTTCCACCAAAAGTGCTCGAGAACCGTCTTTTTGCAGCTGCATTCCCACTTTTAGACACTTTAACACAGCCAGCGGTTCTGTGTCGTCGTTTTTCGTCAGTAGCGACGGTAAATTGTCCAGCCAGACGTACATTCGCTCATCCAGAACCGTTTCCAGCTTGCCCTGATACTTGATAAACTCGTCTGTGGCATCTAGGCTCAGCAGAATGTCGATACAAACAGGCAGACAGTTTCCCAGACTCTCGTTGCATTTACCAACGATATCTGAGCACAGGAGCACTAATTGCGAGTTTGTCTGTTCGTGTTTTCGCGTGGATATCGTTTTGAGAGTCACCAGGTACTGTTTTCGGGTATATTCGAGCCATTTTTGGTCCTCGTTGCATCCATTGTGTAATGCTGTGACTGTCACTTGTCTCAGGACCTTGAGCGACGCCACTGCGACTTTATAGTGTCCATTGACCACCTTCGATACTGCTGAAACGACTCCTGGAAGAATCTGGGCTGTTTCTTTAGCTCCCAGGTTTTCAAAAAGAGCCAAAAGAGACATCCACGACTGTTCTCGTAGTTGTACGGATCCCCCCTTTTCTCCCCATTGCAGTAGCAACATGATAATCGGCCCCACGTCATTGAGAGCCGGTTTTGAAGGGAAGATACCTCCAAAACAGCTAGCTGCCAACAATCGGGTTTCGTCACTGGTTTGATCTGGTTCTCCGGACGATAAGTTTGCTGTTAGCGATAGCAGCTCTCGTGCTAGGATCTGGTTCATGTCCAAGCTCCATACATGGGAGATGAGAGTGTTCAAAATCGCCAGAATGCATTCGCGAATTCCGTCTCGGAGGTCCAGGACGTTTGTGAGGCCCTGTAACAGGTGCATGATGGGGAAAAATGTGTAATCGGCGAGGTTTTTGGACCAGATGAGGTCCTTTTGGTGTAGAAACACCCGTAGATCTTTCAGGCGGGCGTAGATTGCATCTTGTTTCTGTAGCCGTTGTTTGGGAGGCAAGAGTACGTCTTGTGAGAGTGCCACCGTCAATGGTTTGAGCTGATTGAATTGTTGCTTGCGTGTTTCCTCATCCATGTCGTTGTCTGCATTTAATATCTGATTTATATTGCAGTTAATAATTTCCATAAAAAAACTAAATTTCGGTACCCCGGTTAGGGTTGCAGCATGGGGGTTGGAACTACACTGGGAGCAAGGGTGGAGTCTTTGTTGAACACACCCACCCCCCCAAAAAAAACCAAAGCTAAAGCTTGTCCTGAAGCTGACACTTGATATACACTCTTTTTACCTCTCTCCAGTTGCAGTTGCAAGACAGACAGACTCCAACCCCGCGATCCCTTTGCTTGGCATTTTGAAACACTCTCTTTCTCACACTCCTTTTTTTTATTGATTTTTTAATTTTGGATTTTTTATTAAAACAACAAAAGACAACCTATTCGCCACTCAAGAGAGAAAACTAATGCCATGGGATACGACGAGCTTCCCGTGAGTGTCCATGATCGACAACCTCCCCCGTACTCCTCTCCATTTTCCCTAACACAGCACTTTCCCACCCCTCTAGAGACATTCAGCTCAGTGCCACAACCTCCACCTTCTTATAGACACGGAGCGCCACCCTCACAACAACAACACCACCAGCAACAACAACACAAACAGCAAATGTACACCGGCTACAACAACCCCCGAGGAGGCAAAGACGACCTGCCCCATTTCCCCACTCCTGGCGAGACCTTTTCCGACGCTCCTCCTCCTCCCCAGCAGCAGCAGCAGTACGGCCGGCCTCCTCCAAGCCGCCACCAGCCTCCTCGCAAGCCCAGCGGCGGCAATCAGGGCCCTCCACAGGGCTACAACAACGGCCCTGGCGGCTACAACAACGGCCCTGGCGGCTACAACAATGGCCCTGGAGGCTACAACCCGCCACCAGCCCCTGGAGGGCCTCCACTACGACCTAGTCCACGGTCGCACAATCAGCAGCTCCAGCAGCCCCCTCCCATGCACCAGCCCGGGGGTCCCAGCCGTCCTCAGCAAAGTCGCCACAACAACAATAGCAACAGCAACAGCAACAGCAACACAAAACCGGGAACACAGTCGCCCATCCCGTATGCGCCGCTGCCAGACGTGAACCTCAAGATGCTGTTCAACGGCGTGGACAAGAACAACAACGGCCGGCTGTCGGAAAAGGAGCTGGGCAACGCACTGGTCAACGGCGACTTCACAAAGTTCAACATTGACACGGTGCGGGTGATGATCAAAATGTTCGACCGGTCGGGCAACGGTACCATCGAGTTCAAGGAGTTTTGCAACCTGTGGCGGTACCTGGGCGACTGGCGCAAGCTGTTTGACAAGTTTGATCTGGACAAGAGCGGGTCCATCTCCTACGATGAGTACGTGCGGGCCCTGGAGGCGTTTGGATACCGGCTGTCCAACAAATTCATTCAGTTCATGTACAGCACGTACTCTTCTTTCAACAGCGCTGGTGAGCGGGTCATTGGCTTTGATCTGTTTGTCCAGAGCTGTATTTCTCTCAAACGCATGACCGATTCCTTTGTGCAGTACGACACGGATCACACGGGCTACGTCAATCTCAGTTTCGAGCAGTTTCTCATGGAGATTATGAAACTCAAGTAATGTATATTATATTCGGGTGGTGTATTGTTTTATCGTCTTATTGTTTTGTGATTACAAAATGCCCATTTTGTCTCCTGCACACCCTTGTCAAAATGCCACTTTTTGGCAAGTGGGGTGGGGAAATTGAGTTAGGTTGCGAGGTACGATGTAAGCGAATCTGCAAGACAACTTTGATTGTATCGGTCGTACAGGTTGAGTGGCGATGGCCCATGGACGATTGACGACGACATCTCTGCTACCCGCTGTGCTGTTTTCCAGCCGTTTCTCTCGTACTATTTTTTCCGCACTAATTCCATGTTTGTTTGTTTTGGGCCCACGTTTAGGATCTACGCTATTTTCATCCGGCCCTTTACAGCAAGGTGTTTGACGCTAATGTCCCAATTTTCTAATGTGCTGCAACCGTATCAGATGATTGCAAATTTAATAATGGAATAGGTTTGTGGGCGGCAGCTCGACAGGTCAGGGGGCGACACAAACGGGGTTCTGAGCGCGGGTACATGCTGGGCGGAGTCTTGCGGTGCAGCTGCACTTTTTTCCCCGTTTTTAGCGTCCTCGTAACGTGCTGTTTGGCCTCTCTTTGCAGGTCTCGTGATAACCAACTTTGAGTGGGAAAAAATTAGGAACCGTTGATCCAAGAGGTGTAGGTTTTGGTGGGTCCTGGATACGTGACCGTGTGCTGTGAGACAGGACAGGTCAAGGGTTTCGAGGTGGTTCTGTGGAATCGGTCTCATCCAAAGCAACATTGCTCTTGTATCTCGTCTTGTGGCGCATGCTTGCTATCATCTCGCCACGCCTCTGCTGTGAGGGTTGGCAAAAAGTTCTATTTATACGACTCTTTTTTGTTGTCTTCCACGGAAGAAACCCAACGTTCCGACGTTCGACTTGCGGTGGTGTGACTGTCGTTTGTAGCTATTATAGGTATTGAGTATAGCCAATCAGAGCGTCAATGTCCACCTACTGGATATGAAACGGGCCCTGCAGTAATTAGACGTGTCTTTACTCGTGCTGTGGATACGTCAAAAGTGGAATAATTATCAACCCCGGGTCATTGTTTTTTTTGTTCCAGGTACGTACGACACTGTACTGGTACCTTGGTTTGTAGACAAAAATAGATGTTTTCAAGCCGCATCGTGTAATCATACGTACCGGCTGTACAGGTACGCCAGATCCGCCCAAATATGCACACACATGTGAATGAATGTTCCAGAAATAGATTGTGTACGAGTTGCGTGAGATAGAAGGCTGTATGGAGGAGCGAATAACGCGCTTCCACTTGCGCCTTATATTGTGGGGAATTTTATAGTGAATTATTTTGCGGAAACGGTGGTGGAAGGATGACGATGAAAAACAGTACAAATAATATTCGATAGAAACCACGCAAGCGCCCTTTTTTTTTTGACAGCAATGGAAATTATCACGTGATCTTCAATACACACGCACACACATCCTCCCCTTCTAGTCGCTTAGTAATCATCCGTCCTACCCCCCTCTTGCCACTCTTCTCACGCTCACACGACCTCGGCTGCATCTCACCGATTAATCGCATCTCATTGTCCTGGCAAACAAGGTTAACAAACACCTTCCCCCTTTCTTTGTTCATGCCCCCTTTGAAAGCGAAAGAAAGCCCACCGCCCACTTACCCTACCGACCAATGTGCGTCGACCTTCTCTGACCAACCTGTAACTCTTATTTTCCACGTAACCACCGACGATATTCAACATGTCTCAAATCATTGATCAGGTTCAGGCCGCTCTTCAGAACATTGACCGGGAGCTCGAGAAGTACCCTGCTCTCAAGCAGCTCGAGAAGCAGATTCGTGAGTATTGACTATGACACTGTCCAAGTGTCTTTACATGTTACATGACCAAGTTGTGTGACAGCGGAAGTTGCACAAAACATGCCAATTGTACTAACCCAGCCGTCCCCAAGTCTTACCTTCTGCTTGGCTTTGTCGGATTCTACTTCATCCTCATCTTCCTCAACATTGGAGGTGTCGGACAGCTGCTGTCCAACATTGCTGGTCTGGTGATCCCCGGCTACTACTCTCTGCTGGCCCTGGAGACCCCCGGCAAGGCCGATGACACCCAGTACCTGACCTACTGGGTTGTCTTTGCCACCCTCAACGTCTTTGAGTTCTGGTCCAAGGCCATCCTCTACTGGGTGCCCTTCTACTACCTCTTCAAGACCGCCTTCCTCCTCTACATTGGTCTCCCCCAGTACGGAGGTGCCGAGCTTGTCTACCGAGCCGTTGTGAAGCCTCTTGCCCAGAAGCTGATCAAGACCCAGCCCCAGGCTGGTCCTTCTGACTCTCTCAAGGCCCAGGCTCAGTCTGCCGTCGACGCTGCTGAGTCCCACGTTCCCCCCCAGGGACACTCCACCGGTGTTGCTCACTAAGAGGCTCCTAATTGATAGCAAATAGGATGATAGACTACCAGTGACAACTGATTTGTAGCATGACTGTAGCGATTGTGTAGGTCGGGTGCGAGCCATTGGGTAGCAAGTATCACGTAGAATCGCCGTCTACGATAATAAGTAGTGATTGAATAGTCAATTGAAAAACACAGGTATAGTCTACGGAACACTTTGATGCATCTACACTTCTACGCTTCAACAGTCTAAAGCAGCCAGTGGGCTCATTACTAAGGATATGTACATTAGGCCTTGATAGCCTTGGGTTCTCGGAAAATGTCTCCCTTGTCGTGCATGGACTGGATGACAACTCGCTCGTCAGACATGTCCGGGTCGGGCAGAGGAATGTCGATGGGCGACTCAAACACGGTGCCGGCCAGCAGACACTTGGGGGGCGAGTACGAGTTGTCGTAGACGCAGCCAATGTACTCGGTGGACTTCTTGGTGGTGGTCTTGACCTCGTCCGATCGTCGCTGGGACCGCAGGATCTTCTGGGTCATGTCGAACCGGTAGATGATGAGGGTGATTCCGGGGGCGTGGTTGGGCAGAGGCAGGTAGGTGAAGTTGACCACCTTGGGGACCTTGGCAAACTCAATGGGGCCGTACTGGAACTTGACGTCCTCGGGCAGAGTCTTGGATCGCTCCACCAGGGCCTTCTTGACCCAGGTGTTCATCTTGTCGTCGACGGACTCGAGCTCTCGGGCAGCAAAGGCCTTGTTGACGGCAATGTAGTTGAGGATGGCGTCGTTCTTCCACTCGGTGAACCGGGGCTTCTTCTTGGTCTTGAGTCGGTACTGGGCCACGTTGAAGGTGTTGACCACAAAGGCGTACATTCGTCGGTAAAAGTGCTTGACCAGGCCCTTGGGGTTGGTCCAGGGAGCGTGGGACAGGGGGATGATGGGCTCGTTCATAATACCAATGTGCTTGAGCTCAAGACGCTGGCTGCCGGCGGCGTTGTTGGATGCAAAACGCACGGGGGCGTAAGTGGCTCGCAGGTGGCCGGCCATGGTGAACGGCCGGGCCACCATCCGTCTGGAGGCCAAAGTGTGGATCATTGTGTGGATGGAGATGGTCGGGGGCTGATTCCATGTTGGAGGTGATCTGAAAATGTGTTGGGTGGTGGTTGTGGGTTCGATTCCTTGTTGGGTATATTTAAATTTTATAAACACGTGTTTTTGAAATGTCCAGTTTTGAGCGAGGAATGATGCTTTTCTGCTCTTTTAGTTGTTGTGAGTATGGCGTCTTCTTTGCAACTTGTATTTCAGCCCGATAATTGATTTTTATGACTGGTTAAAATCACCTGTATGGTGATCATTAATGACATGATATGACGTTCTCCTATAGCTTTGCAACCCCTACAAGGGCAACATATATGGACAGGGTGTGAAAAAACAAAACAAAAAAACCGTCTACAAAAATGCATCAATGCAAATACCACTAAAATCACACACCTCGCTTGTTACAGAAACACTTGCTCCCCCCACTTTCTCCCTCCACCATCTTCCACTAACCTCTCTAATGTTCTCATTAAACCTCGGCCCTCTGACCTGGTCACGTCACGTTCACTTTGAGTTTAGCGGGGTGATGATAAATCTCTGGCACACCACACACGACAGACTTGTCTTTTACCATGCTCCAGTCGCTCAACCGAAACAAGAAACGGCTGGCCGTGTCCACGGGCCTCATTGCCGTGGCCTACGTGGTCATCAGCTACACGACTAAACGGCTCATTGAGAAACAGGAACAGAAGTTGGAGGAGGAACGGGCTAAGGAGAGGTGAGTAAGGGTATAGGAAACACGGGGGAGACAGATAGACACATATGGGAGATGGGTGCGCGTCACACTGTGACACAAACAGACTGACACAAACACGCGAATCTACCCCCACCCTGTCCAACGGGTTCTGGCCATGTACAGATCCACGTTATGTGGGGTAATGCACTATCACCAGGAGGTACTAACACAGACTCAAACAGCTGTTTGCTCAGACACAAAATGAGGCAGCATTTCACACGGCGTCGGTGCTCCCCCAGCTATGTGAACAAATCATGGAGTTTGTGGCGGTGGAGAAGATTGCCGAGCTGCTGCAGAACATGCGGGCCGAAAAACGCAAGAAGCAGAACCTGGACGATGACAAGCACTCGGTGCTGTCGCTAGGCACAGAGACCACCGCCAGTATGGCGGACGGCCAGAAAATGAGCAAGATCCAGCTGTGGGATGAGCTGAAAATTGAGTCGCTCACCCGAATCGTCACGCTCATTTACTGCGTCTCGCTGCTTAACTACCTTATCCGGCTGCAGACCAACATTGTAGGAAGAAAGCGGTACCAAAACGAGGCTGGGCCCGGCGGTGCGCAATACGACGTGTCTCTGGAACAGTGTTACACGTGGCTTCTTACTCGAGGCTGGAAGTCTGTGGTCGACAATGTGCGACGGTCGGTCCAGCAGGTGTTCACAGGCGTGAATCCTCGTCAGAACCTGTCGCTGGACGAGTTTGCCACTCTGCTCAAACGAGTGCAGACCCTGGTCAACTCGCCTCCCTACTCTACGACTCCAAACACGTTCTTGACCTCGCTTTTGCCTCCGCGAGAGCTGGAGCAGCTGAGACTCGAGAAACCTAGCCTGTCAGCCAACTACTCGTACGGCTCGCCTCTCAAGGACCTGGTTTACGAGTCTGCACAGCACATCCAGTCGCCGCAGGGCATGGCGTCCTTCCGAGCCATCATTGACCAGAGCTTCAAGGTGTTTTTGGAAAAGGTCAACGAGAGCCAGTACGTCAACCCGCCCACGCCGGCCGGCAAGCGAATTGCGGTGGGCTCTCTACAGCCCCCCATCATTTCCGGAGGCCCCAAAAAGGTGAAGCTGGCGTCTCTGTTATCTGTGGCAACTCGGCAGTCATCTGTGATTTCGCACGCACAGCCCAACCCTTACGTTGATGCGATCAACAGTGTTCCAGAGTACAATGGGTTGTGCGCGGTGATTTACAGCAGCTTTGAACAATAGATGGTGCGGCCAACGTGAGGCACATGACAGGTATTAGTCCCCACTACAGCATTAGCCCATGGAACCAAGGAAGTCTATCTCGGTTATGCTTGGACACAATGGCCAGGCACACACTGCTGGTATATGAGACATTATCTACTTGCAACAGGTATTTAATTATATGACAGGCAAGCGGCGGGTTGCTTTTGCACACAAAGTAGAGATCCCATGCACATGTTTAGAGCGGCCTGTGCATTTGTAGCGGGTGTAAGCGAAAACGAAAGCGAAAGCGAAATGTCTCGCTACGTGTCGATCTCGCGATCAGAGTGTTGCAGATGGAGATTGACAGGTATGCTGCCAGGAGCCGACAAAGACGTACTTTAGCGCCGTGTACCATACGGTTTTTGTTTTGATTCTAGTTGTTCCATGCATGGCGTACACTTGCTTCCACTTTGACGAGGTGCCTCCGTGACGGAAGCTCAACATGGCTATTCGATCCTTCCCATGAGGGGATTGTAGGGTTCAGGTGCGGGAGAGCGAGCCCTGATTCCAATGCGCGTTTAGCCACAAGCTTCTTTCCTTTTGTTTCATTCTCTTTCATGTATCAGACACAGGACTGAGGATGTGGGTCTCGCTTGGCCTGTCACCACAAAGATTCAGTTTGACACATACAGGAATACGAGACAGCAGAAAGCTAAGGGCCACTTCGATTTACAATTGGGCCCTTGTTCTACAGCAACAGGATCTAGAGGGGATGAGGAAAATATGCGGAGAGACGCTCCGAACTTTTCGACACAGACTTGGCTTCGCCGTTATGTTATAGACAATGATGAAACAGGTACGCGAGGATTCTGTTTCTTGAGCTCTTGAGCTCTTGAGCTCTTCGTTTGTGGCCACGTGAGCGCTGTTTACCTTGACGTTCTTTTTTTTTTCACTTGTAAGACTGTATAATAATGGGGCTTCTAGACGCGCACTTGTAGGTATAGATTATCTGCGATGGTCCACTTGTACCAGGGACAGCGTCGATGCCACGGGGGCTATTACTTAACAATGAGTCAAGTCCGCTTATGTTTCAGATAAAATGGGCTCAGATTTTGAGGAACATCTGAGTCCCCCTGTCTCATTGTGAAACAAGTGAATGGAAGAGAGTCTCTTCAGCCACGAGGTGCCAAGACCAATGTCTTAACGGAGCAAGATTAAACACACCGATGGTCACACCCCCAGTGCATCTGGCATGTTGAGTGTTTCAGAGTGTTTCAGTGGAAACTCTGCCCGCACTAAAGTACGAGCCGACTGGAACTGGTATAGAGGCCTTAAAGACGGATTGGCTTCATGGTTCCAACTTTTTTGGTCCCGCAAATCAAGCCATTTGCAATTACAGTGTCTAAACGACCTTGGGAGCAGCCAAAAAAAACAAAATCCACAAGACCAAAAGCTGATACAGGCACCGGCCATCATATGTTTGAGACGCGGCCTTTTGTACAGCTCCACATGGGCGGCAAAATTGGCGTGGCTGGCAAGTGAGCTGTGGAAACGATGAATGGCGCATACCTGACAGTAATGACACGGGAGATTTCCGGAAAAACACAAAGGCAAAGCCCAGCTGTACGGTTCCTCTTTGGTCTAGTGTCTCCGAGACGCCTTGCACCCCCAATGCTTGATGGGGATTTCTTATAGAAATGCATAACGGCTCGGAGGTATGATAATTTCTGGGACATGATTGCCAAGCGTGTTTTGAATAAAAAAGCCCGCAAACACTACAATGTCTATCGCCGTGGATATAATGTTATTATGTCTGGTTGCGGCGTGCAGCTCGCAAGTGTCTATCGCTGTATCGGGAGGGCCTACAGCACTTGTGTGTTGACAGGCGCTACTTTGGCGCTGTCCAGCAACGGTGTTTACGGGAACGGTTGAGACAGGAAAAGATCGGCAGTTACAAAATATTATGTAGGTTTGGTTTTTTTATTGTATTCAAACCTTGTTTGGCATGGCTTCTTTTTCTTCTTGTTTGAAAAATAAGGGGCACAATAAAGAAACCCGACCCGCGCTGTGGGGCCCTTTAGCAAGCGAGGCTGGCATGAAATAATCTTGCTTCTCGTATTTACGCACATTTTAGTCCGTTTTGGCATTTTTTGCACAATTCTCCACAACTCTCGTCTCTGTTTTCCTTTGGCTTTTCATTTTCTCCAGTCGTTTTTTGGCGCCATGATTGACTTTTCACTTTTTATCCCAGAGTAGGTTCCTTTTGGCTGAAAAAAGAACGACGAAAAAAAAAAAAAAACACAAAAAAAACACCAACACGCCCCAAATCTGCCATCGTCCCATCCGGGGCACCAAGCGAACCCCTATTACCAAGTCTTGGTAGCTCTGGGCCAACATCCTTGGCCTACAGGGTTCCATGTGGGTACAGCCCCTTGGCGCGCGCCAACGCGTTGCTTTTCAAAACCAGAAGACATCCACGGAAAAGAAGTGGAGAATACCCCCCAAAAAACCCCAAACCCAAACGATGGAACAAAGAAATCCCCAAAACGCGTCTCGTTTGGGCGAGGTTCAGCATTGGCTATGCGCACCACACCCTGAAAACCTGTCCGATGTCTGTGGTCCAGCTCCAGGGGGATTATACGTGTAGTGCATTGGAGCAACAGGATTATCTGAGGGATCAGCAGCGATAAGGTTAAAATAGCTGTTAACAAGGCCCCACATTGATTGCCTAAATAAAAAGAAGCTCGGGCTAATTTCCGTAGGCTAAACTTTGGGGCCATTTTTGATTGATTGCAAAAATGTGGGCCTCATTATTACGAGGAAGGGGTTGGGGGAGCAGAAATGCACACGCACGATCTGTGGAAGGAAATACACAAGGCGAGATCTGGGGCATCAAGATGCACAAAATAGGCGAGAAGAAGCCGAGAAGGGTCTGGATCGTCCCAAACGGGTTCTAGACGCCTCAAAAGGGCCTAATACGGCCGACCACGTTGGAATGCAAGCACTCATGTATCGTAGAGAAGAAAAAAAGACGAGGGCCAGGGTAATCTTCCCCACAAAGAGATTGATTGGCAGATCCGACACCGAGCCGGCCAACAACGGTTTATAGGGGTAAAAGTTGGATACGACACCAACCTGTACAGTTTGTGTTTGTGTTATTAAAACTCATCAGATAAGTCGATCGGTGGACAAAAGTGGACATAAGTGAATGACAGGTCCCGGCCTACTTAATTAAGGAGGGCAAAGTTCCTGCAGGAAAAGGAGAGGGCTTGTAGAGCACCCTACTTGACACTGGCAGAATAAACCGGACCGACTTAAAGCAGGCGGACCCGAGTGCCGTGTGTGGGATAGAACCAAGGCGTGTGCACATTCTGGCGTGTATGTGTGTTATTTTTTTTGTGTTTTTTGTCTTGTTCAAATGACCATTTCAAAGTGCTGCTGTACATCAATGTCATGTGGTGAGGGTCATGTGCTGATGGCATTCTGCGTCAACTCTGCGATGGAATCGAACATGTTCCGATTCTGATACGATCAGTTGCAGTTGCAAAAGAGTGTATTTGAGAGTTTTAGGAGAGAATGCTGAGGTGAGGTGTTTTATAAAAAGAGAGTGAGAGTGGTGTGGTAATTCTGATATACGATTGCCTTTTTTGTATTTTTCCAATTATGCATTTATCTCCAGGGCCATGTACGTGTTCTCTTCGTGTCTTGGACGTGTCATGTTTTCTTTTATTATTTGTTTTTCCTCTTCTCCCTCTTGTTCTTCGTTTTTTTTCTCTTATCTTCTTGTTCTTGCCTAGATCACACACTATGCTGGCCCATCATGTATCGTGTGGTTGCTGCATGATCAGGTCTGTTTGGCGTGATTCTGCAGACCAAAAAGAAACGACTGGTTCGAGACAGCCGGCGTGGGTGCGTGTGCAGATAGTGCCCCCAAAACGGGTGTTCCTGATCCTACGCAACCTGAAACGAACTCGTGCAAGCTGAAACACAATGTACACCACCTCAAAGTAACCTGTAGGGGAGAGTATGTAGGCAGGTCCGTAGCTCTCTTAGATGAGACGCTTCAAATGCCGAAAACCGCTTGCACAGCACCAGGGGTACAGCTCAGCTTGCTCTACCTCTTTGGGTGACACAGGGGAGCCGTCTGCACCGTGTCAGACATTGACGGAGCAAATCAGCAAGGCGGGGGACCCTCCGAGTAGCAAGCCGTTGTTTTGTGGATCTTGTTGTGGCGCTGCTGGCGATCGCCAACCACTCGGGTGGGCTTGTCGTTTACACAAGCCTTATACGTTTGCGTCTGGGTCCTCTGAGGGGGATCTTCAGGGTTGCTACTACAGTACCTCGCAGTGGCTGTTTGATAAGCGCACTTTTTTTTTTTTACTTCTTCTTTTGGGGTATGGGTGCACGCGGTGGGACGTTCTCTTGCCTTACTCATCCTTACGTACAGTACGTGTAGATGGTTCGATTGGAGCAACTTCAAGGGCCACATACATTCTTCTTCCAGAAGTGTGTGGTGCAGAAATGGTCTTTTGTTGTTTGCTTGCCTGTTACAACCCGGGTGCAGACCACACGTAGAGAACAAGTACCGCGCTGGCGTCGTACCTACATGACGGTTATGCTGTGAAGATCGCTCTCGGTACGGAAACGGTCTATGGTACATGGTACCGGTACAGACCGCTTAGGAAAACAAAAATCCAAAAACACACGCACACACAAGAAGAACAACAAGACAAACAAGAAGCCTGCCATGGAATGTGTCAACCTCATTAGCCTGTGCTGTCAAACCGATACCAGTAGCACCAAAACAGCCCCTGACATGAGCCAGAACTGCTACTAGTGGCAGGAGAACAAGCAAAAGTCAAGAGCGTAGCCGTACCCCTGTATCAGAAGCGCGGAAGACTAAGGTGAGAACTTTTTAGCACCTAATTTTTTTTCGCTCCCGGCTGGGCTGTACTATGGAAGTCAGTTCCTGAGGGTGGTCTTTCCCGGGGTACAGGCTACTTTTTGAGCCGTATGCAAACGTGAAACAGAGAATGCAGCTTGGCGGAGACGTGACAGCAACGGCACCAGCCAGGCACAAGAGTTTACTATCCGACACGTGACGGGTATAATAAGATGGTATATGAGCGAGTATAGCCGATGCGATGCCATTTATGGATTTTAGGGGGGGAGAGCACAGGGCGAGGGGAGGGCCCAACTTATAGAACGGAATGGAGTATTTTTTTTTGTTTCGTTATTTTAGTGTCTGGGCTACTGCTCTGCGAATTGGTGGGCATCTAGCAGATAGGCGCGAGGTGGTCACAGATTTGTTTTTCTTCCGTCTTGGGAGCCCATTCCTACCTCTAACTCGGATTGCTTACGCGGGCAAGAAGGAGCAGACAGAAATCTAGCTTTTTTTAGGGTTGGTCTTGTGGGACAAAGAGGGTGGGAATAGAGGGAAAATGAAATGCGGAAGACCTACAGACGTCATTAAGACAAGAAAACCGAGGCAAAAAGCCAGAGGCTAACTTACTACCCGTGCATAGGGTTTGGCGAAAAAAAGACAAAAGCGTAGAAAAAGACAAAAGACAGAGGCTAAAAAGACAAAAGTGGCCAAGGGGAAATCGAAAAATCAAAAAGGCACAACGCTCTCGCGCTTCAGTTTATATAAAAGTAAAGGGCCAACCGGCAAAATCCACCTTCCAATTCCCCCTGTACAACATCGATCACTCTGACGACACAGATGCACTAACTGGATGTCTCCCACAACACCCGTAGCTTACCCCCACCACCCACCACCATCCTCATACACCCTGAAGCATCATTCAATCCCGCCTCCGCATTATCCCCAGCACTATCCCAGTCCCCCAAGCCTGACCACAAGCCCCCATGACAAGATGGAAGAGGGGCAGAGAGACATATGGTATTATGAAGACGACTCCCAGCAGCAGCCGCCGCCACCGCCGCCGCAGCATCAGCAGCATCAGCAGCATCAGCCTGCCCACCAACCGCAGCAGCAGCAGCAGCAACAGGCCCCTCAGCCGCCTTCCCAGAACGCTCTGATGCCGCCCTCTCAGCCCCAGCTCTCCCAGGGACCCCCCCAGCCCCCAGTACAGCCGCTGGCTCCTCCGTCCAGACACTCATCTTCCAGCTCATCCGAGGCAGTCACCACAGGCGCACCAGGAACCGTAGCACACTCGGCAGCAGCCGCAGCAGCAGCGGCCCAGTACGCGCCCTTCCGAGCCAGAATAACCACAACGCTGTGGGAAGACGAGGGAACATTGTGCTTCCAGGTCGAAGCGCGAGGCGTGTGCGTGGCCCGAAGAGAAGACAACAACATGATCAACGGAACCAAGCTGCTCAATGTTGTAGGCATGACACGAGGACGGCGGGACGGGATTCTCAAAACAGAGAAAATCAGACACGTGGTCAAGATTGGCGCCATGCATCTCAAGGGCGTGTGGATTCCGTACGAGCGAGCGCTGGCGTTTGCTCAACGGGAACGGATCGTCGACGTGCTCTACCCTCTGTTTGTTTCCGACATTAAGGAGCTGCTCTACCACCCGGTCAACTACTCGCGAACTGCCCTGGTTCTGGCGGTGGCGGAAAGACGAAAGATCGAGCAGCAGCGACTTCAACAATTGCAGGAGATCCACGCCGGCATGGACACCCAGCTCTTGACCCAGGGCGTATCTGCCGCCGGCCAGGTCACTCAGGGAGTACCTGGCCAGCCCCAGATGGCCTCCACCTCAGCTTCCACACCCCAATATTCACAGTACCAGACTCCGCCCCAGACGCAACCCCAGCTGACTATGGGACAGTACCAGTCCTCGCAGCACTCGCAGCAGCAACAAGCCATTACCACTGGAGATCCCTACCCTCTCCCGTCGCTTCCGTCGACACACGAAAACAACATGCGCCACGCGCAAATGTACTATCACCAATACGGCTATCCTTCCGACCAATCGCTGCCCCCGCCCTTGCGCCTTCACCAGCATCAGCCCGGGCAGACCTCTTCCCAACAGCAGCCGCAGCATCAACAGCAGCATCAACAGCAGCAATTGCCACCCCAACAGCAGCAGCAGCAGCAGCAGCAGCATCAGCATCAGCATCAGCAGCAACAGCAACAGCAAACGCAGCAGCAGCATCAGCAGCAATTGCCCCCTCCGCCGCATTACGGAACTCCCGGAAACTACGGAAGCTAGTTTTCCCTCTCTGCAAAGACTTTTCTCGCACTCGGGGCTTTTCTTCTTGGCACTGGTTCATAAACATGTATTTAGTTGTATTATAGAGACCGGTTCTCATTTTTCCCCTACAGTACCTGTGCACGCTGTACAGTAATATGCACTGCTTGTACTGTACCAGTGCAGAGTAATTTACAAGCATACCACTTGTAGTGGTTTAATTTTACCCAATCCCCAAGCTGCACAGCTCACATACCACAAGTGAGACAGCTGTGGGCTGGGGGTGCCCGCAGCATTGTTGTCAGCAGGAATGAGGAAAACAGGGACCACGGGTAGCAAAAATAGGGAGGGGAAGCGACAGCGGGAATGTACTCCCGCAGAATATGGAAGGCCGATGTCTCGAGAACCGAGGGATATAGTGGAAAAAGGAATTATTCAGGAGAGGCAATAATTTATTCTTCGACAGGACTCTTTTGTTTTGCCAAGGGGTTCCCAGTGTGGATATGTGCAGTTCGGCACACATTTCAGAGGGGTAGATTGCATCACAAGAACCGATCTTCACAGTCGTAGCTCCTCGCACTCTACAAAGAAAAGCTGCTTAGAGTGACTCACCCTCAGATAGTTACACCATGTTGCTCTCTCATCTCAAAGCACAACCTACTACCCAATGTACAAGTATAACCGACCTGACGCACTTATGCGATCTGCTCAACAACTTGTCTACCTAAATGGCGTGGTTTTTGTATTTACATCTCCGACTGCACGACATGAATCAAGCAGCAGCATCGGCCACTTTTCAACGGATCATTCTGTGTCTCTGATGCTATTGTAGAAAAATGCTGAAACCTGCCTTCAATCTCCTAGCCTCAGCAAGTTTTTTACCGGCTATTGGTATTTGGAATAAGAAACGTTTTTGGTCCCTGAATTCTTGCACCTTGCTTTTGGTGCAGTTATACCTCGCTAATAAAGGGTGTGGTGCTCATCCCAAGTGCACGTTGGATGTCCATAGACTTGCTTGTTAATTTTGCGGAGCATGAAACAGTGGTTATGTGCACCTGTGTAGTTGAACTACCCCTTTAATCAGCAAAAAATGTGTGGCGTTATCGTGCTTTTTCGTTAAACTGCTCCTAATTCGAACCCCTCTCGCCCCGATTACAATCATAGAGTCCCGTAATTTTTCGCAGACCAATATCCATGTATGAATAAGACACGCAACAAGTCTTGTCATCATGATTAGATTCTTGTCCCACAGCGTGATTGATAGCTGTAGTTTATCGATAGGTTTGACATATCTATATGGAGAAAAAGGAAAAAAAAAAAAAAATGGCTACGATAGCTATCGCTCCTTCAATAATATTTGAAGTACGACAAGCCCCCAAAACTAATCAAGAACGGAAACGCCAAGGAGGTGGGAAAAGCTTCTTATAATAAAATAAATTCCGTTTTCTCTTCCCCAACTGGGCCTCAAGCCGTTTGTGATCGCGTCTTGGAATGACCACCTAGGGCTGCCCGTTTGACTTTAGCTTTTAGGGTGGACCTTATTTGAGCACATCGCCTCTGAGGTGCACAAGACTGGAAAAGGACATGCAGCAACCACACGGGGCAGGACTGCGTGAGCGATGAAGCTGACCTGTCACCCATGTCCAGCTCCACACGGTGCTTTTTTCTCGTTTCTTTTCTGCCGTTGTGTATTTCTGACACACGCCGCAAACCGTGCTGGGGAGCTCTGTGGACCACTTTAAAATTCACAAAATCGAGATAGATTAACACAAAGACACAGTTTTATTTTAGACGAGAAAAGCTAACCTAAAAGATTATTTGGCGAAAAGCAGCACCATCTAATCCCAAATAGCAATACCAGAGCGCATACGGTCGGCTTTTGTCACATGATCATCTGGCGGCCGCCGCCGTATAAAGCCCATGGGCAGGAATAGGCGTGAGAACAAAAAAGACAACACACATGGGGGTGAGGGCCGTTTTCATAAGATGAACAGGGATTTTTTTTTTGATTTTTTTTTGCTCAGAGGGAAAAGAAAAAACCAACGTCGCAAAGCAGGGTCTGTACTTCCCCTGTGCGACATTGACCGGGAGCTTCGGTTTGAAATAATTATCTTGACAGGCACAAAGAGTTGCTGTTCTTTGGCCCCCTGTTCGGTTTTTGCCCTTTCGGTGAGATTTTAGTAATTTCCGACCATATGTGCAATTTGTTTTGCTGTAGGAGGAGTAAGTTTCTGGATGGAGGGCGGAGTTCGGGGCTGTGGGCCTATCGGCCATTGTGTTTGAAAAAAAAAGTGTGCAACCGCGTGCGCAAACCACGTCTATAGTGCACACACGAGGCTTAAAGACTCCGACATCACCTTTCCTGAGCCCAAGTGTATGGCGTGGGCCGGGGACCAAGGGTCATCGGGGATCCGGTTACGGTTTAACCAGCTGGGTTGATCGTCACTGCAACGATCTTCGCTAGGGACAGTCCCGGGTGCCAGTGTTTTTTGTGCTTTTTCGTGCTTTTTTGTGCTTTTTGTGCTTTTTTGTGCGTTTTTGCGCCGGTTGGGCAGAAAAAGCACCTTTTTGGACCACATCGATAGCCATTGTTTGCGTGCCGTGCCTAGCTATGACTCGTGCAAAATGAGCCATGTGCTCGCGTTAGACGGCACCACCAAGGGAAAAAAGAAATGGCTTTGCTTACATTGACCATGTACAACTAGTGCCCCTGGAGGGCCCTGAACTAGTGATCCGCAACTTTGTAGCCTCATCCACTGAGGATTGTCTCATGCAACTTGGTGACAATAGCGCGGCCCTCTCTCCAGGCCGTCTCCTTCCCGTCAGGATAAAACCATTCCCTCCAACGCTGCCAACCTACAAGAGGACACAACAAGCCCCAAGCCCCAACTCTGCACCCGTCAAGCTTCACCGCCTAACTTTCCTAGCAACTTTTCTTCGTATTCGCTCGCTGTGCTTCCCATCAAGGTCTGTTCCGCTGCATGGAATCTGCTCAAGCTTGCACGCAGGATCTGCATAGGTGTGTCAACTGTCGTTGATCGTCCAACTTTGTTTTGTTCCCTTTCGAAAAGCAAAAGCCCACCAACAGACGAGGGGCTAAACAACGGGCCGAAGGGAAACGTCAGGATAATATGGTGATAAGTACAGGCACAAACGCTGTAAGCGCTGATGATAGAAGCAAAATGGAGGTCATAAATATATGCTTGGCCTATCGCCTCTGCTCCCCTATGCATACATACGGCTCATTATCGGACCATGGAACAGCTCTCATCGGAGTTTCGACCTCGGTTAGATGCATATGAATACAATGAAGCACAATGAATCAGAACAATACGTAAAAGGACATCTACCCATTGCAAATTATTATACAGTGAATAATAAATGGCAAGGTGCCGCGAGGTAAAAAAAAACAACATATCCACACAAGCAGGCACCATTACACACAGAAAAATAAATCATCACCAAAATACAATAAAAATAAAAATAAAAAAATACACAAAGCGGAACGAAGGAGAGAAAAACAAACCATCTTCATAATTAGAGAACTAATTTACCACCATGTACTGTAGAGTACTGGGAAAAAACAATTCGTAATCGACAATCATTGACAATGAGTTGGAGACAAGAGAAGTGATGAAACCCGAAAATAGTGTGACTGAAAAACAACCACAATTGAGGAGCAAACAATTGGATATTTTTAGCAACCGTTTTCAATCAGGCGCCGTGTACTCAGGTGACCAACATCGGACCCATTACAGTAATTCTTGGTAATACGACGCGGTACGATAGCAACATAGATACCGTTTCGTCTTTTACGATAGGGTATTTTGTGATTATTACAAAATAATGCCAATGTGAAAAAAACGCTGGAAAAAACAATCAAACTTGCGAACACAATCAAATTGGCCAAAAACAATCAAGTTAGCGAACTAATAATAAATGTTTTTCAAACAATCATTCGAGAAACAAAAAGAAATGGAAAAAGAAACGGTCCACAGGTCTTGCCGCAGCGAAAAATAAAATAAACCAACATTCCATACATAAACATTTTCCAACTCTAGCTACGGAATGCTTTGTACAGGTGCAAAAAAGTACAATTCAGGCTTTGACTATAAACAATTATGCAGACTCTTGTCTTGTCTGATTCAGAGAGAGAGAAAAGAAAACAAGTGGCTTTCTTTCGCAATCTTACTCTTGTACAGCAGCTCCCCTTCTCCTTAAGCCTGTCGCTCAAGGAAAGACTTGATGTTACCCTCCTCAGAAGCGTCATACTCAATCAGCTCCACGGAGCCATCCTCCTTGAGGACGGTGTTGGGCTGCACGAAAATTCGTCGGGGCTGCTTGGAAGCCATGACAATCTCCCGGTATCCAGCCATCTCCTCGGAAACGTTGGTGGTGGCGTTGTACAGAGCAGATCCCTTCTCAAAGTCAGCAGAGCACTTGTAGATATGCAGCTTGTTGAGGTACTCGCCGACGGCCTTCTGAGCATCGGGAATCTTGGATCGGTCCAGGTGGATGGTCAGGTCGGAGAAGTCGGGCTTGGTAGACTTAAGTTCCACGGCGCCGCAATCCACAAAGCTTCGCATGATGGAGTATCGCGCCTGCATGTGAGGCTGGCCCCACTTTCGGGTGGCAGGGTCCCAGAATTCAAGAGCAAGTAGACCAGCTCGAGCCATGAGCAGGTAGCCAATGTAGATGACGTCATCGGCCTCCTGACCAGTGTGGCCGAAAATATCCAGCAGCTTCTTGTTGGTCAGCAGGTACATGGCCACACACTCGGCTCGGCACTCCTCGTAGGAGCCAGCCATGGCGCCAAACACGCCGCCCCAGGTCTCACCGGCCTTGTAGTAGGTGGTCACCTTCTCGCCAGTGTTGGGGTCGATAGGAGGGTTGGCATTGTCGTAGTTGAACGAGCCATCTCGCTCCTGAGACAGCAGCTTACCGGTTCCGTGGCCCAGAAGCTCGTGGATTCCGACCTGGACCTCAAAGGCGGGGCCCTTGAGCTGCTCAAACAGAGGCAGATCCTCCTCCTGGAGGAAGGTGATCTTCTCGTTGCTGGACTTGGACGACAGAATGTTGCCCAGAGACACGTTCTTGAAACCAACAGTCAGACGGATATCATCGTAGTTGGGGATGTTGATTCCGGCAGGGATACCGGAGCCAGCAAAGGTCAAGACCTCCAGAGACAGGAAATCCGGAGGAGTGAAAACGTCCTTCTCAAACTCCTGATCCCAGGGCAGCTGGGAAACGTACTCCTTGGCTCCGTCGACCAGAGCGCCAAACTTTTTGGTTCGCTCCTTGTTGACCACGGCAACAAGACCCTCCCATTCGCCTCGCACGCCGGCGGGGTCTCTGTAGGTCTCGATGAAGCCAATGTTGGTCTCGACGGCGGGTCCGAGATCCTTGACCCAGAACTTTTGCGACTCTCGGTGAGCAGCCATGGATCCGGTCTTGAACGAGTCCACGTAGGCCGCGATCATCTGCTCCTGGATGTGGTTGGCGGCGTTCTTGCCTGCAGCAGCCATCTCCTCGGAGATTTGGGCAAACTCCTTCTTGGAGTCTCCGTAGGTCAGCTTGAGGGTTCCCACCTCGGGGATCTCGTACTCGGCGTCGAATTGCGTGTCCTGGGCGATTCCGGTGTCGGCAGAGGCGATTCGCAGCTCAAACTGCTTGGGGCCAGTCTTCCACACCCGGGTGTTTTCGGGGTAGATGGTCTTGGAGGCGCAGAAGTCGTTGATCTTGGTGATTTCGTCCTCGGTGATGTCGCCTCCGTAGTAAGCGGTCACGTGACCCTTATCCAGGAAGCCCAGCAAGGTCTTGTCGGTGGAGTAGATGGCGTCGGCCACCTTGTCGTAGGCCGCGGACTGGCCGGCGGTGGCGGCGATGGCGGCAAACTTGGCTCGCTCCAAACGAGGCACAAACTTGGCGTCTCCAAAGGACTTGAAGTTTCCAAGGTTGGACAGAAACTGGGACGAGTACTCCAGGAAGGATCGAACGTCATCCTTGGACACAGAGTCGGCCTCGAGCTTGGAGTAGTCTTGGTTGACGGCCTCGGCAATGGCCAGAATCAGGTTGTAGATGTCCTCCGACTCGGGCGACACCTGTCTGAGAATGACTCTGGTGCCGAGATGGGAGGCTCGCGAAAAGTGGTGAGCATACTTCTTTTCCTTGTCGGAGAGAGCGGCGAAGTGGTCCTTGATGGCCAGCTGGATGTGGGGGGCTTTTGTGTCGCTGAGAGACATGTTTGTGGTTGCAGATGTGGAAAGGAGTCGGTTGGACGTGGTAAGGTGCTTTTGTACTTGTCCAAGACGATGGGGCACGGCACTACTCAAGCGGCGAAGCATAGTGTGGGAGGAAACCTAACTGCAGGGGAGCAAGTGGGGTTGCAGTAATTTCGAGTTTGGTGCGTTTCCAGAGGTGGGAGCAAAAATCGGAAAAGAGGAGAATTCTCAATGGGCCGCGACGACGGTATTACTACGATAATACACACGTTTATACACTACGAAAGTCGAGATATAAACACCCCTTTGCCCCCATATCTCTCATTTACCCTCAACCTTAAACCCCAATCCATTGGTCTATCACGACTCTCTGTCACCTACGATACAATAGAGCTATCCACGGCACAGGCCACACACACTTGACGCATGCATAGCAGCGGTTATCGAGTGCCGTGCGAGAGTATCGGGGTGGTATTTGGATAAAATGGACCAATCAGAGCAGCGCGAATTTTTTGAACCATCCCAGCCTCAACGTGAATTATTTCATGACCCAAACCATGTCCTCATGTTTCATCATCTTATTCAAATGAGGCATGTTTTTAATAAACATGACGTGACGTGACCATGACGTGTCTTGGTCCTGGTACAGTAGACTCTGAGCAGTAGATACGACACTTTATGTGCGAAAGTGAACCCATGTTTGGGTCCAAAGTGGCTTATCAAACGTACGGTACCGTTACCTATGCATACCCAGGGTTCCTTTTTCCAACCGTTGAACCTCGTTTCTTGTTTTCTGACGTTCATTATTTTCCCCCCTCGAATTCTGTCTCACGCTTATTTGAGGATCTTCGGATTCCGATGCTGCACCAATTGTTAGCCTGACGATTGGGTTTTTCATCTCCAGAGAAGAGATTACTAAGTCATAATCTGTAAATATGGAGATTTTTTGTAACCGTCTGGAGACTCATAACGAAACCATACCACCAACCACTTCCTTACTCTTTTTCACTCTCTCCCTCTTACCCTGTTCTCCCATTGCCCTCCACTCTCCTCCCCTCCATATCGACATGGCTCATGCAGAGTTTTAATTTTTTTTAAACCACCCAAATCACACACATGTCGAAACGAGACAACAGCGAAATGGATATCGAGGCGGAGACTGCTAACATGGGCAAGGAGGAAAAGGAGTCTTTTGTGCACAAGCGACAAAAGTACCGACTCGAGCAGGAGGAAAAGCGTCTGGCCGCCAAAAAGGGAGTCACCTTCGACAAGGAGGAGGACGAGATCAAGCTGCCCAAGAAACGCTACTACAGACAGCGTGCGCACTCGAATCCCTTCTCGGACCATCAGCTCGAGTACCCCGAGTCGCCCGCCGACATGGACTGGGACGTTCTGTACCCCAACCGAAAGGAAGGCCAGAAGGTCGAGGTGGCCGATATTGGATGTGGATTTGGAGGTCTGCTGGTGGCTCTGGCTCCCCAGCTGCCCAACCAGCTGATTCTGGGCATGGAGATTCGAGTCCAGGTTACTAACTACGTAGAGGACCGAATTGTGGCTCTGCGACAGCAAAACAAGGAGACCAACGGCTACCAGAACATTAGCGTGCTGCGAGGCAACGCCATGAAGTTCCTGCCCAACTTTTTCGAGAAGGGCCAGCTGTCCAAGATCTTCTTCTGCTTCCCCGACCCCCATTTCAAGCAGCGGAAACACAAGGCTCGAATCGTGACCACCACTCTGTGCTCCGAGTACGCCTACGTTGTGCGACCTGGAGGAATCGTCTACACCATTACCGACGTCAAGGACCTCCACGAGTGGATGGTCAAGCACCTGGCCGCCCACCCTCTTTTTGAGCGACTGACCAAGGAGGAGGAGGACGCTGATCCCTGCGTGGCCACCATGCTGGTGGAGACCGAGGAGGGCAAGAAGGTGGCTCGAAACGAGGGAGACAAGTTTGTTGCATGCTTCCGACGAAAGGAGAACCCCGAATGGTAAATGGAATTGGCTGGTCGTTAGAAGTTGAAAACGACTGACAAACGAAACAAGTCAAGCATAGGAATGTGCATAGTTGAGGAAAGGTATAATGTAAGATAGATTGATTAATTTAGTGTTTAGAACTACAGTTCTGTAGCTAGTGTGTGTAGGTTTCGCTATAGCGTATTACCGTTGGTAAGTGCGTACCAAGATACGAACATGGGCTCGCTCTATATCGGCTTAGTAAGACGGGAAAAAAAAATACATCCGCCATATCTTGGAGGACAAAAAGAATGGGCCCAACCGGGAATTGAACCCGGGACCTCTCGCAAATTGCTCAGGACACCCTAAGCGAGAATTATACCACTAAACCATCGGGCCAGGACATGACTACTCAAGTAGCGCTCTTTGTTTTGTTTCAGAAAAAAACCGGTTTTTTGGCGCGAAAATCACGTGACTTTGATGCTAATTCACTTTCAGCCTTCTGCTTTCAACTTTTGCTTTTTGAAAAACCACCTCCACCGAGCCAAACAATAGCAAAAAAACAAAGCATGCCTGCAAGGTCCCACATGCGCCATAATCACATGCTGGTATGAGTTCAGGAAGGGCCATTGCATTGTGTCGAGTTTTTTTAAATAGCGCGTCCATCGTATTTTTTTGTGGTTGTTTCTATAGACAGCGTTTAATGGCGCTAAAACAAGTATACCGGTACGTGCCGGACCCACAAGGGCAAAAGGAACGAAAACAAGAAACGACTGGGTTAATCAAACCATGTACTTTTTCATCAAAAGACTTTGGAGATTGACTCCATATAGGTGTAAAGAATGTGTGTTATTAATTATTTGTTATAGGGGCGAGCAAAAGCAAAGGCCAAAAAATAAAGAAAAAAGGTGGATGATCGCAAGCGAATGTTGGCGTGTTTGAGAAGTGTGTAAATCAATCTACCGTAGCTAATGTAATATCACAGCAAAAGCAACCAGCCCAGTGGCAAATCTTTTGGTCCATCACAAAAGCAATTTGCTATTTGAAAAAAGCAAGTACAAAAAGTAATTACACGGTAGTCGATCCGAGCAGGGGCTGTTTTCAACGGTTTACATTTTTGGAAAAAAACAAAAGAACCGTGGAACCATGGAGAGAATGTAGGTGGGTGGAGAGGCAAGCACGTGGGGCTTTTTTTTCTTTTCTTCTTCTTCTTTTCTTCTTCCATCAACAAGGATATTGTGTGTTTGTTTCTAGCTACTTTTGTATTTCTGATACATTCTCGTGTGCACATTTCTCTAGACCTACAGCTAAGCATAATTGCAACTAGCTAACAGTCGTATTCCATAATCTATAATCGTATCATATCATATCATTAATTAGCATATTTATTACATTCAATTCATGTCAACTAACACCAGAACTTGTAGGTCCGGTAGAAGAAGTTTTTCGAGGCAATGTACTCGCGCTCGGCCGTGGTCTCAGCTCGAACCCGGTCCAGATCCGCGTCTCGACGTCCAGTGTCAATGTCCAGATCGGACACGCGCAGGAAGGGAGGTCGCTTCCACACCTTCCAGAAAATCCAGAAGACAATGACGATGGGAGCGGCCAGGTAGGCGGCAAAGAAGGCCTCGGCGTTGGGCTTGCCTCCAATGGGGTAAAGAGCGATCCAGAACTGGGCCACCAGGACCAGACAGTTGAGAGTCAGGCCGAAAACAGAGCCCCAGACGCCAAAGCCCGCCACAAAAGTGAGTTCGGTCGTGTCTCGGCCTCGGTACTTGAGAGCCTGTCGGAAACGGATGTGGGCAAGGTTAATTGAGCCCCAGACCAGAATGGAAGACAAACCAGAAAGAGCCAGAAGCCACATGAACACCTTGTTTCGAATATCGGCCGAAGCAGCGGCAATGAAGGCAAACAGTCCAAACGCCAGCACGGCAAAAATGCCGTAAATTGGACGTCCGTTCTTGTCAATGTATCCCCAAAAGGCGGGGGCTTCTCCTCGAAGAGCCATGGCGGCGATGGTTCGAGAAAAGCCATAAACAGAGGCGTTTCCAACAGACAGGACAGCAATCATGATGACCACGTTCATAACGGAAGGAAGACCCTTGACACCGGCGTTAAGAATGGCAATGACAAAGGGAGAAGCCTTGATATCGACGTTGGAAGTTCCGTTGAGAAGTCGGGGATCGTCATATCGCACCAAAAGACCAACCAGAGTCAGAGAAATGAGATAAAACAGACAGATTCGCCAGAAGACCTGCTTGGTGGCGGTGGGGAGCATCTTTCGGGGGTCCTCGGTCTCGGCAGCCGCCAGACCAACCAGTTCGGTTCCAGCAAAGGCAAAGGCAGCAGTGACAAAGACGGAACACACTCCCTTGAATCCATGGGCAAACGCGCCTGGCGACTTCCACATGGCTCCACCAATGTAGTGGTCGTAATCATAGCCGTTGGGGCCTCCTCCACAGACAAAGACGACACCCATGATGACGAAACCAATGACTGCTGCGACCTTGATGATGGAGAAGACAAACTCGGCTTCTCCGTATCCCTTGACTCCAAAGAGGTTGATTCCTGCAATGAGAGCCCAGAAGAGACTGATCCAGGCTGCCGGGTTGATATTCGTGCCGTTTTGCTCGTTCCAGTATTCGACAGTGATGGAGGCTGCCACCAGTTCAAGAGGCAAGATGGCAAACCACAGAAGAGTGTAGTTCCATCCCATGGCGAAACCCCAGGCGGGATCAATGAATCGAGTAAAGTAGGTGGAAAAGGCTCCAGAAACAGGGAAGGCCACAGCCAGCTCTCCAAGGGCATGAACGGTGCACAGCAACATGCATCCAATGATACCGTAGGCGATGAGAAGAGCGGCGGGGCCTCCGGTGGCGAGAGAAGCTCCGGAGCCGACAAAAAGACCGGTTCCAATGGAGCCTCCGATGGCGATCATTTGCAGATGACGGCCCTTAAGGCCTCGATTCAGAGGAGCGTTGGCGGTTTTGAGAGCAGCGATTTCAATGGGCGTCAGGCCCTCGGTGTCAATGTGCGACACGTCTGCGGGGCCAAATCCGTCCTTGAACCGCTGCCAGACGTTCATTTTCTTCTCCACCACTCCCTGGGAGTGGGATTCGGGATCCGAGTCCACGGTGATGGTTGTATTTGTTTTTTCCGTTTCCATGATGGTTGATGGGCGGAGACAGCATAGGGACGGGCTATATATATATATATATATATGTATCGATATATAACAGCCCTGACGGGCTTGGCTTGGTACTACCTACTTGTTCCTGATTGTCTTGTCTTGGCTGAGCTGAGGCCACTTCTTTTTAGACAGTGTAACCCAAGACCAGATAAGCCTCGGGCCCAGGACGTTTAGACGTGCGCAAGGTTTCATGTTCGACCTTGTCTTTTGAGGGGTTGGAGATGTGGGGACGCTCTTGACGGGGAACAGGTCCATCGGTTTTCTGTCGGTAGTAGGCGGTCCGTATGGATTTGGCTGATGATCGAAGTAGTATTTTTCAGTGATTCATGCTGTGTCTAATTATGACTTTTTTGCTTCTACGATACCCACCCCCACTCCTCCACCAACTTTAGCGCGGCTGTGTTTTCACCTGCTCTACAAAACTGTGTGGCACAGTACATATGGTACTGCACTGGAAAACACATGTAAACCGACATGAGACGACAACGCACAATCGAAACTGTCTCACTGTTTCTCACGCTCCACTTCTCGTCACTTCGCTTATCGCACACAAATCTTTGCTGCCTGGCTTGTTTTTCCCCTTGCTGTACGTGGCCATGACTTGACAAAGGCCACTGCATATTTGGTCTGTTGGTCTTTGGACCCCCTCTCTTGGCGTTGACAAAAGTCGCCTTTTTTGTTGATTCCCCACAGCATGAGTACCGCGATCGACGTGGCGTTTCCAAAATTATGGCCAGAAGGGCAGTGTCAAAAAGGCTAGCCCCAACGTCCGGGCGAGGCTGACGACCGAAACTGTAGTTTTTTCATACTACTTTTTGCACACAGTTTTTTGCACACAGTTTTTCCCACTAACAAAATAGTCTGCTGCGGGGATAAACTCTAGGTTTGAACTCACAACTAGTTTTGTATTACAGTGTATACAGACTTTTGTTTTGGGATGGATTCGGCCAGATGGCAGGTGGCTGGAAAACGCAACTGGTGGCGAGATGGCAAGTGCATGGGAAACGGGCGGCGTTTCTCGGGGAGTATAGCTTTAGTCCGTTTGTAGTCACCTGACACAGAAGTACAAACCAGTCGCCTGTCTTTCTCGTCTCCTGACAGTCAACTGCTCTTCTAGAACTATGGGCGTGTTGTCTGGGGTAAAACAAACTCTAAGGGTAGAGCCGTGCGCTATAGGCTTTTATGGGACACACAGCAATCAAGCGACGATATGGGGTCGTATGTGTAGCTGTAGGGTAGTGTTGGATAGACGAATAGAAAGAGGAGAAGAAGAAGAAAACATAAGTTACATCATGTACTGGTGCGTTTCTCGGATGCGTACCCCACATAACTTTTACCGCTGGATTTTGCCGCCCCCCCTCGAGACATGTCTCAGATTGACGTTTATGAAAGTTTCCAAGGTGAGAGACAGTTTTGAGGGTCACATGGTAGAGGCAGTGGGTCTCCTTGTAGACAATCCCGGTAGGTACATACACTATTCATGTCTGATTATGTGGGTGAGGGCGGCCAATGGGAAGCCGACAGGACCTCGGTCTAGCAATCTCCACAATGGTTCCACTTTCCCTTTTTTCCACAAATCGGCAGGTGTCGTATTTTTGCTCTTTGTTGAACATAAAAACACTTTGCCCCATACAAAAGGGGGAGTGGCTGGGGCGAGATCGGGGCCCACAAGGGGTTAGAATTGTGGCGCGGCTAGATGTACCGAGGTGGGCTGAGGGGGTAATACGAGAGCTCAGGGTGCAGGCCGACAGATACGTGACGTGCGAGGTGGTATAAGTTTGGTTTGTAGAGTTGACGTTGGGATGCAACAGAAGGAAACGTTGGGATGGAAAATCGGGTGAAACTAGACTTAAAAGTGAATACAGCAAATAAAATCACGTCACATTGCCAGCCTAATCACACCACAGTAGTCGAACAATACTAGCTAATGGTACAGTACGTTGCTAATATATTGCCAAGGAAGCAACCCATGCTCAACACTCAACAACATCTTGTTGTGTACACGGTGGTGTTGCTTTTTTAGTGTAAACAAATCCATACTTTTTTCGTCCTTGGCTTATTCCCTATCCAATCCCACTTTTGTCATCTTCGCCGCTCTCCGTTACTCAGATTAGATGTCTTATCTCCCCTCTTGTCAAATCAGGGTTGGCCCTCTTATAGTTAAGCTACTATTTTAGCACGGTGCTTAAAAATATAAACTGTAGACAGCCGTTGGCAACAAGGCGGTCCTTGACTCAGTGACGGCACATCGCTCTGTCTCTGAGTCCACAGATACTCCTCGGCCTCGACGAGCTCCTTGGCGTCCTCGGCGTGGGTGTTGCATCGATAATGCTCATTCCCGACGTTTCCGTACCTGTCCACGGACATTTTCTCGACACTCATTGGTAGCTGTTATCGCAGAGTTCATTCAGGTAGGGCTAATAGTACAGTGCAAAATTAGACCAGTCTCTAAAAGTAGTGTCGTGTTATGTTCACGTGGTGCTTCATGGCTGAGTAGAGAAAATTAGACAGCACACAGCTCAGCCAGCTTTTGAGATATGATTGGAAATTTTTGAATGGAGAATGTAGATAACAGTATCAATCCACATATGTATTATAATTAAAATAGGACTTCTGCAATACGTCATTCGAAGACAGTCAAAAAAAATGCTGCTTCTGGAAATGATTTGTTTCTCTCAATGAAAGCTTAATTAGCAAGACGGGAGTTTAAAGTCTCTGAGTGTCGTATCAGTGGTGATACCGTAACTATAGATTAATTAGGGACTCCCCACCTTTACAAAAGGGAGCACTTGTAAAGTCGTTTTTTCGACTCGCAAATTTCTACAACACTATCAATGCTACGAAACTCCATATTCATATTCATATTCATATCAATCAATCAATAAAATAAATTAGCGGGTGAGGTGGCTGTCGACTCGCTCAACCTGAACCTCTTCAATCTTTTCATTCTCAACAAGCTTGTCCTCGTGACCAGCCTCGGACCGGGCGTCAGTCACCTCGTACTGAGGAGAGCACAGGTCAGAGCCTCGCTTCTCGGGTCCAAGGAACATGACAATCATAGTGAAGGCGAAAACACAGCCCATGAAGATGGCCATGACCTTTCCGTAATCGTACTCGTCAGGCAGATGGTTTCCGTTCTCGTCAAGAATAGGGAATCGCTCTCCAATCTTGGCCTCAATTGTGGAAGAGGCAGCAGAGGCCAGGTTACCGAGCTGGTAAGCCACTCCGACAAGAGAGGTTCGAAGAGCAGGAGGAGTCAGCTCAGAAAGATGGATGGGAACAATACCCCAGCAGCCGACAAAAAACTGCAGGAAGAAGACGGAGGCGTTAATGCCTGCTCCTCCACCAGAAAATGCCCAAGGGTAGATGATGGCACCTCCAATGACGCAGGAAACGATGACGGATAGTCGTCGTCCAAACACGTTGGAAAGATGGCCAATAGTGACCTGTCCAGAAAGAGCTCCAAGAGTAGCAACGGAGTTGGTGACGGTGGATCGGTCAATGGAGAACTTGAGCTGGTTCTTGAGCAGAGTGGGGTAGAGGTCCTGAGAGCCGTGGGCCATGAAGTTGAAGCCGGCCATCATGACAACCAAGTAAGAGAACATGAGCCAGTGGACTCTGAGGGTTTTTCCGACTCCCTTGACGAAAATCACAATGGAAGCCCAGGTTCCCTCCTTGACGTGCTCCACTTGCAGGCCGGTTTCGGGGTCGACTTCGACGTTCTTGTTGTCCTCCTTGTTGATTCGAGAGGCAATGTAAGTATCGGTTTCAGGCAGGAAGAATCGGAAGACCATGATGATGACGGGGGGCCCAGCGCCGAACCAGAAAAGTGCTCTCCAGCCGTGCTTGGAGTTGGGCACGATGGCTCTAGTGAAAATGACACAGAATAGGTTACCGATGTCGTAGCCGGCCTGGAGGAATCCGGAAATCAGACCTCGGGCTTCAGGAGGACAGTCTTCGAGAGCAGTAGCAGCTGCGTTACCAAACATGCCACCCATGGCGATACCAAACAGAGCACGGACAGCGAGAAACTGGTCGTAGGTCTGCACAAAGCCGGTTCCAAGTTCCAAAACAGAGAAGATGCCAATGTTGACGATGAAGGGCCATTTTCGTCCGTATCGATCCGAGGCCAGACCAAAGATAATTGCGCCGATAGATCGAAGCATGAGCACGATAGAAAGACCCCAAGTGATGTCTGCCACAGAAACATCAAGATCCTTGGAGATTTCAGTAGCTGTTTGCGAAACAGTGAAGTAGTCAAAGGCGTCCCAGATCCAGCCGAGAATCGCCACGGCAAAGAAAAGCCACTGTTTCTTGCCCAGCTGCCGTAACACGTAGACGGGGTTCAGACATCGTTTTTCCTGTGCACTGAGAGCTCGAGGTTTGAGAGTAGGAAAACGCGAGGCCAGGTAGGCCTTGGTGGTGGCCCAGGAGATTTCGGGGGCTGTTTCCGTCACTTCTTGTGAGACTGTGATGGCCATTTGTGTATGATGAGAGAGGAGAAGAAGAGAGAAGAAGGTGTGTGATTGGAATCAGAGCAGATCTAGGACAGATTACAGGATATATATATACTTGCACATTCACATAGAGTATCGATAGACAATAATCTTTTTGCTTGGCTGATTAGGTTTGCGCTGGTGTGGGGAAAGTGCATAAACCCTGTTTAGAGGTTGTTTTTGACTGGTGGTTTAACACGAGAGCCGAGAAGTATGCGGAAGATGAGTCTTCGGGCCTAGGGGTTTTTTGTTTCTTGTGGCGTCAAAAATGGCATGATACATGTGGTTTTGGCGTGCACAGTTTGACCCTGCATTGTTTAGACGGTGAAATGACGTTTATCATAGCCCTCTTATAACTCTTATCTAGCACGGCTATCTATTACATTGCTCAGCCTTACGGCCTATCTCCACTGCTTAACTTACAGACCCGAGCACACCACTTTTTTCCATTCTTCATCAGTCAGCCGTGCTGTGTTGGGGCAGGTTGCATGAGTCGAGCTCTGAGTGAGGAATATTTTACCGCCACGGGGGGGCTGCATATAACTGGTTTGTAGGTGTCTGGGCGAAATAGAATTCCGAAGAAACACCGGTTTGAGCCCTTTGAGGAGATGAATAATATATCAGGAGTCGTTCGGGATGGAATTTAAAAACTACCGTGTTTCCAACTCTCTACAAAATCGTACACGTTGACTGTCATTCAAATCGTCTCTTCCTAACCTGTATTTAAATACCCATTATTGCATAAAAAACGCTCCAAAGCTGCTCCAAAAGCTGCTCGAGATTCTTCCGGCTGAGACAAACTCTACCGAGAGACAAGACAATAAGAGTCTTATCCAACCAGCTAATTTAGATGGAAAGTTCCACAGCAGTCTTTTGGAGGATGTGAATCATCAGATCAGTGCTCAACAAATACCCCGCATTTTTCCCCTGGTTCCTTCTCCTCGCTTCAAAGTGGATCCATCGCATCACTCTCACTGTCCATACTGCACAAAGCCTGAATCACATGTATTTTTCCCTTTTTTCCCCTCCTCGGCGTTTTCGATTGCCTATCTTGTTACCGCCCATCTCAACCATGCACCTCCGAAATTAAAGAACAAATGACTCCATGGCTTCGTAATCCATAGGATCGAGGCAAGTGTGGATCACCGTCGACCGCTTCAGCTTGGTATGTCGATACACACCAATGTAACCCTGAAAGTGATGGACAGGAGGTAGTGGTAAATTCACCCGTTTTAACACAAGTTGAATTGATCCGGGAGTCTCGGCACTCATGTAGTCATCCTCTTCCTCATCATCATCATCCTCCATGGCTCGTCCGCCAACCGAGGGAGCATAACTCTCTCGATCCCATTCGTCCAGCATCCGAGTCCCCTCTTCTTCAGCACCATCGGAAGGATCGTGCGGCGACAAAACTGGTGAAAATCCTTCAAAATGCTGCTCCTCATCTCCCCCTTCCGCCGCATCATCTCCCATGTATTCCGTGTAAAGTCCATAGTCGTCGTCTTCGTCTCCCACCTCCTCGTCCACCTCGAAAACAACTTCTTCTCCCTCTCCCATAATCTCTTCAAAACTGTGCATGTTCTGTCTCAGCGTTTGGTAAGTCTCCTCCATGTTGACATCTCCGTCAATCTCGCCATCTTCATCATCTTCATCTTCATCCTCCTCGTCTGAAGAGTCATCAGGCAACAAGTCAAGAGACGTGCCAGTGTTGACTACAGCATACCAATGAAACTTGTCCCGACCTGCAAACGTCTTGACAGGCCCAAACATGGACTGTAATCGCACACCACTCAGACGACCCTGCTTGTCACACTGCTCAGTAGCATAGGCGTAAAAAGCCCACACCAATAGCGCTCCATAGCCCACCGTCTGCCAGTCGAGATAAAACATGCCCAACACAAACAGCCCCTGAAGCAAAAGCAGCCACGACCAATACGTGGCCGGCACGCTCCGGTAGTGTGCCTCAAACACATAACTTTTGGCGGTGACGCCTGAAAAAATCGTCGTGTTGCTGATGCTGTAGTTTGTGGCTTCTCGGGCCGCGAGAATCTCGGATCGCTCGAGATTTTGGCGACTGGGGTGCCGCAAAAACAGCTGGTATATCGTCGCCGAATACAGAGCTGCCGCCGTTAATGTGTAGCTCATAATGTCGTGCGTTGTTGTGTTGTATTGCGTTGGTGGTAAATATTTTTTTAGTCGTGACAAAAACATGCACTTGCACCATGCAAATGCAAAACCCTAATGGCCGATAAGTGATAAGCTGAGGGGAAAAAGACTTGTATAACAGTACAGCTGTGGTACGGAAAAACGTAGGCTGAAGGCAGTCACATGGTCACGAAAGTTGAATTTGACTTGCTCTCAAACTTTGAGGCCTTTTTGTTGACGGCTCATTTAGGTAATTACATCTCGGGAAATGAGTATCATAGGACAAGGCCGCATGACCCTGATTCAGGTGTGCATACATGTGCTTTGTATTAACTGATTGTATGTGGAAACAGGTAGAAGTGATTAAAGCCGTTTCTGGGTATATTTCAGGAAAAAATCGGCGAAAAAATCATTCGTTTTCAGATAGTACAGGCCACTTTTTCCCGAAAACCAAGAAAATTCCGGTCCCTTGGCCCAGTTGGTTAAGGCGTCGTGCTAATAAGAAATTAGCCTCTTTGCAACGCGAAGATCAGCAGTTCGATCCTGCTAGGGACCATTCTTTTTTCCCTTCGAGGGAAACGGATTTGGCGATAGATTTTTGCTGACTTCGTTTGTTGGCCTTTGTTGCTAGTCTCGAAGTATCGTTTTTTGACGCTAATTATGAACTTACCCTGAGCTTACTTTTTTTTAGGACTTGCCCACACACTATGTCAGAGCAAAAGCTGTTTGCAGAGCACGTTAAAAAGTTGGTATTATATTTTTACTAGCTACTGTACCATTTACACAAAGTCATAGATATCAATCAATTAAAACTCTTAACAAAATCCTTCTCAAATATACTCTTCAAACCTCCATCTACTCGGCAACGGCGACGGCGACGGCCTGGGAATCGTCATGGGAAATGGAAACCTTGACGGTAGAAAGACCCTTGGCAGCAGCAGCGTCCTTGGCAGCACCGTGGAGAACAACCTGGGGGGCGCCGTTGGCGTCTCGAGTGATCTCGATGGACTTGAGCTCAGCTCCTCCGCCCTGAGACTTGACGCCCAGAGACTTGAAAACAGCCTCCTTGGCGGACCAGGTGCCGGCAAAAGACGACTGGGGAGAGGGGGCCTTGAAACAGTAGGCCTGCTCGGTGGCGGTGAAGTTTCGGTCCAGGAAGGTGTCGTTGTCAATGTTGATGGCAGAGATGGCCTCGACATCGACACCAACGTTCTTGCCGGAGCCAGACACCTGAGAGGTCAGGTTGGCCAGAACCTTGGCAGTATCCTTGTGGGAGTCCTTAACAAAGGCAGAGGCAGCCAGATCCTTGGCGTTGAAGGAGTACTGCTCGGTGTCCTCGTTCTGGTGAACTCGCACAAGAGGATCAAGGTAGACCTCCTGCTCGAGCTCGGCAGCGTAGGGAGCCTTGTCCTTGGCCTGGAACATGGACTCCTCGGCAATGGCGTTGTGGTAGTATCGGTAGGCCTTCTTGTATCGCTGGCCCACTCGGTTGGCGTACTCAGAGTACTCGGACGGCGACAGAGCGGCGTACAGGTAGTCGGGGTGGATGACAATGGCCTGGGCACCCTTCTGGCCGAAACCAAAGGAGGTGACGGAGGCGGCCTTGAGGCCGTCGGTCTGCAGAGATCGAGAGGGGAAAACCACGTGCTGGCACTGCTCAAAGTAGGCATCAACGTTGTCGGCGTTTCGGTTACCGGGGATGATACCAGAGTTGAGGCACTGGATGGCTCCGTTGAGCATCCAGGCACCAGCAGCACCCTTGGGGTGACCGGTGAGGTACTTCTGGAAAATACCGTAGACGGGGTTTCCTCGAGTTCGGCCAAGGTGCTCCAGCATGGCATTGACGGTGGTGGTCTCGTTCTTCTCGTTGGCCTTGGTGGAAGTACCGTGGAAGGAGGCAACGGAGATATCGTCAATGGTGAGACCGTAGGTGGCCAGAGCTCCTCGGATGGGAGAGATTCGAGCATCCTGCTTGTAGAAGGCGTTACCCCAAGAGTTCTTGGCCTCTCGGATCATTCGCTCGGACTGAGAAGTAATGTGGGCAGATCGCTCCTGGATGAAAGACTCTCGGTCAGCGTCAGAAACGTCCTCGAGCTCAATTTCAATGGCCTCCATCTCGCCCTCGGCCCATCGCTTAATGTCCTGGAGTCGAGTGTCAAGCTGTCGCTTTCGGTACTTGATGCTGAGCAGAGGGTTGGCGTGCTTGAGGGTCTGGTGTTCTCGAGCAGTGGTCAAGATACCCTTGCCGGGAGCAGGGACAGATCGGCCAATCTTGTCGGTGGCAGTGTTGACGTATCCGACAATACAGTAGATGGGCACACCCATGGCAATGGCCAGGTCAGCAGCCATCAGCACCTGAGTACCAGCTCCCTGGGCCTCCATGAAACCGGCTCGAGTGGAAGTGATGGGTCGAGACATCTCGGCGGGGGTTCGGCCGTGTGTCAGCTCAGTCTCAGCGTTGGAGGTGGCATTCATGTTGGCAAACTCCTGAGAAGACTCCTCCTGGAAATCGTCGTAACCTCCAACCAGACAGATTCGAGCCTTGCCGGACAGAATGGTCTCGCAACCAATGTCAACAGACTCCACGGCGGTGGCACAGGCTCCAACGGGGGTCTTGATGGGACCGGAAGAAGACAGCAGCAACATGTTGACCCAGGCAGACATGGTGTTGATGAAGGACTCCTGCAGAATATCGTTCTGAACAGGCTTGTCCATGAACCGGTCCTTGAACATGCCTCGCAGAGCAGTGATACCTCCCATTCCGGATCCGGAACAGTTACCAACCTCGGAAACGTGCACGTACTTATAGAACTCGTAGGGGTCGGTGATACCAGAGGCAAGCAGAGCCTCGACGGTGGACACCAGAGCGTACAGAGTGATGGGGTCCACCTGGTCGCAAATGTCCTCGGGGATACCGTATCGTCGGGCATCCCATCCGGTGGGGATCTGGCCAGCCACAAGACGGTCAAACTTGAGGGCCTTGGGGATGAGCAGCTTGGAGCCCTTGAGCAGACGAACGGTCCACTGGTCGGACTCGGGCACGGCAAAGATCTCCACGTTGGCGCCCTGCTCCAGAGCGAACTGCTCGGCAGACTCCTTGGAGGCCTCAAAGGGCTCGAGATCGTGCTCGACGATAACCTCCTGCAGGAAGGTCTTCTTCTTGGGGTTGTAGCCGCTGAAGAGCTCGGGCTCAATGAGTCGGATACCGGCGTGGTCCAGCAGGTAGTCCTCGTACTTGGTCTTGATGTCTCGATCGTCCACGGGCTGCTTGGTCTTGGTATCGATCCAGCCAGAGTACTGGGGCATGCCAGGAAGAGGGCCGTTATGGTGCTTGATCAGACCCATGATCCAGGCCATCTCAATAGCTCCCTCGAGAGAGAAGACGCCGTTGGCCTCCATGTCCCATCGAGTTCGGGCGTTACCCCAAGGTCCAACCTCGGCGAAACCAGTCACGACAATGACGGAGGACAGATCAAGCAGACCCTCGAGAGCATCACCAGCAGGAGACAGCTCCTTGACCTCAGCGTACGACTTGAGAGTGGGGAAGTCAAACTTGAGGTTGGCTCGGGGCTTGATCTCGACCTTCTGGTAGGGCAGGTCGGCGTGAGGGCCGTTGACAACCTTCTGCTCAATGGCGGTCTCCTGGGCCACGGCTCGTCGGATCTCAGAGGTCTCGACAATGTCTCGTCGAATCTTTCCAACAACTCCCTTGAGGTCGGGAATGTACTGGAAGCCACCGTTGAGGTCGGCCCACACGGGAGAGTTCTGGGCCAGACGAACAATGTCCTTGGTCATGAGACCCATGATGGAGAAGGCCATCTCGGTCTGGGAGAAGGTTCGGACGCCGAGCTGCTCGAGACCCTCGGCAGTGATGTTGTTGGCGCTCATCAGACCGGTTCCTCGGGTCCAGCCAATCACCACACCGACAATGGTGAGGTAAGAGCCCCAAGACTCAGTGTGCCATCGGTTGAACAGAGTCTCGAGAGAAATCTTGGACTCGGAGTACAGACCGTCGGAGCCAAAGTTTCCGTGGTTGGGCGACAGAGGAAGCAGGACCTGGGCAGGTCGAGTCTCGTACGAGTGGGCAACCTTCTGCTTCTTGACGTTTCCGAGCAGACGCAGCAGGTTGGTGAGCATGATTCGGTGGGCCAGCTCGGACTTGGAGTCAATGTGCTCCAGCTCAATACCATTCTCGGGCAGAGCAGCGAAGGGCACGACAAAGTCCAGGTCCCAGCCAAGACCGCCGTTCTTGGGGTCGTTGTAGATGAAGGACACCAGCTCATCAACGTCTCGCTTGGAGCCCTGGTTGAAGGGCACGACAATCAGAGTAGAGCCCTTGGCACCAAACTTGGTGTAAAGAGACTGGTAGTACTCGGTCACCTTTCGAGAGTATCGAGAGGTGGTGACAATCACCTTGCAACCACCGGAAATGAGACCCTGGAGAATAGAGGCTCCAATGGATCCAGCGCCGGCTCCAGTAATGAGAGCAGTCTTGCCCTGGAAGGTGAGACCGTCTCGGGCAGCAACCTCGAGACCATCGAGGTAGGTGGCGGTGGTCTCGCTGTCGTAGTTCCAGGCTCCGAGCTCAGTCTTCTTCTTAATGTGCAAGAAGGGAAGAGTGCCGGGGGTGATGGAGGCAGAGACAGTCTTGGACTCAACAACAGGCTTGGAGGCGTCCTCGGCCTGGGAAATCTTGGCAACCAGATCGGAGTAAAGAGCCTCAATATCCAGAGTAGAGCCGGTCTGGGTCTTGGCGAGAGCAGAGATCTGAGAGTACAGCTTCTTGAGCTCGCCCTGAACACCGTCTCCAGCAAAAGTGGGGTCCTTAGTGAGCTCACCACCACAGGCCATCTCGTGGACGTACTGCTCGAGCTTTCGAACGTTGGGTCGGGGCACTTCGTTGTAGACAATGTTACCCTTGACATCAATGGTGGTCTGGGGGCCGGTGGGGTAAGAAACGTCCTTGTAAACGGGAGCCTCGGTGAGAGTCTCCTTGCAGTTCTCGAGAAGCTGCAGACCCAGCTGCTTGGCCAGCTCGTAGGTGGCTCCCTTGTGGACAGGCACGTGGTCCATGTGGTACTGCATGTAGTCAATGAGGTTGTGGTTGGTTCGGTTCATCAGGTGGATACACTTGGCCATGATTTCTCGGTCAACGGTAGACAGTCGGCCGAAAACAATGTCAAAGTACATGGACAGCGAGTCCTGTCGAGCCCAGTTCCAGTACGAGTCGTAAACACGGGCCTTGAGAGCAGAAAAGGCAGGCTTGATGCCCTCGGCGTAAACCTCTCCGTGCTCGGAGTTCCACAGGTCCAGCTCGGCCTGCAGAATGTCCATGGCCTCCTTCTGGGCAGCGGCAACCTTGGAGCCCTGTCGCAGATCCTGCTTGAGGTAGTTGGCAAACAGCTCGAGCTGCTGCTGAACCAGGTATCGCTGGTCCTTGGTGAGAGCGTCAAAGGCGGCAGAGTCAATAACGGCTCCTCCACCGTTACCTCCCTCGGCTCCTCCGGCGGGAGTAGCCAGGTTGATACCGGCAGAAGCGGCGTACTTCTGGGTCTGTTCATCGAGGTAGGCCTTGGCCTCTCCCTCGGATCCGAGTCGGTTCTTGGGCTCGTTCATCAGAGCAACAAGCAGAACGGAGTCCTGTCGGCCAGCAGCCAGACCCCATCTGCTATCGAGGTAGCCTCGGGCAGAAGTGAGCGAGAAACCTCCGGGCATCTTGGAAGACATGAGACGAGCAATGAGCGAAGAAGACTGCTTTCCAAGCTTTCCGTCGAAAGAGGCCTGGAAGGACTCAGCCAGCTCGCCAAGAGGAGTGTCCTCGGGCTTCTCGGGAGTAGCACCAAACTCCTTGCCGAGGTCTCCGAGAATCTCGTTCTGGATGGTAGACTTTCCGCCAACGAGATCCTTGATGGCCTTGGAAAGAGGCACCTGCTCGGGGGTCTTCTTGAGCTTGTGGGCAACGAGAGCGTGCAGAATCTCCTGGGCCTTGACGGGAGCGTCCTCGACCTTGGCAACGGGGCCAGAGGGGGCAGCAGCAGGAGCAGCAGCGGCAGCAGGAGTAGCAGCGGCAGCGGCAGCGTCAGCGGCAGGAGCGGCGTCAGAAGAGGCGGCAGGGGCAGGAGCCTCAGCCTCCTCGTCAGCGAGGTAGTAAATGTCCTTCTGGTCCTTGGAGTAACACAGAATCTCTCGCTGCAGAGACAGAGCAGCGTCGTAGGACTCGTACTTGGACTTGAGGGTTCGCTGGGCCATGCCGGCGAGGGTGGGGGAGGGACCCACCTCAACGACTCGCTCGACGTTGAACTGCTTGAACAGCACGTCCTGGGTTTCGATCCATCGGACGGGAGAGGCGAATTGGTAGGCCAGGAGCTCGGTGAGGAGCACGTGGGCGAGTTCTTGTTCGACTTCGGGGTGCACTGGGTTAGTATGGTGTGGTAGCGATTGGTCGGTGGACAGGAGCGGACTATGACATGTCACGACTGGCGTAGCGGACTACGGCACGTAGTAGCAGACTACAGGAGTGGCGAATCGACAAGTACGGCATGAGTAATGTCGTGACGACAATATATGGACAACAAGACTGTGATAAGGAATGAGTAGACGTTTGGTCGTTAAAGTAGGGTACCAGAGAGCAGTAAAAGTAGACTATTTCAAGTCTAGACAACCTGAACAAAGTGATGATCAGTATAGCCAGACGGTCACTGGAATGACACAAATGACATATATCAATGAGTTCAGTAAATGCGTCTATCTGTGTCTGTTTGGCTGCTTGCGTGCCTCAATGTTGTCCCCATTTCCATATTGTTTTTCTCATGTTGTCCTCAAATCGTGCCCTCCTTATCGTATCGTCTCTTGTCGTCTCTTGTCGTCTCACTGGCGTCTTGTTTCATCCAATTGTGCAATTCAGTGACGTATTCTTCTCTCCATGTCCCATTCCTCCACAACTCATTTCCTCTGAAATACTCACTCTTAGTCAACACTCGGTGTGTGGTTTTAGTGACTTGGTCGTGTCGTTACAATTGAGGCCCACCGCTCTTTTTATTGAAAATCGCGAACCCCGTATCCATGCATGCGTTGGCAGACGTTGAGGGAGGATCCCAACTTTGTTGAGTGGATAGAGGTGTGTTAAAGCAGGTGTTACTGGGTTGTTTTTAGAGAAGAAAATTGATTTCTGGGTAATTTAACGTGTTATATTTCGTTTGGAACATCATTTATTGTGATATCTCCTTCGAAACACCCCAAAACACCCTTTCTCTGACATCCTCAATCCCCAACTGATAGACAAACTTTTTGCCTGCGCCCTTTGTTTTTCAAACCTTGTTTTTCTCCCAACGTTGAGACGATAGTTGAGATTGAGAACAGGACGGGCGGAAGTGTGCTCTTTTGGAAAGCCCAACAGGTTAGTCTGGGTGGTTTTGAATGGACCAATTTGAGTGTCAGATTGGGTGTTGGTTAGTAAGTGAACACAGACATGTTCAATAGACGTGTTTTTACCAACACTCACCTGAATCTTCGGATAAATAAGTGATCGTCAACCGAGGTTCGGTGCAGTGCCGAAGTGTACAGCATCGTGAGTACGTACGATACTGTACGAAAACGTGTTGTACGATAATGCGATAGGGCAACGCAAATGGTGAAATACTTGGGTGTGTATTGTTTCAACATGTGTCCTTTTTGTGGTGTATATATTCGGTTATTTACTATTGGTTTATTGGTGTTTTGTTGCAGTAAGCGGGTGCGCCTATGTTCACTAAAGAACTCACTAAATTTAAACTAACGCCGTCCTAAGCTTAACTAACTGGCGAGACAATAGTACCGTTGAAATACCCCTTAAAGTAGTCAGATTGCTTGGAAATTTGGATTGAAGAATTATATCTATCACGGCGGTTTTGTGACAAAAACTCAACCGTATCCGTTTACTCCAAGGACAAAACAATGGAGGGTCAAAAGTGCTGAGATCCATTGAACCTTAATTTAACACGCCGCAAAAAGTGGTCATGTTGAGAAACTGCAATATGTACGAGTATGGTAAGATAACGGGATTCTGAATGAATGAACCAGCTCGAAACTGAGACATTCGTATTGCCGTTTTTTCAAGTGTCGAACTTTTTTATCATACCGCTAACCTCCTGACTTGCTCAGATATGTCTCTGTAGCTAGTTGTAGCTATTAATTACTAATTAGTGTAAAATATCGTGTTAATGTTTTCTGTTAATATGCAAGTCATCATTGGTGCTGAACAACGGGGGTGGACAGATAAGTAGCATACTTATCCAGATCCACGTTTCCACCACTGATAATGACTCCCACTCGTTTCTTGTGGGTTCCTCCACAGCACGAAAAGGCTGCTGCCAGAGCCATGGTTCCGGTCGGTTCCACAACCAGTTTCATCTTTCGCGCGTACCACTGCATCATGGCGATCATTTCTCCCTCCTTGACCGTCTTGATGTCCGTCACCAGTCTCTGGATGATGGGAAACGTCAGCTCTCCAAGATGCTGGGTCTGGGCTCCGTCCGCAATGGTCACGGGCGTGTCGATATGCACAATCTTGCCGCTCTGAAGCGACAGCTTTCCGTCGTTGCCTGTCTCGGGCTCCACTCCCCACACTTTGCATTTTGGCGCGAGTTTCTCGGCTGCCAGAAGGGAGCCTGACAGCAGCCCTCCGCCTCCTAGCGGCACGAAAATATCGTCTAGAGGTCCCGTTTCCTCCAACAGTTCCTTGACGACTGTTCCCTGGCCGGCAATCACATCCGGATGGTCGTACGGCGGAATCAGTGTCATTTCGGGGTTGTTTGACAAAATGGCGGTAGCAACCTCGTCTCGGTCCTGCTTGTATCGATCGTAGGGAACAATGGTGGCTCCGAGATCCTTGGTACCCTGCAACTTACTCTTGGGCGCATCAGTAGGCATGATGATGGTGGCCTTGATTCCAAGCATTGAGGCGGCATGAGCAATGGCCTGGGCATGGTTGCCTGAAGAATAGGTCAAAACTCCTCCGGCCTTTTGCTTGGACGAAAACTGCGCCAGAGCGTTGTACGCTCCTCGAAACTTGAAGGCGCCTGTTCGCTGGATATTCTCGCACTTGAGAAAGTACTGAGTGTCGTCTAGTTGGATAGACAAAACAGGAGTTTTGACAGCCACCTGAGCAAGACGCTTGTGGGCATGCTTGACGTCCTTATACGTGGGTCCGTCGCCTGCCATTGTGTATGAGTGTGTGTGTGTGACTGTGTGTGTTTCCGGTCTTTGACTCCTTTGTTCTTATGAGCGACTTGACTGCTGCGATGACGATGGTGGTTTATATGTTAAGCGAGACATGCGGCTGTGTGGGGTGTGCAGACCATGTCATCGGGGCGTCCGGAGTAATTTAATGACTAATTGGATTGCACGGAACCGCAAAGAAAGCGGAGAAACGGAACAACTAATTTAGCCAAAGTCTCTCGTCACGTGGGGTCATGTGTATATTGAGAGGGGAAAAAACCAAAAAAATTGAAAATTGTAAAATCAAAAATTATTCAATATAAATCCATAAATCGACTCGTCTCATGTATAGCTGCAGTGCACAAATGCCCTGTATTATCCAGATCACGATCAGTCAGGTCGCCTGGTCACGTCGTCCCTTTGTCCTCAGATGTCTCAGTTACCCTGCCGAACTGGACTGAAAAAAGCCCACTTTAGGTTGGGTTACCCGGCCCACACCCCTCAAGCATAAAAGCAAATGCGCACCCACTTTTGCTCCCTATCAAGAATACATCCTGCCAACCTGACCTAACGATTTCAACAAGATGTTATTGGCCAGCTCTAGGCGTGGATCAGAATAATCACGGACTATTCCACCCTCTTGTTCAAATGAGAACCACTGAACACGAGGACTATTTACGGTTCGACATTCCTTGACAAAAAAGGAACGTTTTCTTATGTAATTGCGTTATATGTGTGTGTGGCTGTTTTAGGGCGACCAATAATTAAGTCGTTTTTTATACCTGGAAAGTCGATTTTTCATCTTAAAAGAATCGACTTGATCTGTCATGACTTGGATCGATTGAAAAATGAACCAAAATCAACGCGATTTTTGGAAATTTAAGGTTTGTTTGATTTTCAACTTTTGAACAGAAATGAGTCCCTCAAATCTCTTCATTGAATGTTTCAATCTTCTTAAAAAATGACCCATATACCCCCCTTACCCTCCTTATCTTCGTGTCCAATTTCCCCAGCTCCACCGCTCATATTCCTGGAGTTACACACTAGCAAAGTCTGTATGTATGTTGATGTCATGATCCGGAAAAATACCAGTGCCTTCCCTCCCTCTCTAATTAAGCTTATCCATTATGGGTGACGGTTTAGACAGAGCAACGGAAGAGACAATCCCGAAAGAGACGAAACGAAACAGTATGACGTCAGAAAGCCCTGAGGGTGCTACACTAGTGTGACCGCCGCCGTTAGCCATGAGTGAGTTGCGACTCGGGTTCAGCTGCATGTGTTAAGTTGCTAATTTAGTGGAGGAGCATACGTACAAGACGTGCGATAATTAGTGTGCCAGTATATACGAGTATCCGGATCGCACGGATAAGTAAGGCAGCAATTGCTGAACGCGAAAAACGTACGAGCAGAACGTATGATTCTGGAAAATCAATTTGTACCACTATCAGTACCTGGTAGCTACAAGTTCAATTTCAATAACAAGTAAATTAACTAAATAAATGCAATCCGAATGCTCCTACCGTGGTAGAGGATATGCTGTAACACGAGCGTTATGGTTGAGTTGAGTTGGTCAGTAACACATGCGTCACTGTTGAGTTGTTGGTCGGTAACAAGCGCATCGTTCTTTGACCTGAATCGGTCGGTAACGCCGCACATTACTGTACCTCCTCCTTGTTGTAAATGCAATAAATTAACCTATGCGATAATGTTCCAAAGCTTCTCGTACCACTTTGTAGGGATCTTCTCCTCCCAGACATCATCGTCAATCTCTCGTCGTCCGGTGTCAATGTCCACCTCGTCGATGGGGATCAAAAACTTGCATCGGAACAGACACTGGAAGATGATGTACAGGCCCACCCAGACAATGACGGAGATGTATGCAGTCATGAACTTGGCGGCGGTGAAATGCCAGAAAGAGGTGAAGCCCTGGATCAGGGTGATGAAGATGATGGAGATGAGCGCGTACCATGCGTAGAAAGGCTGCCATCGAGCCTTGAACGGCAGGGTGTCTCTGGAGATGCCTCGCTGCTTGAGCACCTGCATGAATCGAATGTGCGATGCAGAGATGAAGGCCCAACAGATGAGACCGGCCACGGCGGAAATGTTGATGAACCAGTCGAAGACGGTGGACGACGACTCGGACACAGACATGAAGGACAGCAGTCCAAACGCCGACGTGAAGCACACGGCCACGTAGGGGACACCCCTTTTGGTGGTTCGCTTGAAGAACTTGGGGGCGGTTCCCGAGTCGGCCAGAGCGTAGACCACTCGCGAACCAATGTAAACGTTGGAGTTTCCGGCGGAAATCAGCGTGATGAGAATGACGGCGTTGAAAATGTGGGGGAGCACCTTGGTGCCGGAGTTGATAATGGCAATGACAAAGGGCGACGAGGCAATGACGGACGAGTCATCGGTCAGCTTGGGGTCGTTGAAGGGCACCAGCATGCCCATGAAGAAGATGGAGCCAATGTAGAAGATGCAAATTCGAGCAAAGACTCGGTTGATGGCTCGAGGAACGGACTTTCGAGGGTTCTGGGCCTCACCGGCAGTGACACCGACAAGCTCACAGCCCTGGTAGGTGAAGGCGGCGTTGACCAGCGAGTTGAGCCAGCCCATGAATCGTCGACCGGGCTTGTTTTGCACAATGGGCACGCCGTCGGTCCAGATTCCGTCGCCCATGGGTCCGGGGTGGTTCCAGTATCGGAATCCCACAGGACCCGTTACTCCCGCTCCACACGTCATGCACAGGGCGTAGATGAGCCAGCCGATAATGGCAATGACCTTGACGGAGGCGACCCAGAACTCGATTTCTCCGTAGAAGCCCACGGGGAAGAAGTTGACGGTGGTGAGAATAACAAAGAAAATGGCAATCCATGCTGCTGTGGGAACGGCATCGGTCCAGTATTCAATCACAGGACCAATGGTGTTGAGCTCAATGGCAAAGGTGATGGCCCACGAAAACCAGTAGAGCCAGCCCATGGACGCGCCAAACGACTGCGACAGGTATCGTGTAGTGAAGACGGCAAAAGAGCCGGTGATGGGGATATACGTAGCCAGTTCTCCAAGAGACTCGGCCACAGAGTAGACAATGGTGGCCATAAACACGTAGGCCACAAGAGCGCCGCAAGGACCGGCCTGCTGGAGAGCTCCTCCGGTACCGATAAACAGACCGGTTCCGATTGTGCCTCCCAGAGAAATCATGGAAATGTGTCGCATCTTGAGGCCTCGCTTGACCTCGAGGGTCTCGCCCACGTGGTTGTCCGGGTCGGACTCCTCCAGGTCATGGCCGCTGGTGTTGTAGTTTTCCTTTTGCGACGGTGTGGAGTCGTCCGAGTGGACCGACTGATTGATGTGGATGTGAGCCTCAGTCCCTTGAGGGTACTCTTGGTTGGAGAAGGTCTTTTCCATTGTGGCGAGTAGCGACGTGGTGAGGTTTAGGCAAAAGTTTTGGGGTCAGGCGCCTTTTAGTACTTAGTGTTGGTGTGAAAAGCGATAGGCACTTGTCTCGGTTTTTTTTTTTTCTTGTCCAAAAGCTGGCCGTTGTTGTGGGACCGATGGCGTTTAAGATTGGAGTTAGTGAGAAAAAACTTTGATGGATCCGATATGAGCAAGTGTCAGTGGCTCAGAGAAATACCGGTAGAGAAAAGGGCGATTTGAGGGAGCGAAGCGGGTTAAGACGGTGCGCTATGACCCACCTGCTGGGGGAATGAGTCAGAGTACATATAGTTGCAGCAGGCATGTATTACCTGAAGACTTTTCCCTTGCCATATGTGACTTCCATCTGGCTGCAGTGGGGGCGAAATCCGCTTTGGGTTTGGCGCTAAAAAGCCAGTTTTACATTGACCCTCCGCTGCAAAAACTCTATATTACATTGTTCACACGACCGGGATGTGGAGCGCGGAACAATTGCCGTGAAAGACACAAGGGCGAGGGAGTCGGCGATCTGGACAAGAGCTGGCCAAGAAAAACAGCACGGGGCTGAGCCGTTTCTACGGTAGGTGGTTGCTTACGAAAAACGTGTATTTTAGCTATACTAGAGCCGTTTATGGTGGAGGTGAGGCTAGGTGAGTTAGAGTGGGTGGGTGAGCCAACGGAGTACAAGTAGACAAGGGTACAAATTGACAGTGATGAAGGGACACAGATAGGATGGACACAGGCAGGATGGACACAAATAGGATGGCTACACAATATTCGTTTCACCCCTCACCACGACGATTATGCAACATGTTGGATGTTGGATATTTCTGGCTGGACGCCCTTTCTTGGCAGCAAACTTTGCCTGTCTTTCTTCATTGGCCGAGATTAGATAAGGTGGGGAGTGTGTGAGGACAGGACACGCCATGCTGTAGCATCCTGTCAGCTTTGGACGGGTATTGGCTACCGAGCTGTCAGACTACCACCGGGCGTCTTCGGGGCTAGTTTCCCGTCAAGGACCATCTTGGTTTTGCACTAGTCTGATAATTTTTTGTTTTCATGTTTTTACACCGGTCTCAGCCACAACCCTCTTGTCCTCGGAGCCCTGGCACGCACCATAATTTATTCTGTCTGACTTTTCCGTCGCTCCTCTTTTTTTTTTCAGAGCATAAATAACGGCAAGGTTGGCTGGAAGGAAAAAAAGGAAGTTTAAAAAACGGCCGAGTCGGGGCCCGTAACTCTGGGTTGCAAGGAAGAAAAACAAGGTAAAGGTATATCTTTCTCGGGCCTCAAAGAATGGAAACCGTCGGGCATCTCCAGCCGCTATCTACAGTTTGAGACCTCCGGCTAACGGCGTATCGTATAAACGTGCTGAACACATCGATAGCCGAGACACGCTCGTATAAGTGACACAAAGACGAGCCACCCTGTCGCATCCTCCCACCCCATGCGTTATCTGCCTGGCACCGTGCCATTGGCTGCACTCGGTTATTGCAGGAACAACGGGGTACGGGTTCCGGCTTGCAATCGGTGCGTAATCGTGGCGCACCAGGCGATTATCAGCGTCATTTGCGTCCAACATCACTTTCCAGCTGTCACCCAACTTTGGTATTTCCACACTCCTGTACATTCCTGTCATGTTGTTCGTTCTTGCATTTGCACGTTTCCTTCAATTAGCTACACACTCGCAATTTACAATTTGGAAAAACCAATTTATCATACAACCTAAGACTACGGATAGGGGGCTGGAGATCCCATAACCCAGAAGCGCATCCAATTGGCCATGTCAACAACCCCACATTACTCCTCTCCAGAGCTCGAAAAAGATGTTTTTTCCGCCGTTGTGTGTGACGCGGGGTACGGCCCATGAAACGCTGTCGCCCAGGGTTGCCGTTAGAGAAGGATAAATGGGGCTAAGTACCAAGCACTCTCCTCATTGAGGCCCCAAAGCTTATGCCGTATGTCATCATGTTCTGTCCACCTTCTTGTCCGAGACACTGTTGACGGAAACAAGGCATTTATTGCTTCTTGTTCTTCCCCACACTTTCCCCTCCGCTCAAGTGCAAGTGCCTTGATGCGGCAGTGTAATGGATGAGATGAATGCGATTGCGATAACGGCTGCGGTTTCGCTGTTGTCCGAAAAGTTGTAGTATGGTTGGTACGGACTGTACCAGTACTCGCCGTGTGTGCTGTTTTGGAGTCGTGCTCTTCTTTTTGACTGCCATTTTACACTCACTCCCACCACCCAGTTGGGACATTTTTAGTGGAAAATTAGTGGACTTCATGTTGTCCGAAAGAACAAGAAAAAAAAAAGAGACATTATAGAGAGCAAAAAACACACTAACACAGGCCCAATTCATGTCCAAATATCACGCCATCAGCTCTCTCAAGTGCTCAACATTCGCTACGACCACCATCCCCATCCAAACTTCCCGATTCAAACCCACACATGACTTTACACTATCAATGCACGTTGCTGCCGGCAGGCATGCTGGTGCGATGAGCTGCGGAAAGAAAATTCACAAAAAGAAGGCTACAAACGCGCCAGAGCCGGAAAAACTAGTTTGCCCAAATTAATAGCCATAACGGCTTCATGTACGTGTGCAAGTGCCCGAACACGAGCTCTCAGCCTCGCATCCCTGCGTCTCTCTTATCTTTTCTCCACTCCATTCCACGTGATGTGACTCATACTTGTTTTTTTCTTTTGTGCAACTGTCGAAATCGCGCCCATCACACCTTCTCTGTAATGCCCCGTCGTAATCGCTATATCACGGCTTTGCGCTGTTTGGATATCGTCTACTCCGCCTTGCTCGTGTTGTGTTGAGCTATGACTCATACCCCCAAAGGGTTGAACTTTGCCCATACCCAAGTTACTCTTCTGGGCCAATGACCGGACCGAAAAGAGCGTAAAATAGAGGCAAAGAGGCAAATAAAAGCAGTGGCCGAGTGCACAAATCCGTTTGTGTCTCTCAGCTCGTTCAAACCCTTGTATTTGTGTCTCCTTCTTCATGTTGAGTCCTGACTAAGCTGACTCGGCTCTGTTCCATGTCAGAGTCTATGCGGGACTTGTTATTGGAGGCTGGCTTATGTTTGCTCCAGGTACCGGCAATATTTTTGCGACTGTCTTATTGCTCGTTTATTCGGTTTGTTCGCATTTGTTTATCCACACAAAAACACGGCCGTTTTGTCATCATCAACAGCACCATCAACAGCTGTGACTCATCGACGAGCAATACAATACATGTCCACGCAGTGAACAGATCTTAACTCAGTCTAAACATTGTCTTTAATCATAAAGATGGTTCCTAAAGATGGCTTTGAACACGACCTTTAAACACGAGTCAACTGTTGCTCAACTTCACCTACCCCTCCATAACGAGCTTTACCAACACACGCCTCCCGAAAAACATACAATACACCAATAAGTCATGTGACAATATCACTCTTCAACAACTCTTTCATTTGCTCTCAATCTTTACTAAGCGAAACACCAGATCACACATTCGACATTATTTCAGTCTTTTGGTGTTGTGTTAGGAGAAGGTGCCTATCACTTTACGATACACTCAACGGGCACTTGTTTACACTCTTTCACACTCTTCCAAACTGCTTCAATTGAAGAGCTGTCACTTTTAACCCTCTACACTTTGCACACCAGTCATACCCCTCTATGATCAATCGAATGTCCACGTGTGATGCCTTTGAGTGATATCTTTGCTATTACGGCCGTATGTATGACACTGTCGTGATACTGTGTTGTTCTTTACTATTCTTCTAACGTCAAATACCCTCTTTGATACCTTACCGTTCTCATGATACACTATTCACCACGCCCCAAATACCGCCCCAAATACCCGCCCCAAATACCCGCCCCAAATACCCGCCCCAAATACCCGCCCCAAATACCACCACCTGACCAGTAGTTTGAGGCCAACATTGTGTGTCATTTTTGTGTCAGTGTCGCCCCGCTGGTCCTGTACCACTTCTCAGTATATAACCTCTCACATCCCCCTATCAACCACCACCATGCTCCAATGTCCCGTATGCAAAGACTGGTTTGACCCGCTGCAGTGGGAACAACACATGGCGGACTACGACGAAGAATACCACGAGTGTCTCGACAAGGGCATCCGAGCGGCGGAAAAGAGACGGCAGGAGAAGCGAGAGAAAAGAGAGAAAGACCAAGTACCGCTCTGGTGGTGATGATCTAAGTCGTCTCTCTGTACAAACCCCATAGTGTTGTTATTGACTTCACCATAATGTACAACTTCGAGTACACTCGGAAGAAGCTACTGTTAAATGCACAACCTAACAGACCATCTATAATACAAAAATAATGTATATAACTGAGTGTTAAAAAATATACGTCTAGATAGCCCTGGCTCCCACCATTCTTGTATATCTTTTACAACCCTTCTATGGCACGTTTTTATCACTCTTGTCCGTCGTTTTTTTCTCTCCCATAGTTTACCCTGTTCCTCCACTTACCAAAATGTCGTGCTCATGACTCCCCCTACAAAGACCATATCTTTTTCCAAATGGTAGATATACGGCATAAATCTGGCTCTGTGTAAATACTCACTGTAGTCAACTTTTTGCAGCCCTTGCACGCAATGAAATTCACCCTTTTTCTGCTAGCTGGAGTTCTGGCTCTGCCCTCGGATTATGAGAGGGCCCAGGGCGTGTTTGAACGAGCAAAATCGTCCTTTGTACAGTCTTCCACCATGAACGACCGCTACATTGTCACTTTTCACGAGCACCGAATCCGCGACAGCGCTGATCAGCTCGAGAGCTTGGAATCGGCTGTTGATTTGACCACTGCTGATTTGCAACCCCTGGATATCCCGGCGTACCATGGAGAAGGTCTGATCGGCTACCATGGACTTTTTGACGCTTCTACGGTCGATTTGTTGCGTTCAGACAACCGTGTAAAAGCCGTTGAAAAGGACTTTGAGAGCCATATTACCGCCGCGGCTCCCATTCCAGGCAACATTTCTTACTTCGGCGAGTCCCAGACTCTGCCCACGTATCAATGGGGTCTGTCTCGGATTTCGCACAGAGACAACCAGGTGAACCGGACGTGTCTGGAGTGGTGCGAGGGCCGAAACTACCCACATTTGAAGTCCAAACACGAAACGGTCATTTATATCGTCGACACGGGCGTCAGAGTTACCCATGAACAGTTTGGAGGACGGGCCATCAGAGTCAAAAACTTCAACCCCACCGAAGACGACGAGGACAATAACGGACATGGAACTCACGTTGCCGGTACATTGATTGGAAACACTTTTGGCGTTTCTCGCACCCATTCAACACTCAAGGTCGTCAAGGTGTTTGGCAAGAATGGAGCCGCTCCAGTGTCCAACATTGCAGCTTCTGTGGCCTGGGTGGTTCAAGACCATCTCGAGAATCCCGGCCAGAGAGCTGTTCTCAACTTTTCAGCAGGCGGTCCCAAAATTGCAGCCTACGATCGAGTTTTCCAGCACGCTGTCAAGTCAGGACTGGCCGTGGCTGTGGCTGCGGGTAACGGAATGAGAGACGCATGCACCTTTGGACCGGCTAACAACGGAGATACCGTCAAGGGACTGGTTGTAGTTGGAGCCACAGACATGTGGGACAATATCGCTGTTTTCCCTACCTGGTGGGGCTCCAACTGGGGCAAGTGTGTCAACGTGTTTGCACCTGGAGCGTACATTGATTCGACCTATCACGAAAGTGACAATGCTACTTTCAGCAGCTCTGGAACATCAATGGCTGTTCCTCATGTCGCTGGTCTCATGGCCTACTTTCAGTCGGTTATCGATACTCCTCTGTCTCCTGAAGAGTTGGAGGATCTCGTTACAGCGGTGCCCAACCACGTCCGAGGAGAGCTATATGGAGCGGCCAACGTTCTGGCCAACAATCGTTTTTTGGAGGCCAATCTCACCACTTCCTGGATACACAGAAGAGGAATTTAGATGTAATGAGTGTACTTTTTGTTTGCAGTTCCGTTAATAACGATTTTGGTATGTTTTGGGTATTTTTGGATATGTTTGGGGGTATCGCACGGCACCAAGATACTGCATAGTAATTTACCGGTTTTTCATATATGTAACAAAATGTACGACGTCCGCCTCTGCTCTGCAATGTCCTATGACTCACCTCGCTTAGAACCCCTTCCCTCTTCATCTTGCGTGCGTCGGGTCGGTATCTAAAGCATCTTCCTGTTGTTTTTACATCCGGCTTTTGCGCATTAGACTCTGAGCCCAACAAAAATCTAAGTATTTACGAGAGTCTAAGCAAAAGAGTGAATAAAGAGACAAAACAGAGCGCAAATAAAGATGCAAAAAAGGACGCTCTAGGCTCCAGAATGTGGCGTAAAGTTGTCACAAGAGCAACATAGAGTGACTGTGACTTTTGCAGTTTAATTGCGTGTCTTAAAAGAATGGAGTTTGACTAAAATAGAAAACAGCCTTTTTGCAATGTCCGAAAAAGTTCATATGCACCCGCTCAACTCCCCTGAAATCGAACAAATCGAATGGTTGGCCTCTTTGCGTCGACCGGGTGCTCGAAAGATGCACCGCCCGTTGAGAGAAGAAAAAAAGGGGTGAAAAAAGAAGTTTTTCTTCTAAACGGTCAAACTTTGAGGTTGAGTGTGTTTTTGCGCGGTAAAATGTGCATTCTCTTGCTTTAGCGAACACAACATTAATCAGGATTGGTAGCATCTTTACAATATGAAACATTCGTTTCCGGACTATAATCATTGCACTCTTCCTTTGAAAAGCCTTTACGGGGCAAAAAAAAGAATTTTTCAAGAATCAAAAAGTCAGGTCGTGCCCGGGCTCGAACCGGGGTTCCCAGAAGGTTTCAAAATTATCAAAATCTGGAGTGATAACCACTACACTACACAACCGGATTTTCCCGGTTTTGGGAAAGTGGCCAGTGGTATCCGAAAAATGATGTTTTTCAGAATTTTTGCACGATAGCGATGCTACGTGAATTGTATGTTTATCGCATGGTTCCGATCTGTTATCGGGTGTATTTCATGCCATCATCTCATCTGTCATATCTTTTGACAGATGGACAAAGTTTTGCGATCGAAAAACGGCATGCATATAGACACAACTTTATGGCATGTATAATTGGAGAGATTTCAACGGTCCATGACATGTTTCGATGAGATCAACCCATATTTGGCGCGAGTGTCGTCTCACCATCATCGTATTGTCTTCTGTTCGTCCGAGAACGTCTTCTAATAAAAAACGGGCGCATCCCTCTCCTGCCCATCTTTTACTTCCCTCCACCCATCACATCATATTTTCAGTTTTTTCCCCCTCCGTTTTCCAAAGACACTTCCGCCAAGAATCCGGGACCAAGAGGGCCGTACGAAACCGTAACAAACCGGTACGTGCTTGGCTATGGTGCGTTGAACGTTCGGGATCCACTTTGAACGTGTTGGTGATTTTTCCACAATATATCCACTATATAAAGCTCTTGTTTGGATCGCTTTTTTTCCTTTCCCCTCTTGTTTTTGTCTTTCCGTGGTATCTCTTCCGTGTCTTCTAAATATAATTATCAGATTAATGTTTTTTCTCTCGTGATCTCTTCGCCTCGCCCAAACTTCAGAGCAAGCCAAGAGAAGGAGCGGTAGGCTTTGCAGTTGCACCCTGCTCAGCCTTGACGCAGCGACATGTGGGGTGCAAGGTGGCATCAGGATAGTGGGGCATGCACAATGGGGCGGTTTGTTATTGACCGAGGTTTTCATTTTCCTTTATATTTTCCCTCTTTTTTTTTGTGTCAATCCTCTTGTCTTGTCCCTTCAGTCGCATCATTTGACACTTTTTTCAAACCTTGCATGGTTTGTAACGCTTGACAAATCTTATCATATGAAATCAGACGCCTAAAGTAGCGAAAGTAGCCCACTATGACGTATGTTCGCTGCAGATGGAGGAAAGACTTGCCGGGGAAGCGTACCGTGCACAGCCCAGGCCAAGGCGAGTTTGCAAAGGAGATCGTAGATCTAGCCCAGAACGACACTAGTGAAGTGCTAAGATAAGTGTATTGTTCTCGGGTTTTAACAATGATAACCCTTCAAAATCTGTTCATCAATCGCCCGAAACGATCATATCTTGATCATCTATTCTGTCTCATTCATTTCCCACGTTGCATCAAGGTAGCTTTTCATAAAAATCCAAATTGCTTTTTTCGTTGCATCAATTTCTAAAATTTATCAATTTCAAACTAAGTTCACAGTGTAAAAAGACACATTGGACCGTGACGGCAGAGGAGTAGAAAACGGGGATGTGGATTGATTTGGCATGAGAAACACGGTCTATACACTAATAATAATGTTTAAAAACGACTCACGAGCTCACATTTTCAATTGCTCTTTTCAGCCCTAAAATAAACACTCCTCAATCTCCATCAGATAAGAGCAACGTCGACCGAGACAAGACAAGACAAGATTTGATGCCAATGCCAAGAGCTGCTAACAAGCTCACAAGGAAAAGAAAAAAAGCTTCAAAAGCTCGCCTGGTCATGCGAACCGATGGTCCGACATTCGCTGCTGTAGAGATGACAAAACGGGGAGAAAAGTGCCACAGTTCTCAGAGTGCGAAATAAAGAGTGAAAAGAAACATTTTACCACCATGTTACACAAAAGCCCAAAAAGTGGTTAGATCAGATAACTCCTGTCTCACTCAATTGATATTTATGCTCACAGGAAGATGACGCCGGAGGTTTTTCCGACTGGGGTCTGAAAACGATCGTCCATGTATGGAAAATGAAATCTTCGACGTGCTGCCTGGGGTTGTTCACCGAGCCTGCAGCAAGTCTGTGGGGAGCGTTAGTGTGTTTCTTTTTAGTATCATAAAGCCATATATTAACTATAGTAGCTGATTAGGTAGAATTAGGTGCTAAGTAGTGCTATGATAAATGCCCCTACGAAAAAGTAATGCGGCTAAGAAGACGACTCTCCAAACTTCACCGGGTGGAGTTGACCTGTTTTTTTTATTGTTTTTTTTCATCGAGAAAAGTCAATCACCGGTATCGTACTGGATTCAACGCCAAGGATATTTCTTTCTCAGGTGAACAATTTTAGTCGGGCTGGTTTGGATCTGATTGTCGGCTCGTATTGCTCCCTCTTGAGCCGAATGCAGAGACCCACCCAACTTTCTCTTTGTTGGGTTGTATTATTTTTTAGCGAGCGGAAGTTATCTGATGGAAACTGAGCATCTGTGATGAGCGAAAGAGGTGTTGTTACAAGAGTTGTGCACATCTCATCTGGTCTATATCAACTCACTGGAAAGCGCTGGAGCATCATCTACTCGTTCCGGTAATCAAGAATTCAGTTTTTTAGTTTCCCTCGTTTTTTTCTTTTTCCTACCCTCGTCACTTTTTCTCCTTTTTTTTTCTCACTTTTTCGCACTCTAAAATGATTTCTCCGTTGCCGATCCGCTTGTCTGCTCCCCAGCTTGCATACACGCTGCACAAACGTTTTCGGATAATCAGATAAATGGCAAGTATATATACCCTGGGGCGACCTCATCCCCCGCCATTGCCATCTCCATCTCCAACACAATCATGCCCGAGTGGAAAACCGTGTGGAAGACCATCTTCAACCCCGAGGTGATCATCGCCGAAGACGCCCCCGACCTGGACGGACCCGGGGGAGTCAAGGAGATTGAAAACGTCACCTCCATCTGGTCCAAGAAGGGTCTGTGGATCGCCTGGGGCTCCATGTTGCTTCTGGCCGTTGCCATTGCCTTGGACGCTCAGACCGTCTTTGTCTACTCGACTTTTGCTACCTCGTCCTTCAACCAAATGTCTCTGCTTTCTGCCCTCGGAGTCGTCCAATCCGTCATGTACATTGCCACTCGACCCGTCATGGCCAAGATTGCCGATGTTCTGGGCCGATTCGAGGGTCTGCTGCTCTCCATCGTCATTCTCACAGTCGGCTTCATCATGCTGGCAGCCTCGCCTAACATTGGCACCTACTTTGCTGCCCAAATCTTCTACGTTTTCGGCCAGGTCGGTATCCAGTTCATGCAGCAGGTGTTTGCCGCAGATACCTCCGATCTCAAGAACCGAACGTTTTTCGTCATTCTGCCCAACCTGTGCTACCTGTTTGTGCCCTGGTGCGCAGCCCCCATCACCAACGCCGTGCTCAAACACACCACCTGGCAGTGGGGCTACGGCATGTGGTGCATCATTGTGCCCGTGGTATCCATCCCCGTGCTGACCACCATGTTTGTCAACAAACTCAAGGCCCGGCGAATGGGTCTGCAGGCCGGTATGGCGATCAAAAACTTCAAGAAGACGGTGCAACACTTTGACTTTATTGGTCTGATTCTGCTGACCGCCGGACTGGTCACTCTGTTCCTGGCTGCCACTCTCGTCAAGACCTCGGCAGACTGGAACAAGCCCCATGTGCTTGGAATGATCATTGTCGGACCCATCTGCCTGACTCTCTTCCCCATCTGGGAAATCTTCCCCAAGTACCCGTTCCTGCCCTTCCGGGTGCTCAAGAACCGAGTGCTGCTCACCTGCTGCTTCTTCATTGCTCTGTACTTCCTGGCCTTTTACCTGTACCAGCCCTACTACTACGCCTGGCTCATGGTCTGCAAGAACCTCAGCGTCACCGCAGCAACAAACACCTCCGTCACCACCACCGTCTCCTCCACCGCCGGAGGTCTCTTCACAGCCATCGCCATCCGATACACCAAGCGAATCAAGCCCTTCATTGTCGTGGGCGCATGCATCTACCTGCTTGGTCTCGGACTGTCCTACAACTACCGGCAGCCCTACCACTCTCTGGCCCAGTTTATTGTTTCTCAGGCCGTGGAGGGAGTTGGAGCAGGCATGCTGGGATCGCCTACCCAGGTCATGGTCCAGGCCGTGGTCTCCCATAACCAGGTGGCTGCTGCTACCGCCGTCTATCTGTCTTCCACGTCCATCGGAAACGTGGTTGGAGACGCCATTTCCGGAGCCATGTACCGACAAATGTACCCCAAGCGTCTGCGGGAGTACGCGTCTTTCCTCAATGAGACGGAGATTGATACCATCATCAACAACATCAACGAGCCTCTCAAGTACGTGTGGGGCTCTTCCGAGCGAACTCAGATTGTCACCGCCTTCAACAGTGTCTACCGACACATGCTGTACGGTCCTCTGATTGTTGCCGCCGCCATGATTGTCATTTCTCTGACTCTGCCCGATATCAACCTCGACGAGATTGAGCAGCAGGTCAAGGGAGTGGTGTTTGGCAAGTCTCAGAAGGCCAACCAGTTTGACGAGAACCCTGTGGGAGACTTTGCCGGAAACCCTGTTGGAGGATTCGGTACCGAGCCCGTGGCTGCCTTCTCTCCAGAGTACAATGGACAGCACGATATTGAGAAGAATACCTACGAGACCAAATTGGAGCTGGGCACGGAGTCTGACAAGACGAGTGAGACACGTGTTTAGAAGACTGTCAAAACACACAAACCACACAAAACAAAACACATACTAATGAGTCACGAGTTTAAAAGTTCATAGAATTAATAATTGCATTTGAAATAACCAATTGTGCGCTGTGCTACTGTAGCTGTTGTAGATGTAAGTACACTGTGATATGGTTGCTACCTGGTACTGTATAATTGTACAACTGTATGCATTTAGTGAGACAAGTGACTGTATCATATGAAACAAAATGCACGGGTACGAGTCCGGGTAGTCATCAGACCATTTGACGTCTCACTTCTCCCGTCCCACTTCTCCCTTCGGAGATTGGGTATCGGAGATTAACATTTGTCAAGCGAGCTACTCTTTTTTTTCACAATTTCTTTTGCAGACATGGAGGGGTTCTTAGACGGTACAGTAGCTGATAGGTCGAACAGGCTGTCAAATGACGTTTTAGAGCAAATTTAACTATTCATCACGTCATGTCTGTCATGTCGTCTCTGCCACTGTCACTCCACTTTCCGAGCTCGTAAACATGCCCGCTTTTCATGCCCAACATAGATACGAAGTTGCTGTATTTACCCAACAAAAACCGTGTGAAAAATGCAGCCGTGAGTTTACTGCACGATTATGATTGCGAACGTTGAAATCATTGGCTCAGGGGACTTTTTATGTTTATTTTTTTACTACCGGTACTACTTTCCTCACTCTTCTCCTCTATACGTCTACAGTAGCTAATACCCCTGAATGATTTGGCGCTAGCGTGAATGTTGTATTCGCTGTGTTCATGTCACTGTCCTTAACGATGTATACGATGCGGCTGCATTGGACCCTGAATAAATGAGACACATGGTCAGTTATCTATGAGACAAGGAGAGATCATCGTGTGGTGCAGGATTCGTATTATATTATCCTTGATGGAACCGTACGTTTTCAAGGCCCCTGTATTCTTTCAAATCCGTTTTTTGAAAACGTCTTTGTTTCGCCACTCAATGTCGGTGGACAAACAAACACCCCAGCGAGATATTATGACACCGTGGCACTAGCAAGCGAGAAACTACGAAATACGACGATACAGACACGTCTGACACAGACAGAAACAGGAACATCTCTGCCGATCGCATATCTACTCTCCACAACTGTACAGGTTCCTAGCTCTAATTATTTTTCTGATTATTCTCCACATTTAGCACTTTAACGTTTTCCCGTACACTGCTTTTTCTTCCCCACTTGCCACTTTGAAGAAAGACAAACCTAGAGTGATGCGAATTTAACACGTATGAACGGGATGGAGAAGTTGCAAATGATGATTCAGAAAACACAGAAGTAATTACAAGAGCCACAAGTATCAGAGTATAAGAAAAAACCACCCACTATTCACATCAACGCACCCATTTTCACCCCAAAACATCGCCGCAACACACCACATCGGCACACGACTATCTTGCATCTGTCATGCGCCTCATCAGGCATGTGAATGATAGACAAGCCGAAATCCAGCACAATGTTTCAGTGCCGCTCTGCTAAAATGGACCCGGCACTAGCTGACGTTATAACGGCCGCAACGCCCGCCGCAACTCCCGCTCAAGCTCAAACAACATGACCCTTATCCGCTCAGCCGCCGCAGTATGTGGAACCACCGTGTTTCACCACGGAGGCCTGGCTCTCAAGGACGACGAATTGTGCTACACTGACGACGTGTACCTGTACGACCTCAAAACCGCGGCCTGGACGTTTCTGAGCAAAGAAGAGCCCTACTGCGGGTCCAAACAACACAGCATTGGTCTAAGAGCAGAACACACGGCCATTCCTCTCAACCACGAGCTGGTGCTTGTCTTTGGAGGAAGGTCGCCGAAAACCTCGTCCGAGTTCTCGTCACTTACCCAATACTACGTTTTCGACCTCAATAAACGGGTGTGGATATCGCGAGAAGAACTCAAAGAGTACTCCAACATCCCCAAGAAGCTCGGATCCCTCTACATAGGCGACTCGGGCGAGTACGGCATCTACCACGGCATTGAAAAGTCCAAGGTGGACCGAACGGTGCTGCGGGTTGCTAGCCGCTCAAAGTCCATCTCCGACACAAAGTCCCAGTCGCTAGTAAACGGACTCTACACACTGTACAAGGAGGGCAAGTGCACCGACTTTACAATCACCGGAGCAGACTGTGGAGGAGACGTGATAGTGGAGGAAAAACAGGAGACGGAGGAAAAGCCGAAAACAGTGAGTCTCAATGCTCACACGGCAGTTTTGTACGCCAGATGGAAGTACTTTGCCAACTTGTACGACTCAGGCATGCAGGAATCGACGTCGAGAACTTTACACATTGAAGAGCCGTTCCCATGGGTCCAGGCACTCGTCCATTACCTGTACACGGACTCAATTGAAGAGCTAGATCTCGAGACGGTTGCCGGGGTTATGATCCTGGCGCACATTTATGACCTACCGGAACTAGAAGATATCTGTGCCACTCAAATCTGCAACTCGGCAGCCTACTCGACCCACCAGCAGGTTTTGTTTTGGTACCGGGGGTACGTGGCAAAAAACCAGCTAGTCCAGCAGAAGTTTGCGCGTTTATGTTTCGAATCGCGCGATAAGGTGTCCAAGGTGCAGGCGTTTCAGGATCTCGAACGAGTCGGCCTGTTGTCTACACTTTGCTCAGACATGTTTGCCCTGTCTGTTTCGTGAAGGATGGTATCGGATCTTCGCTCATTAGCATATATAGAATTAATAAATGGATATAGAAGAACAGGACAGATGATAGATGGAAAACACTTGTGTTTCTACAGTAGTACGCTCTCGATCCCTGCCGACGACTACATGTTACCCCCAGGCACCCCAGTCACACTATCTTAATTGGTGCGAAATGCAGTTACCAAATGCATTCCATGAGGGCTGCAAGAAAATAAAATACATCTTCAGATTCAGCAAAAGATACAGACTCCGTTGCTGCCACCCAATTGAGTGTCCCACAAGTATCTAGACTCGCCACCTTGTCTGTGTCAGAGTTCAAGAACACCGCATAAAGATTCTTTTTACACCTCACCACAGCCGCCTTGAAAATCCGCAATCGGTCTATATATAGGGCGAAGTCTACGCCCCAAGCCTCGTGTCTATAGCTGCTTGTACATAGCGTGGGGCACCAAAAATAATACAGTGCGGGCAGAGTGATAAATGGGAAGAAAGAAAAAGAACCGCATACTGAAACTACCCCTAGCTAGCTGCCACCATACAGTGAACCCCCAGTGACCAAGGTGATACAGAGCGTGTTGGACCAAAGGGGGACCGTTGGCATTTATTTATTTAGCTGGTCTTGTATGTATGTGACGTGACCTTGGTTTCATTCCATTGTGTGCCATAAATAGTCACCATTTCAACAAGCTACTGTAGCCAAGTACGATACTGTACGTACGATAAGTGCAACACCTGCACATGCTGTAGCTACAGAAAATACACCCCTAAATCACACCCAAAATATACTCAAGATTCAAAAGACGTCAGACGCCAAAAGACGCCAAAAAAATGCGACCAAAAATACGACCTTTAGCAACACCATACGTCATACAAAAGCCACTAAATTTTCTGAGCTACAATTATTACGGGGAAATTAAAAATAGTGGTATATTACATTGATTAACGAGAGTATAGAATATATATGGTATCTTAGTTGTTGTTTTCCTCATGGTCCATCCATTCCTGGACATAAACAGATGCTCGCTTGAACTTGCGATCCTTGTACTTTTCGAAAATGGCCTTGTGATGGGTAAGCGGGTCCCGGCAGCATTCAATGATCTGAAGCACTGCAGGCAGAAGCTGCTTTTCGGTGTAGCCAGAGTAGTAAGTGTGGCCATCGGTCCAATGGCCACGGTTAAGCATGCGCCGCGACAAAAAGTGAGCCGCGGCAGCAAGCCACGATGGTGGGGCGCCAACAAAGGTCTTCTCCATGATGGTCACCTCTAATAAATACTTGGCGAGAGTTCGGGTCTCCAGGTCGTAGTCGTCGGCCTTGGAGGTTCGTCGCAGAAACGACATGGGACCCGGCCACCCCAGATTGAAGTCCAGCAGGTCAATCATGTACCGCTCGGCCTTGAGAATCTCGTCCACATGGTAGCCGTTGTCGACCATGTATGCAATCTCCTGCACGCTGGGACAGTTGATTTCCTCGTATTTGGCGGCCACAAAGAGCGCCACGGCGCCCACCAGCTGCAACTTACTGAGACTCACCGTCTTGATGGAAAGAAACCGATCAATGTAATTGATAGTGAGAAAGAGAGTCTCGGGCAGCAGCGAGAACCGGTGGTGCACCTGCACGAGCCAGTCCACGAGAATGGACCGCATGGCCCAGTGGATCTCTGTCTGCGAGTCCATGTATCCGGGGTTAGGCTGGAACCGCACCTCCAGCTCCTTCATGTACGTGAAGATCTCCTCCGCGTACTCTGCCACCATGCTAATGTCGTAAGTGTCGTCGTCATTTTCGTCCAGATCCACGCCGTTGTTTGTGCTGAAGTAGGTGGCCACTCGTGCAAGCTCGGTCACGGACTCCTTGTCCACCAGGGGGTAGAGCGCCTGGGGGTTGGACTCGGAGACGGGGAACCGCTGCACTTCCTCCTCGGACTCGTAGAAGTCGTCTTCTATCTGTGCCGGCTCGACCTCCGTCTGTGTGTCCACCTCCTCGTCCACCGTGTCGTCAGAACCAGGGCACGGCTGCACAATGGATGTCTGTGCTGCTAATGGGGGGATGTTTTGGTTCTGTGCGACTAATGGTTGTCGGGTCACCCGCTGGGGGGGCTTTGAAATGGCCACCTTGGCCTTGGTGGCTACCGAGGCGGTGTTGGTCACAGTTCCGAGCGCCACACGCTTGGTGGGGGCTCCTCCTGCGGCGGTGGGCTTTCTGTACTCATGTAGCGAGTTTTCGTCGTGGGTTCGTGTCTGTGTTAGTAGGGGTCAAAACAAGGGGATCCTCTGCGGTGTGTGTATACTCACTCTGTCCATTATTGGGGCATGTGTTGTGTAAGGTATTGTCTGTCGAAAGAAGGTGTTGAATGAGAAAGGCCGGGTGAGAAGAAATTACTATTACTGAAGAATATTAGTGAGTGAAGGGGGGATTAAAATGAATGTTTGTGGCGATGGCTTCAATGACTAGTAGGAATGCATAGGCTGTCGGGGGGGTGAGTAGTTCGTAGCGAGTGTGGAATGAGATGAATGAAGAAGAAAAAACAGGTATTGTTTTGTGTGTTGTTGATGTGTCGATGTCTATACAGTCGGGGTTGAAAATGCTGTGTATCAATCAAGACAATGAGGGGAGAAGAAGGTGCTAGCTGTTGAAGGTGTGTGTGTTTGTGTTGCAGATGTGCTAGTTGTTTTTGTGTCGAGTCACTTGAGGAAAGGACGGTGACGAGAGTGACTTGTGAACCACAACAGTTAGGATGAAGAGTCCAAACGTAATGTGTGTGGTGGTGATAAGTGCAGGCCCAGTGTGGTGTTTATGTTTTGGTATGTCTGCATTTGTGTGCCAAATAATGTTTGACGCTTTTTTTCCAAGCAGTGTAAAATAACACACACACACACAAAACACACACACACACAGCGCACAGCGCACACTCCCAAAACGCACAGTGCGCAGTAGCACACATTGGCGCTGGTGGAAACGACATGGCGATTGAATGCCATCTATAGAACGATTGGTGGGCACAAGCTAGCAAAAAAAAAACACCTGTATGTGTGCCTGTGGGGCTAGGCCTAAGAACCCAGCCATTTTTGTACCTCTAGCGGGCCTCCAGTGCCCTCACTACTCCGTTAGCCGGAACATCTGTTTGTTGGTCGCCAAAAACCCACGCTCACGAGTACATTAAGGTTGGCACATTTTGGGACAAATGGGCAAGGAACCGACCCGTTTAGGCCCATTCCATCTGAGACTAAACCTAAAATGTACTCGGTTGCCCCAACAGCGTGCAAACAAACAAACATTGCCAGAGTCAAACACGCAAACAACAGCGCAACAAGGTTTGAACAAGGCTCTTATGCCAGAATAGTGTTTAGGTGTGGCCGTTCTCTTTTCGCGCTCTGTAGTGAGCCATGGACAGAGTCGAATGCGACAACAAGAGAGACGAGCCGGATTTGGTGTGGAGAGTCACGTGGTGGTGGAGAAAGTTGCTACAATGACGTATGGGTGGGTATCAGGTCATTATCCTTACGGTGCCGGTTAGCTACAGTACTATCTGCTCTCTAGTACTTGTATCGTACTGTACGATACAACCTCAATACATCTCATATCACTCACTCACTACTGCGCCGTTACGTTACGTTTCGGCTCAACACAGTGGGTGTCGCGTTTGTATGTAGCTTTACGAGCCGCCTTGTCAACCGTCTGCCCAGCTCGTCGATCCCGGCATATATTGGATGGGTTAGGTATGGCCATGGCAGATCCACTGGGGTGAGTAATACGTATTGGGCACCAGCGTGCACTGTATAACATGCTACAATGCCACTGCTACACCGACAGTGACGTGTGGTAGATTGATTGGGTTGGTTATGTTGATTGCAACACTGGTACTCGTACCGGACGTACCGGTGGTACCTTGTAGTCGTACTGGTACTGCTGTCAGGCCTTGTCTTGTCTTGACCGGTAGGCTCCAGCATTACATGGAGCCACAACAAACAGACGGAGAATGTAAACAAGGCAGCAAGAAACAGGCAGCAAGAAACAAGCGGTTGCTGAGGAGAAAGAGAGAGCCGCCTGGCCTCAAACCCACGTCTCTCACGGTCCCTTGTGTGTGTGCCCAGGCGGGCAGGATTTCCGTCTCCTGCTCCAAACGCACCCCACGGCAAGCTTGCCAATAAGCACACATTCAATACGCATCGAAGTGAATCCAAACGGCGTCAAGGTTGAATATGTAGCTATCAAACGGAATTTAGCGTCGGTTTGACTTTCAATCAACGCTCGTTTGCACCTCCAGCTCTTCCCGAAAGGGCCACTTTTAGCGTTGGCCAAGATATTGGTTTGTGACGTGCCGACAAGACGCTGTCTCGGACACTACGGAGATACAGTGCGTGTCTGGCGGGTATGGGTTGTATGAGCGTGTCGAGTCGAGTCACGTGCCCCCAAATCACGTGTGTCCAACAACTTGAATGGATGACAGTACGTACGACACTTGTAATACCTGGTGCCGGTACAGTTATTGGTAATACGTCAAAGTTGCAAAAATAACACCCTTCTAAAACCCTCCTCCAGCCGCACTCCCATACCCACAAGACAAGTTTCTTTTTACCTGTGGAATGGTAACAAGTTTGTTGCCGCACGGTGATATACACAGCCAAACTAAACACAGTGACTCAGTGGCGTCGCCTAGGATACTCTTTTTATTTTTCTTTCCATGTACGGTACTCGTACCGGTACGTACCTTGTACAATGCGGTTGCTGCTGTCCGTGAGCAGCAGGTGAGTGTATGTATCGTAGCAGGGGTCTTTGGTGGGTCTTTACGCGTTATGTAAATGTACGATATTACCAATAACGGTGCAAGGGTAGGGTGCAGGTGCAAGTGCAAGTGCGAGTATCCCGGCAACCACCAGAATAGAGATAACCAAAACAAGGTGGAAAAAAAGACAACGTGAAAAGAAAAAAAAAAAAAAAAAAAGGATGCCGTTTGCAGACATATGATTGTTGTGGTATCGGGCAGCACGGTCCGACCGTCGTGTTATATCTCCCCAGCAACCATGCACAATCCGCCGATTACATAATTAATGCTGATCTGGCTGTATCTGTATCGTATCGTGACTTTTGTTTCCGATCTTCATTCCGGGGCTGCGATATCGGTATCGTAGTTACCGGTAGCTACCTACACAAGATAAAGAGTGATACTGAGATAACGAGCAGAGTGTCGTAGAGTACCGGCACTCTACAGGATCTGTGTCGATTGGAGAGTGAGATGTTGACGAGTACGTCTTACACGTACTGTACGTTGCTCATCGACACCCTCGACACGTCCACGCTCTTCCACACTAGATCTCTTCGTATTACACACGACTGCACGGTACTGCCAGATCTGACACATGGACGGCGTGCAAGGTGAAACGACAGGTAATTCCGCCCATAATATATCTCCATAATATTTGTCAGGGAGGAAATCGCATGACAGATAATTACAAACGTACAAAAACGCACAAAAACGCACAAAAGCGCACAAAAACGCACAAAAACGCACTCTTTTCAGGCGCCGTTTTTCACGCGTGTGTCACGCATCGGTTTTTTCGGGTCCCTGACGCCAAACTCCCGATATTATATGGCCCCTGCTGGTTTCTGCATTGATGAAACGCCATGTATAGATGTAGGCATGTATAGGGCGGGTATATAGGGGTAGATCGATCTTGCTTCACGTGACAGTATGGGGGTGGAAGTAGTTTTTGACAAAAGAAAAAAATTACCCAACTTTTTCGTGTCGTTTTCCACCCATTTACCACCCAAATGAGACACGTCTTTTTCACTGACCCATTTCTCGTGATTGATGCACATGAGGCAAGGTGCGTTTCTAACAAGACATAACCAAGACGTTTGAGAACACGTCTACTGCTCGCTTTCCTTCTATAAATAACAGACTCACGGGCCAACGATGCTCTTCTCCGCCATTAACTCAAGCTTGCTTTCGTGTCACAGATTGATCCAGATACCCGGTCTAAAACCCGTCTAAACCGTGTAAACCCGTCTAAAAAAAAGGAACCCAATTCTAAAACTCGTCCAAATATAGGGGGGTGCATGTTTCAGGGTCGAAGTTAGGGTGTAAGTTACGCAGGAACATTCTTGGAAAAACACTAGGGAGAGAAGTATAGAAACGCCCCCAAAACACTCACACCCCAAAACGTTCAAAAACGTCCCCAAAACGCCCACATTTTCTCCTGTTTCATCTCCGGGCTCGCGGGATCTACACCATCTTCAGACAGGGCTCGAATGGGTCATACGAGGGTACAGTACCGGGTTGGGATGGAAGCAAACGAACGAAGCAAAATCAAGCTAAAAAAAAGTGCAAGTAAAGAAGGCCAAGGTAAATCTAGGAAACAACGGCACCTCACGTTTCTTTTGCTTGATACGGGGTGTTCGTTATAGGTGGAAGAAAAAAAAGAAGTAGTGGAAAAAGTGACCCTGAAAAAGGTGAGAATAGGAGAAGCTGGATCCCCGTCACATATTATTTCCCCGTCCACTCATATCGTCCCACAACAAAGTGCTAGCGCCTTGCATTGTGAAACAGTATCAGACGTGAAACAGGAATGTGGGAAGAGGTCTAAGAGTGAAACATAGTGAGCGGTAGTACGGGTGTATCAGGGTACGTACGAGTACCAGTATAGGTCCGAGTTTTCCAGAAAAGTACCAATCCACAAGCCGCTCAATTCCAACAGTCGTCCCCGACACCACCCAGCGAGTGAGAGCAACGAACTGGGTTACCCCTGTCATCATACCATCAACGTCTCTCCCTCCCTCCCAGACAAATAGCCTCCATGGATTGTGTCATATTGCATTCCGCTCCCAACATAATAAAAGCCAAATGCGGATAACGCCCGTTCCTAAATGTTATACGCCGTGCGATGATGTCGGAGGTAGGGCAAGTTTCCTCAAACCTGTGGGCTAAGTGGGCCGAAAGAGGATAGGTTTTGGGGGTCATATGATCATGTAGTGTCCGAAAAACGACTCTACGTGCCCACATTCCCCCCACATCCACTGCCACACGCCTCATCTCAGCCCCAGAAACCAAAACCCAAACGCTCCGACACGCGCGTCCGCGGCTGACAAAGGCCCCAACTGTGCATTGTCCCACACAACTTTTTCGCCAAAAGGGGCTACGCACGGAATGAGCGGTATGTGACACAATGGATGTGGCTACCCGCGGGGAAGCTGAGACGGGATATTATTGGGCGTTCTGGGCGTTCTGGGCGGTCATGTGGGCGCTGGTCGTATCATGTTGCATGCCGCTCGCGTGGGCCTGGTTTATATGTAGACCGTGTTTGGTGGAGACGTGAAAAAAAAAAAAAGTGCATACCAACTCAACTCAACTCTCAACTAAGTCTATTGCAGACCCTGTTTTTCGGAAACGCTGTCGATCACGTCAACAGTGATACGACTATATCACGTTCACACTTTGACACGCACTCTTTTCTTTGCACTCCCACAACACTCAGCCAGTCACTCGTTCACCTGTTTCAGCCCCAACCACCCACCACTTCACGACCCCCAGAGAGCACCAACTAGAGCACAACATGCTCACGCTCCAACAAGTGGTCACCTGGCTCAAGGGAGTGGAGCTGTACTCCAAGGGCGACTACGCGCCGGCCCTCAAACAGTTCAACCAGCTCATCAACTCGCCAGAGTACTCCGGAGAGGTGTCCAAGGTGGCTCACAACATTGCTGCCATCTACTACAAGATGGAGGACCATGAACGGGCCACCAAATGGTTCGTTACCGCTCTCCAGAAAGATCCCTATCTGTGCATCACCCATTTCCTCTTTGGCCAGTGTCTTTTCGAACAGGAAAAGTACTCAGAAGCTGCCAAAGAATGGGACAAGTGTCTGGAGTACATGAGAGGCAACACCTGGATCAACTACCAGCCGCTGGGCCTCAACTTCACCCTCTACTCGTGCGAAGTCATGTTCAACAAGTCCATGGCCAAAATCTACTCAGGAGAGATTCTTCCGGGAGTAGCAGACCTGTCTAGAGCAGGCAAGGAACACAAGTGGTCCGGTAGCCACAACCGAATCGACAAGGCGTACATTTACTTCAACGCCATCAAGGACTCGCTGCATCGAGCCACCCAAATCCCTCAGCAGCAGCAGCAGCAGCAGCAGCAGCAGCAGCCCCAGAACGACGGAGTTCAACGTTCCAAGTCGCTGTCTCGCTCCAAGAGTCAGAACCTGTCACGGTCGAAATCGCTGGCCCGATCCAAGTCCATGAAACACAAACAGCAGCAGCTGCAGGACAATATCCGTAACCGGTCGTCCATGGGATTCGGTGCAAACTACACAAACACTTTTGACGTGTCTCTCCAGCAGCAGAAAGAAGCCCAACAACAGCAGCAGCAGCAGCAACAGCAGCAAGCTGGCGGAGTCGGTCTGGGTATTCGACAGTCTCCCAGTATGCGACAATCGCCTCAAACAAGACAATCCCCGCAAATGTCTTCTCTTGGACGATCGCATACTCTTGGAACAGGTACTCATGTTCCCTCTCCTCTGCACCGAAGTCAGACTACAAGCCACCGCGCTGTTGAACAGCATCCTCATTCGTCTGCAAACGTGCACAGAAGCCAGAGCACTAGAACTCCCGCTGGCGCTTCTACTTCTGCTTCTGCCACCCCCTCAGATGTGGTTGATTTGCCGTCTACCGTCAAAATGGCCCGGTCCTCGGAAACGTACAAAATCTACCAGATTTCGTCCGAGGCGTGTCTGTTTTCCATCCACGACAATCGGCTCAAGAACATTGTGGGCTGCGAGCAGATGGCGGCCCTGCTGAGAGGCAAAGACAAGGAGATTTCCAGCGGAGGAGCCACTGTGGGCGTCGGTTCGACTCCCTCGGAAGAAGAGCAGGAAGAAGATGCCACCGAGTTTTCTTTCGTCGAATCGTCGGTCGGCAGGTCCGAAGAAATCAACACCGACACGAGCCCGAGCCCTCGACACAAGGACGACTACTACGACATTGACGACTACTACGGAACTCCTCCTGATTCCACTGGTTCCGCTGCTGGACGATCCACTCACAGCTCTGGCTCACGTTCAGTCCGATCTGATGCTGCCACCGTGGCTACTTTTGCCACCGCCTACGGTTCGCCCCCTGCAAAGACCAAACCGACCCCTATCGACGTGGATCTCGCTCGAGAGATGCGAAAGGTGTCCTTTGACTCGTCTCTGCCGGCTCCCAAGCTTAACAAGCTGGTCGACACCATCCAGGGATCCACTGCTCGAGACTCTGTTTCTTCTACAGACTCTCTTCATGCGCCCAAGGCCACCAAGCATCGAGTTCAGATCAACTACATTCGTCCCGTCACCGCCAAGGTGTGTTCGTTTGTGGCTGAAGAGTGTTCTTCTCCAGATTCTCCTGTGACCCCCATTGCACCTGTGAAGAAGACGTCCAAGAAGGCCGTCAGCAACTCTACGCGTTCGCCGTACCCCAACTCCATCCCTCCTTCGCCCTGCGAAGACGAAACCCTCACCTGGACCAAGTCTCTTCCCTTGCTGCCCAACGATCATGCTGCGCACAAGACCGACCATCGTCTTCGAGAGCTGCGAGAGCGAGACCGACGCGAAATCCGAGACGGGTTCATCGACAGAGACACGGCCATGACGCCGCCTCAAAACCACCAGTTTGATCCTCAACATACAGTTGGTCCTGGTCGATCGCGAAACACAAAGTTTCTGACGGTGGATCTCGAAGAGGAGCGTTCTTCGCGAACCAACCATGGGAATGCAGGCACCCACAACAATGGCCGGGCCAAGAGCCCCGGGTCGCCCATGTCCCCCTTTATTCTTGTTACCTAGCTCAGGTAGCTAGCCGCTGTGCGGATTATGAGTATGAGTAAGTTATTGTATCATCTAAAACATTGTTAATGAGTGGAATGTGTACCGTACCAGTCGTAGACAGAGAGTAGCAATATTTAGGTCCAAAGCGCTGTTTGTAGAGTGTCTGGAATGTTTGAACCACTCGTGTACACGCTTTTGTGTTTCCACTCGTTCGTTGTTTTTCCACTTTGTTGATTGTTGATTGCTGTTTTCCAGACTCTTCTTTGTTTGGTCATGTCTCACTCTGGAATCTGGGGAAACGGCATGCTTTAATTCCACGAACCGTAATCCTAAGCGATTGTGGGTTCGAATCATAAATGGGATGTTCGTGAATGAAACGTAAATGGAGTGTTTTTTAGAGGTCAGTGAAAGAGGGAGAGTGAAGAGCTTGTCAACAGTGAGGCAGTCGATCACCAGAAATGGAGGTAAGACTGATTCGTGAAGAGAGAAATGAGATTGTACACTATGTGTTTCCTCGAACGAACGTGTCGCGACGCGTTGTGTCCTACTGGTGTCGTACGAACGGTTCTCTGGACTGTTCCTCTCTGATGTATATCCTTAGATAGAGAATGTGAGTGTGGTGCATTACAGTGATAAGCCAACCCAACACAGTATACAATTAGTCACGCGAAACAGATGCTAAATGAGTAACAGTCGTCGTCGTCGTTTGTACAGGTATTTGTATTTTCAGCTAGTTGTCTTTTTAATTGCTTCTGCTTCTGTGTCCGTTTTCATTTTATAAGCCACACAATTCTCCAATGTCAACATATGAGTATCAATTTACTAGCACACATGATACTCGAGCGCGCAACTGTTTTTGAGAGGAGAAACTTTGAGACAGAAACGACACTTTTGGCGTTTCTGAGAAGAGCACAGGGAACAGAGGAATGGGCAAGTACAAGTACAGTACGAGAAAAGTGTTGTGTTTCCCCCAATTCAGAAAGAAATAAAATCCGCGTATCACGTGACAACGCCGTTTCCCCCCTCTACATTGACTTCTGTACCTGCCCTAGACACGCATCTCTTGGGGCAGCCAGCCGTTTCTTTTTTGACTCTACAGTTTGACTCTTCTGATGGGCAGTTTTAGGGGCGTTTTAAAGGTCGCTCAATTGGGTGTTTTTTTTTGTGGATTTTGTCACAAGTAGTACTGAAATGAAGAAAATATCCGTTTTACCAATTCTAGCAGTTCTTTTACACCACCTACTATACAAAATCGCCCCGGTTTGTTCCATTTTCATTTCCCCAACTTCCACTCTACCCAAATAAACTTCACGCGAAGTAATTAATGCAAGTCAAAGAATAATTACGCGCTGACGCGTTTCTCCCTCTTCTCTGCAACGCACAATGTCCAACTTCCCCGGGGCCCGAAAACAGTACCGGAACAAGTATGGGACCAATCCTCGCACCCAACACTCGCTCTGTTGGGCCCCCCCCAGCCTCATTTGGACTTTGAGGGGTCCGTCAAGCATTTCCTGCGGACCACAGGGATGAGCGAAGGGCTCGTTCAGACAAATTACACTATCGTGTCATACATGAATCAGGAGACGGTGTCGCAGTTGCTGATTCACAATTTCCTATTTTTGGAGGCCGATGTGATCAATCTGCTGCTCCCCTTGTTGTTGAAGATTACTTGACTGCTCGAGCCAGTTGGCCATTTGCTGTCAAGATCCATCTCGACAACGAGTCCAACCGGTACTTGTTGACGCACATTGTGGGCTGCTCTACCCACAACCATGCTCCTCAGAACGACACGAAGGTTTTTGTGGATAACAAGTTTCTGCAGTTTGACCGAAAGCAATTCGCTTCTACGGCCGCAGAACTGGACTTGGAGCATTTTGTAAAGAGCGCCAGTATGGAGGAGCTGGCCAAGGAAGCCAACAGTTGGTCGCCTGAAAACAACTTCACCAAGGCCTCTGTTTCCAAGATCATCAAGGGTCTCAAAGACAGTCGTTTGGAGGGTGGAAACGCGTACTCGGCGCTGTACAAGCTGTTTGAGGCTCCGTTATTGCGAGGAAGATGCAGAGTCAACAACCATGATGCTCCAGACTCCATCTTCTTTGCTCATGCGCATGGCTACAGATTCTGGAAAGCGTACCCTGAGTTGGTGATTGTGGAGGACAGTGAAGGACGTACCGTTGACGGCAAGTACCAGCGTCTGGTGACTTTCAAGGGCATTGATCGTCACGATTCCCCGTTCCCCTTGGCTGCTTGTTTGGTTGAACGAAGTTCTGTCAGAGAAGACATTGAAGGAGCGTGCTGGAAATGAATCTTCAAGGAGCTCAAGGAGATGATGGTGGACTATGATATTCAGGAGCCGCAGTTCTTCCAGAACGGATGCTCCATCGACTCCATCAAAATGAACGAAAAGGCCTTCCCCCAGTCGTACGTCTACATAGATCCCTTAACGCAGGACCAGCTAGAAGAGTCCACCGCCAGACGCTACTACAGGGGCAAGAGCCACATTCACGCCGCTATCAACTCGTGGCATACCGTCTTGCACGCCGAGGACGAGTACATGATGGAGCGGAATTTCAGCAAGATTCGAAACTGTCGTCAGTGTCCCAAGGGCGAGAAGAAGTTCCTCAGCGAGATGAAGAAACACATGTACCGCACAGGCACCTGCATGAGGAACGAGCATCTCCATTTCGACATTTACGTCAACGACGTGTACGGCCTCGAATCTTACATTCCCGCCAAGCCCTACAATGTGTTTGAAATGGTGCGACGTGTGCTGCACGGTTATGTCTGTCACTACAACAACAACGCCCAGCACCACGCCAACGAGGCGTCCCACACCAAGACCGCCTACAGCAGTGTTCTCGACGACTGCAGGGGCGTCATTTCGTCACAGGCGCTCAACCGGGTCCAGCAGCTGCTCATCCAGGTGGCCAACAAGCAAATCGGCTACTGTATGGAAACCTGCCACAAATACTCCACCGGGTATCCGTGTGTTCATAATCTCGTGAAAAGGACGGGCTCCAAGCTGTCTCCGGACGACTTTCATCCTCACTGGCGAATCTTGTCTGCCGATTTGGATACTGTCAAGATTAGCGGCACGGGCCAGTTTGCCAAGTCGTGGCAGGCCAACAAGACGGGCGCTTGGGTGTTTGAGTCCGAGAGACAAGAGACATTCAAGAAACCAAGAATGGCGAAGCCAAAGCTGGACAACGAGAACCAGCCTCCGGCCAAGAAGCAAAAGGTGCAAAAGCTCAGAGCCGAGTACGAGGACAATCATTGTATGGAGTATGAGCAGTTTGAGGAGGAGGAGGAGGAGTACGACGATTGGGGTTTTGGAGGAGGGTATTGGTAATTACTAACTATTTGATTAATGTATTTTATGAGTGTGCGAATAGCGTATTGTTTTGTAGATGATGAGCACAATGAACAAGACCCATAGATAAGACTACATATCTTTTTTTATTAACACATCATGTGTTACAGTAACCTATGAACGTTTATGATACCCGTAGTTTGCTCAATTATTAAATTTTGGTGGTGGATTTTGATGGTGAATTTTGATGGTGGATTTTGATGGTGGATTTTGATGATTTTTTGGTGGAATGATAAATCGGATCCAAAGGGCTGTTGTCCAAAAATCCAGCCCAATCAGACACTTATCACGCCTGTTACAACGCCCCTGTGATTTCGTCTCTAGTCACTGTATCTAAACTTTAGTTGACATTTAGTTGAGGTGAGCAGATTTCCGTAAAGACAGATTTTGAACTTTACAGAAAGACAAGTCTAACCCTGTCTAACCCTGAACACTACAAAATCAACCCTGGCTAACCCTGACTGCTACTTTCTTAACCCTGGCTAACCCTGAAAGCAGTACTTCCACACGGCACCAAAGTCTCATGACGACTGAATTTCACTTAACACCCAGCTAACGTGATAGGATAGCGTTTCTGTGTGACGTGTAGAGAAGGAGAGACGAGGTGATCTATATGTGCTTGTGTTTGTGTCACTACAAAAAAGAACATCCACCAAAAACAGGTCAAAATCTACACTCCATATATCCCCTACTTTCCCCTTATCCATCTCTATCACTTCCCCCCCACCCAATTAAAGTTCACCCTGGTCCGCGTAATCTTTACATTATCAGCATCGCACTCCCACACTAACTAACCTCCACCACTCACCCACCACGACATGATTATCAAGAGCAAGCTGCCCCCAAACAACACCAGCGCCTTTGGCCACGAGGCCCGTGAGGCCTTCTGGGACTTTGACCACAAAAACACTCCTCTCAACCACGGCTCTTTTGGAGCTTGTCCTTTGCCTGTCAGAGAAGCCCGAAACCAGATTCTGGCCAAAATCGAAGCAAACCCAGATCTGTACATGCGAACGACTCTGTACGAGGACATTGAGGTTGCACGAGCGACGGCGTGCGAATGGATCGATTCTGAGCCCCTCAACACGGTGTTTGTGCAGAACGCTACTGTCGGCTTCAACACCATCATCCGAAGCCTGCCCTTGAAGAAAGGAGACACAATCATCTACTGCTCGACCACATACGGCGCGTGCGAAAAGACACTCAAGTTTCTGGAACTCAGACACGGAATCAAACATGTGTCTGTCGATATCGAGTACCCCATGAGCGATCACGACATTGTCGAAACCTACAGACGGGCTATTGACGCTAACCCAAGCACCGTTCTGTGTCTTTTCGACACCGTGTCGTCTATGCCGGCTGCAATCTTGCCCTACAATAAACTTGTGGCCCTGTGTCGAGAAAAGGACGTGCTGTCGTTCATCGACGGAGCCCACAGCATCGGACTCATCCCCGTCAGCATGCGCAAAACCCAGCCGGACTTCTACGTGACCAACGTGCACAAATGGGGCTATGGCGTGCGAGGCGGAGCCATCTTGTACGTGGCTGAGGAGCATCATAGACTCACCCACACCCTTCCAGTTTCGCATACGTATCTGGACGACTCGGAAGACCTGGAGCCCGAGCAGGAAGAACGACGACTCGTTGACCGCTTCACTTTCATTGGGACCCAGGACTTTTCTCCTTACATTGCCATCACGGCTGCCTATGAGTTCCGAAAGAAGCTTGGAGGAGAGGCGCAGATCCGAAAGTACTGCAACGAGTTGGCCATCAAGGTGGGCGACCTGGCTGCTGCTCAGTGGCGAACAGAGGTTCTGGGACACGCCGGAGCCATGGTTACGGTCCGCCTGCCTATCCCGGAGGAGTTTTTGGCAGCTGCTTCGGACGAACGGAAGCAACAGCTCTTCCAGCTCATTTGCGATCATCCTCTGACACGAGGAACCTACGTGCCTCCCATTTACCATGCTGGGAAAATGTACGTGAGGTTCTCTGCTCAGGTTTATAACGAGCTGGAGGACTACCAGGTCGGAATTGACGCCGTCAATGAAGCTCTGGACATTTTCTTCATGGAGGAGGTCGAGGAAGTGCAGGACATGTGGGTTTGTGTTTAGCAAGTAGGTAGTAGCATTGGTAGTGATTTACAGGAGCAGTAGTATATTGTATTTGTATGTAGCTACTCGTTGTAGGATGATATCATTTCAAGAAGCCTTAATTCTAGAAACTCAACATGACAGTAAAACTCCCATATTTTGGATAGAATGATTCAGAAACTATTCAAGTATACTCTAATCGGGCTCAAAAACACCATGTGTGTATTATATATGTGTTTAAGTGTCTATTGGACAATTTTTTTTTATTCTAGGGGAAAAACATTAATGACTAAGCAGATTTCAGCTAGTACTGGCCACTTTTTTTAAACTCGCAAGAAAATTTCTGGCATCCTGGCCGAGCGGTTAAGGCGAGAGATTAGAAATCTCTTGGGGTTTCCCCGCGTAGGTTCGAATCCTGCGGATGTCGCCATTTCTTTTTTGTCGTATTTTATAATTTTTTCTAGAATAAACCGCTGGATCTAGTATACACGGGGACAATCAAATGCGCGTCATTTTTTATTTTCCATTTGCATGTTTTTCCATCGTAATCCATCGTCCATCATCTCACATGTGTGCATAATTACAGCAACGTTTGACACACGATCCAACGTGATCTGAAGTCCATCAATCATTTCCCAATCACACAATGGACATTCGATTATTTCCCGAGCAGCAGAGCGACAAGGATCCCAACACGGTGTGTCACGTTTTGCCGTGTCATATTCACTACACCGGCCCCGCAAACGTGTCTGAATATTTCACCATTGAGGGCGGCAAGGAGGAGCAGCAGGTTGAGGTGAGCAAGAACGAAGAGACGGACGAGAACGCCAAGGAGGCTGCCATGGACACAAAAGAGAGCTCGGCAACGCCGCTGAACACGCATTTCCGTGGACGAAAGCTGCAGGGTGTGGAGCAGAAGCTGCCCGAGTCGTACCGTGGATACCGGTTCACCGAGGGCATCAATTTTTTTGAGAACTCCAACACCGTGTCACAGCTGGGTGACATCACGCAGGATTTTGACGAGGATGGATTTGAGCGCAACCCCGACGATTACCGTAACAACGAGCCCATTGAGATGCGGTCGTGGAACGCGATTGGGTCGTTTGACCATCTGGTGGTTTGGGGCCACGAGCGTCTTCCTGATGTTGACAGTGACCAGTGGGCCTGTGGTGTGCGAGACTGGCCCCAGGTGGCCTCGGCCATGAACCCCATCAAGGAGTGATTTACTTATGATGACCACGAGTGGTAGGAAAGAAGAGGAGGACGGATGGAGGGAGTGGACGGGTTTATATAGACTTGGAGGTTACAGTGGGGTGGATTTGAACAAGGGCCATGGTTTGGGCTCTGATTTGGGGCCATGCCTCAGGCCATAATATATACATTGATTACACAAACGGGTTGGTTGGGGTATTGACCGTGCGATACGTACTCGTGCTGGTGCAGTACCCCTTTATCTGAAGGAGTAGTTATGATCTTTGTTGATGTCGTAGCTGTCACTCATTAAGATACAGGCAACACTCGGGATTATCCTGTTTTAGGACACCCGAAAAATCATCCTCTTTTAGGACACTCGAGATCAACCCCTAGTACGACTCAATGGGGATATATAATACACTAGGAGAGGTGAGAGGTATACAGAAACGATCTCTGAGCCGGCCCCGTTCCAAAAATGTCATTATAAACATACCCTATCATACAAAAAGGGTCGTTTGATGGTGTCTTGTAAACACTACAAGTACTGCTACTGTAGACAGGTTGGGGTGTATTTATCATACAAGAAACTACGATAACTACAGTAAGATGGGACTGAAGAAAAAATCAGATCAGAACATAACAGCTGTCATGAGTGATCCATAATGAACCCGTGACAGAATGACATCTCTATCGGTAGGACAATCATTGTGTTTTGTTACATCACACTTTTTATCCTGTCTTTTCATTTTCTTTCGTCTCTCTTCGTTCATCTTCGTTCGTCTCTCTTTTTGTTCATCCGCAAACCCACCATCAGCCCCATCAACCACCACCATACGTGTAATTGCTCGGTACTTGACGCACACCACACTATCATACAGGTGTACATATGTGTTTGTGCTGCGAGAAACACACAACTGTAGCAACAGATACACGGACTCAACAGCAGAGTAATTTGCCCCTCAAGAACACTCACCAATTCACGCTCTTTTACTCCCCCATCTCCCACCTCTACCAGCAACCAACACGTCTGTTCTTCGATCTGCCAAATAAAGTTTCGATAAATGGTATCATCACGTGCCCTTGGGAGCGGAAACCTTGCGAGTGACTCTTTAATATTAATGTAACTTTTTAGGCTAACCGAGAGAGAGCACCTGGTAACTAGACGGCACCACCAAACACTGCAAAAACATGGTCAAACGACGCCTGGAGCACGAGCCGACCAAGGGACACAAACGCCCCACGGCCTCGCCTCTCACCCGACTGCCCGCAGAGCTCAAAAATGCCATCTGCGACCTTCTCCCCAAACGCGACATCCGAGCCGTGTCCCTAGTGAGTCACGATCTTCGCCACGCGGCCTGCGACAAGCTCTTTGGCGACTTCTACTTGAGCTGGGACAGCCTGGCTCTAACCAGAGACTACCTGGCGTCCGAGAGCTGTGGTATCGCGGGATATATCCACACGCTGCACATTACAAAACACTCGTCGTACGCCGAATGGCATTATCCGGAGCTACTGACGGAGTTTATGGCTTTGTGTCCGCAACTGAGGGATGTGTCCATGGTCATTTCGGGCTCATCGGCATGGTTAAAATACGTGGGATGCGACAGAGTCACTACCATGACGGTTGTATCGGGCCAGGTACAACGTCTGCAAACATTCAACAACGTCAACGCCCCTGCCAAGCAGATCTCTTTCGATATCGATCACCTGGTGGGATTTCCGGCTCTGAAGACCCTTGGCTTGGAAGGATTTACTGTCCAGAGAGACTCGATTCTGAATAAAGATGGAGTTCATGAGATTATTCCGCTGTCTAGAATTTCAGCAGAGAAAGATGGAAGTACACCGGTTACCCGGCCGAGTCCGTCACGGAACGAAACGGTGGCCATTAATCGACTGGTGTTGGAAAATTGCATATGGCAGTATCCTTATGATGTCAAGGACTTTGGGCCCATCCAGGAGCTTGAAGTGAGGTTGAGCAAGGGGTATACTGTTTATTCCCGTGAGTACGAGTAAAAGTATCTCAGAGTGCGAAGCACGATGAGATGCGAGACGATGTTGGATCCTATGATTCTGTTGTGACGAGTCTGTTGTGTTTCCCCGGTAACCCGGTTTTCTTTCTTTCTTTTTCTTTCCCATAACAAGTATTCATACTGTGCTCGTACCTTACCCATACAGCACCCTCATGATTCAGTTTCCGCTTCACTCTTACTAACACAGACAATGAACGGTTCCACTCGTTTGTACTGTCACCACCACCGACAGTCAAACGGCTGACAATCGATCTGCCCGTGGAACCGTACCACCAGCAACTGTCGTGGACACCGCTAAAGACACACAGATGCAAACAACTGGAGTACCTGTCCATTAAGGGCTTCCACCTGCCCGGTATCCAGTTTGCCGCGGCGCTTCCTGCGTCCCTCAAACAGTTGCGGTTCGAGGTGGGGCTCACGCAGGATAAAGAAATGTTCCATCGCCTGGACGCGCAGGCCGACAGCTACCGCGACACGTTCACGGCAAGCACGCGCACACGCACTCTGGACGTGGAACTAGTCGGTAAGTTGGTTCACATAGAACCCCCCATTTTTGCCCTAGCCAACTACTGACCACAGGTGTGATAGAATCCGACCGCGCGCGAGAGAGAGAGTAGCCGGAGGAGCATGTATACTAACTAATGATTAATGAATGATTATGATATGAAAGGGTAGGTGCGTACTGAGATTCAGGTTTTTTTTTTGTAATTTTTTTGAATTTTCAGATTTTTTGTAAAATCTAAAAAAAACCAATAAAAAGTCAAAGATAGCCTAAAAATCCTCAGATTGCTTAGAAAAAAAAAAGCTCAGTGGTAAAACCGAACCTGTAGATATTTATAGAGTCAAATTTGAGTCGATAATTATCACACGGCAGCCAGGATAATTATTTATTTGCGGTCAAAAATAAACTCGGGGTCTGTGCATATTGACGCAAGAGATATGCACATGAATATTTTCCGAAGGTTGCTTCAGTAGCGTTTAAAATAATGTTCTGAGGGAGTAACAGAATTTTAGAAAATGTACCAGAAACAGAAGAGGCAGGAGGTGATAATAAAATCCTTACAACTTATTTTGGTGCAATATTAAAGCAACTATAATTTTTCAAAAATGTAGGGTTGGCAAAACCTTAACATGCATATTATGCATTATTTAGAGCTTAAATTGGGCGCTTGTATTTTCTCAAGACGAATTAATCAATTTATTTCCCAACCTTAAACGTGTTAAGGTTTAGAGAGGAAAATGGAGTGGGATTTGTTGTGGAGAATACTGGAGAAGTAGAGAGGATACGGGTAGGAATATAGACGGATAGGCAAATGTGTTAATCTGCTTATTATTTCGATTGCACCTGTTTTGAAGGAGGTACGAGGAATCTAGAGTTTCAGACCCAGAACCACCGGGTGATTGTTGTGGAGATGATAACTTGTTTTCCTAAAAACCGAGGAAAAAATGGGGATAATTCAAATGACTCAATGGTTCAGAAAGGTTGTATTTTAATGTATTTTTTGCGAAACGAATTATTGACGATATGGGATGTGTTTATTACACGAGAACACAGACACAAAACCACTCAGTGGCGAAACACAAAAGATTGAGACCAGTCATATATCGGTCTATTGACTCGAAGTGGATACTTGCAATCACATCTATTCTTTGAACCTCTTAACTGTACTTGTACTGTCTTCTCCTCTCTGCTTTCTACTTTATCCTAATGTCAAGGTTAAGAGTAATTATTGACAACCATGAATGAGCCACTGCAAGCTGCAATAACGAGCATGTTCAAGATCTGCGTAAAACGCGTAATCAAAATCTATCAATACATTATCTATCGCACTATCTACACATTGTTATTTGGTTGGGGAGTGCTTGAGCACTCGTGATCATGTTCGTGTTTCAGTCACGTTTCGTGTCTCGGTCACGAACACCCATTCGGCTCACGCTCTTGCTCGTACTGCGCACTCAATGCTCGTACTTCGCACCCAAAGCTCGTGCTAAGCACTCAATGCTCGTGTCTTGCACTCGTCAGCTAACGATGCAATCCACACCCAACCCATACATTGCCTTCTCCACCTCTCTCTTGACCAACACCCAATCCGCTCTAGAATGAGCAAACTCGTAAATCTCCTCCGGCTGAAACACGCCCTTGAACCGGTTCATGTCACTCAACAGCTTTCCCAGAGCCTTGGCGTCCCTAGTATCAATCAGGTACATCTGTCCCACCTCTTTCAGGGCAGCAAAGGGCTGATTCAACGGTCTCTGCTTCAGACCCAGAATAAACGAGTAATAATAATTCAGGTCCGAAATGACAGTAATGGCTCCATCCACAGAAATGGTCTTTCGTTTGAGATGTTTGCAAATGCTGGCGAAAAAACGCATACCAAGCTCCTGCTGGAAAACGTCAAGAACAGTCTTTTCCGTGCTGCCAGACAAAATCTTCATGTGAACAGAAAGAAGATCAACAAGACCCTTGGCACACTCGGTAGGGCCCATATTGGGCTCCATGTTCGGCAAGGGGTTGAAATCGGAGCCCAGCTGCGTAGTGACAAACAAAAAGTCCATCTGGTCAGACAAGACGTCAATGCCCTGATTCAGGCCTCGAGCCACATACTCGTCCAGTTGCTTTTCAAACTTCTTCTTGGCCTGCACACTGGGCGACACAAAGTCGTTTCTGTCAATGAACTTCTTTTGTGCCAGTTCCTCCTCAAAAAAGACGTGGATCATTTGCTGAATGAGATCTCCAATGTTGACCAGCTCCGCAAACACCACCAGCGGCTCCAACCCACCCTTCTTTTCATTCTTTTCCCGCTCCTTCTTGTCCTTTTCCTCCTTGGTTTCCTCCTTGGGCTCCTCCTTGCCCTTCTTGCCCTTTTTTTCGTCCAAAAAGCCCAGATTATGGGGCTTGTACGAATCCAGTCGTCCTAGAGCACGATCAAAACCGCTGCTAATGTGTCTTTTGCCGAGAACATCAATGAGTGACACAAACACTCGCTCACACTGCTCCTTGGAGTCCTTGGCAAGCTGTCCTCCAGCAGTATGGAACCGCTTGATACGCTCCAGAGACGCCTTTCCAGCCTTGACAATGTTCAGAGCGAGCTCCAAACTGAACAGAGAGTTGATACTCTGCAGCCGATCGTTCATAATAGCTGCTTTGGCGTCCAACTCGGTCGTGGGCAAGTTGATGTCGAGCTCAGGAGGAGGTTTATCCGAAGAGGAAGAACCAGATTGATCAGGATTAGGTGTTCCAGCCCTTGAACTGCTTCCTCCAGGCGTCCCCGATCGACTCACGTCCTTGGAACTGCTGCTTCCCACTCCAATGACATTAATGGGCATCATGAGGACATCCTTGAACGACGACAAGAAATCCCTCTTATCCTTCTCTTTGGTAACATTGGACAAGTAGTAATGTTCCGTGGCAACCTCCTTGTCGTGCGTCTCCTTGTCCCACGCATCCACCAGATCGGTAGCATACGACTCAAACGAGTCCAGCTCCAGTTGCATAAACTGGTCCACGTGAAACTCGTACTGGCTGATCAGCAGACGCCTCAAAGCGCCCTTGTACTTGTCTCCATGGCCGTTAACACTCGAGGGAAGCGTGTCGGTGAGACTCTGGATCTTGGCGTAAATGTTGGGCACCGCATCCAGATAATACACCACTTCCTGTTCTCGAGCAGCCTCCAACACGTGGTTTAGGGTATCTACCACCGCATCCTCCAGCACGATTTTCGCAAACAAATAACTCACATTGTCGATATCCAGCGCAAACACTGTATCAATGGCCTCCATTTGCTGAGAAATGGTCTTTGACACCAAGTCCAGATGGTTCTGAAGGGCAGTCATGTTGATGCCCTTATCTCCGAGAATAGCAGGACTGTGGGGAATGTCGATAGCTCGCTTATGGATAAACAGCTCGACACACGATTCCGTAGCTCCAAGAGTTTGAAGCACCAAGGCGTACCGTCTGACTCGACTGTCTGGAGTAAAGTCTCCCTCGTCGATTCCGAGCTCGAATTCTCGAAGAGCGGCGTTTTCAAACGTCTCGGCAATACTCGCGAGCTGGTCTCGGTTCTCGTCCTCCTGTTCATTATCTCCTAGAGAAAACGACAACCGTTTCAGATTGATCAACGCTCTGGCCTGATGTTCGGGCTGGTCAAACAACTTGAACAGTAACGGTTCCTGAAACGCACCCGATTGAACCATGTCGTAGTAGAACGGCGCCAGGTTTCTGTACACTCTCGAGTACACCTCCAGAGCCTTGCCATACTCGCTGTAAATGTTGTCAAAAGGAGTCAATGGGTCAGGCTGGTTGGATAAATCTGGAGGAGGTGTATACGGCTGCTTGACCGGCTTCACAGGGCTGCTCAGATCAAGCAAATCCACCAACGACTCTTCCTTCTTGCTCTCCTTCTTGGCATTCCCAGAATCCTCCTCTTCTTCCTTGTCCAACTCCTGAGTCTCGTGTTGCTGGAACTCGGTGTTTTTCTTGTGTTTCGCCTTCGCGTCGTCCCAAAGACCCATCTTCTCGAGCCGCGTCTGCCACAGGTCGTCGCGCACAGAAACCTCATGGATCCGCTTGCACGTGGCGCCAAAAACACACACGTCGCGTGGACTCATGTACCGCACGAGATTAGTAAGCACGCGGTCGGGCCACTCTGCCGCCGACTGCAAGTGAGAGCCCGCCGCCGCCGCCGCGCTTTGCTCAGCTGACCACATTAACGTCGACATTGTTGTATGGTGCTGGATGAGATGAGATGGTGGACATGTGCTGGACTATGTATGGGTGAACTTTATTTGGGGTGGAAGGGTGACAACTTGGCGAGGAAAGGTGGTATAAAAATACCGCGTATGTGGGTAGATTCGCTGAACGATTACGAGCAAAATGCACTCTTTGGAATTTACATTGGCCCCTCACTTGCTCCGTTAACTATTCCTCTTTTTCTAATTAGACTGTATGGTAATTGTTCAACGTTGTGCAATAGAAACACGGGGTACGGGGTAGAGTTACAGTAGCAAGAATCGCGGGAGTGGCTGGGGAAGGGCAGCTGATGGCTGGGGAAGAGATGTAGGTTGAAATCGGGGTGAGACGAGGAAGGCGAGCAAAAGGCACTCTTCAGAATCTCCGTATCTCTTCTGGATGCCAAGTTAGATGGACTGGATATAGCTTCACCAGGCCATAAAAATTTGTACAAAAAATAGGGGGAAATATGTAAAAATACCAAAAAATACCTGTAATATAAAACCCGACTCGGCCAACAAAGTGCACTCTTGGGATTCCCCAGAGCTCATCTGCTTAACGAGCTGCGTGTATATCTTCTGAAACGTTGCTCTAATTTTAGAAGCTTCCCCACTGATGTCAGTTGACGAGAAATAGCACTCTTTCAAACCCGCCAATATTGTTTTGAAACGGAAAAAGAAAAGGGCCTGTTTGGAAGAACTCAACTCGGCGGACAAAACGCACTCTTCTGTTTTTCCACAACTTGCTTGACGGAGAAGTTATACTGTATGTCTTGCTGTAGGGAGATGCTGAACCAAGACACCTATAAGATCACGGGGAATGGCTAAAATTGGGAGTGGAAAAGCTCGGGTCTGGTATAAACGGACATTGTGAACAAAATGCACTCTTTGGATTTTCTCCATAATGTCTAGTTTGTACGGGATACTTCCCAAAACCCCAGATTTGGTCAGAAACAAAAGATGGATTCTCTAATCTAATACAACCCGCGATTTAAAACAAAATGCACTCTTTGGATTTTCCACACCTCTTCCAACGGCCAAGTTATACTGTAAATCTGGTTATGCTCCTTTTTCAGCACTTTTGCAGCCAAGGCTTAATTAATATTTGATGGTGGCTGAATGGTCTAAAGAATAACATATAGACACCCCTCAACTTGTGTTATCGCTAGTGTATCCGGGATAAAAACACCCCGAAATAATACAACTCGACTCCACGAACAAAATGCACTCTTCAGATTTCCCACAGCTCGTCTAGTTGTCATGCGGGAGGGGTATACATTCTTCTCCTTTAGATACGCGTCGTCCCTCGGTCTCGGTAGAAAAAGTACGGCGGACAGAACACGGCCCTTGGGGCGAATCAGGCCGGACAAGTTCGGCTTTGATACAATTCGTGTGTGCGGTCAAAATGCGCTTTTCAGAATCCTCATCGGGGCAGTATTTGCAATGCTACGCGAGTTTTTTACTTGAAAAAAAAAATTAGTGATGTGGAATACGATGGGATACGATGTACGACAAGTGTATGGGGAGCCATTGAACGGTCCAGCTCCAGAACAGTACCACGACAGGTCAATTGAAGAGTACCAAATTCCTCCATCTGTGTAACATGCCCACCCACCTTTTTTTTTTGCCCCTCCATCTTACGCCTCCCTTCACCACGGTGCTGTCCATAATATTTTTCTGACAGCCGGATTAGATAACCGGATAGACAGGGATGGAAGCAGGGATTGATAGATAATAAGCGAGGGGCACAGATAGGCACCAGGCACCAGTACAGCCACAAACAGTTGAGCAAAAACAAGTACGATATCGCACACAAACACAAACACAAACACAAACAATGCACCACGCACAAGCGCACGTTGCTACGGTACGTGCTGTGTGTTACGGTACGCTGTTGCTCTCGTCGGTCAAATAACTTAAGAGAAGAAGCTGAAACGTAACAAGCTAAGACTGCGACTCTAATTACACTCTTGTCGTTCGATACAGCCAAAAAAGTTGAGGTACCGTACAGTAAGGTTGTGTGGTTGTTCCTTTTCAGGCTTTCCCGGTTGGCGATTTTTGGAAAAAGAAAAACGCACCTCCACTTTTTTATTTCTTGCCCTGTCCAATACCAATGTCCCATGTACAGTAGAAGGTACATGAGGGCTGCAGCGCGTTGCCCGGGTTACGGCGCCAAACAACACGCCCGCGGTGGTGGGATGGCCACAAACAGGGCGCAAAACGGAGCCGCGACGGCGGTGGAGCGGTGTCCACTGCTTCTGTTGGTGGTGCCTCCAATCCACATTTTTTCTCCCCAATTTACACTCTATTTTTCGCCATTAATATTTTGCACACCTGGCACTCTTGGCCAAAATAAGATTTCCATATTACAGCCGAGGTGTTTTTTGGCGGCTCGATATCTCGTGATTGAGACCAGATGGCGGAAATCCGAGGAGGCAGTTTCGTAGCAAATCGTCCGTTCACTCTACCCCCCAGTTTTCGTGCCCGCACCGCCCTCCCCCGCCATCCTCTACCATCCTCGGGCATCACGTGGAAACGCAAATCTAAACAAACCACGCTACATACACGTACACGCTACTATAGCACCCCATCACACACCTCCGCTTCTCTTACCCCAGGCCGGCTACCCTCCCCCCAGCCGCCACTCCCTCTTGCCCGGACTCGCTGCTCTCGTAGCTGTAGCACTCGCTATAGCCCTGGCCTTTGTAGGCGCCCTCAGTGCCCGATACTCGACTATGGATACGACGAAAAAGGTGTTCAAAAAGGCCGTTCCGACGCCCACGTCCCAAGGAGCTGCTGAGACCACGCTGCCGGAAACGGTCCCCGATGACCCTCAGCGGGTGGCCAACAAAATCGTCTACCAGACGGACACGGTTGATCCTCAGACCCGATTACCGATTGTGGTGATTGACTCTTCTGCCTTACCGGAGCCCTCCAGCAAGTCACACACGGTTCTGTTTCCGCACCTGGTCAACAACCTGCCCAACACGCCGTTTGTGCTTGTTTTCTTTGCATGTGGCGCTCCTCAACGGCCCTCGTGGTCCTGGGCCACCAAAACTTACGCCATGATTGAACGGGACGTGAAGAAACGGGTCCGAAAGGTCTACGTTGTCCACGAATCGTGGTGGGTGCGAGCAGTGACGGAAATGCTCGGAGGCTTCATTTCCACGAAATTCAAGGCCAAAATCCACCATGTTTCGTCTCTGTCGCAATTGGCACGGGAAATCGACGTCACAGCCATCAACATCCCGCCACGAGTCCTCCTACACAACCGCAAAGTCGAGGACGAAATCACCGTGCCACGACATGTGGAGCCGGTTTTTGGACGGCTGTTTGACCCCAGAAACCCTCCCCGAATCTGGAACGTCATGCTCGATTACTTGACCCAAATGGCTCCATATGTCGAAGGAGTCTTTCGAGTCTCCCCGCGTTCAGAATTGCTCGAAATCGTCAGATGCAATTGCGACCGAGGCCAAATGTTTGAATTGGCAGACTATGGCCCTCATGTCGCTGCTTCCTTGCTAAAACGGTTCCTTAGAGACTGTCCTGAACCAGCTCTACCAGCAGACAAAATCCCCTTACCCATTAAGGACGACCCGGACTACACAGAAGAGACGCTGAAACAGCTGCCCGTTACATCTCTTTTCATTTTTCTCTACATTGTGCCTCTACTACAAAGCATTGTGAGAAACACAGAGGTGACGCGACACTCGGAACACTCGATATCCGTGTGTTTTGCACCTGCGCTTCTGGGAATCACTGCATCACGTGACTCCACAGCTATTGGTATCCGACTGCTCAAAAACGTGATTGAACACTGGGCTCTTCTCTCCCCCAAACTCGAAAACGAGCTCTACACTCGTATCAACATTACCGACGTGAGTCGTCTTCAGCAGCTGGCTCCTAATGCGCCCAGTTACCCCCCTTACGATGGAGCGTACGATTTGTCCAAACGTCAGGTTTCTGCTCCCCTGACCTTTCTCAACAACAGCAAATCGAGCCCCTCGTTACGCCAGAGAAACGTGTCTGACGCCGGAGCTCCCGTTCCTCCCTTTCCCATTTCTGTCTCAGTTGAGTCACTAGTGGATATGGTTGGAGAAGACGATCCTCAGATTTCTCCGGTCAAATCTCGAGGTCGCCAGATGCCTGCATCAGCGTCTTCCGACTTGATGCCCCCTCCTCCGGTGCCCAAAAAACCGGTCCAGTTGCAGTCTCGGTCTCGTCACAATTCTGTTTCCGAACTGGCCGAGCTGCTGGAACCCCCCACGACGCCCAAAACACCCACCAAGTTTGTGTTGCAGCCGTCGACCAAGATTAACGCAGATATCGATCCGTCCACGTTCAAAATCCCGCCCTCGCCCCCTCCTCCACGAAAATTCGGACCCCGATCGCGGTCCGTGGCGTCCACAAAGAGAGGAAAGATGGTCGAGGAGCTGTCCAAGATGTTTGAGGAACGATGTGAAACGGCGAATATGATGTTGGAGTTTGAGCGGCATCGGCAGATTCGGCAGGATGCCGCGGGCAGGTTGAACAGGGGGTCGCCGGAGCCCTAGAGACAACACAGTGGTGAACGCGTGACGTAGTCACAAGTGAGACACAAGTTGGCTCTGGCGATGCGACGAGTGACGACGAGTGACGACGAGTGACGACGAGTGACGACGAGTGACGACGAGTGACGACGAGTGACGACGAGTGACGACGAGTGACGACGAGTGACGACGAGTGACGACGAGTGACGACGAGTGACGACGAGTGACGACGAGTGACGACGAGTGACGACGAGTGACGACGAGTGACGACGAGTGACGACGAGTGACGACGAGTGACGACGAGTGACGACGAGTGACGACGAGTGACGACGAGTGACGACGAGTGACGACGAGTGACGACGAGTGACGACGAGTGACGACGAGTGACGACGAGTGACGACGAGTGACGACGAGTGACGACGAGTGACGACGAGTGACGACGAGTGACGACGAGTGACGACGAGTGACGACGAGTGACGACGAGTGACGACGAGTGACGACGAGTGACGACGAGTGACGACGAGTGACGACGAGTGACGACGAGTGACGACGAGTGACGACGAGTGACGACGAGTGACGACGAGTGACGACGAGTGACGACGAGTGACGACGAGTGACGACGAGTGACGACGAGTGACGACGAGTGACGACGAGTGACGACGAGTGACGACGAGTGACGACGAGTGACGACGAGTGACGACGAGTGACGACGAGTGACGACGAGTGACGACGAGTGACGACGAGTGACGACGAGTGACGACGAGTGACGACGAGTGACGATGAGTGAACAACAAGGTGGGACTAAGATGAACGACGACAACTCTACCGAACGCACCTACTCACCTACTCACCTACTCACCTACTCACCTACTCACCTACTCACCTACTCACCTACTCACTTACCCACCCACTCACTTACCCACTCACTTACCCACTCACTTACCCACTCAACCCCTCACCCACTCAACCCTCAACCCTCAACCCCGAAACGGACAGTGACACCCACTCCCTAGAAGAGTATCCACAGACACACATACCCCAAAAGTGTGGATACGACAGAACAGTATAAGCAGGTGCAGCGCTCAGAACTGAATGCAGACGCACATGCAGACATTGATAAACATGTAATGAATTATGATGATTTGAGAAGGGCTGAGGTGATGGTGCGAACTAGCGAGCACTGTTACCGACCAGGCCAGGCAATAACGTCTGACCTGGAGGTGATTTTGCGTAGCACTGTCACCGTCCAAGTCAGCCGCGTAGTTGTGACAAACTGACCATACACCAATTGTATCGCCGTACGGGTGACACTGTGATTCGTACACACAGTACGATACCCGAGAGACTGTCTATTGTATACATATATTGAATTGTACGGTATTGTATCGTACTGGTACTCGCACTGTACTCGTACCGTACGTACATTAGTGCAGTGCGAATGACAGTTTTTAACTGACATATTCCAAGTAAAGCCTAACTAATTGGAACGTTTAAGGAATCGTCAAGACAACATTAGGGTGTCTATATCTCGACACTTTGGTATGACAAGAGGGATATATTTTTATATATTTGTAGACGGAAAAGCAGCTGCTATCGACTAACATGGTTGTATTCTCAGCTTCCCTTCTGGAACATCAAATAGATACCCCCGGTGGGATTATTTCTCAACTAAACTTTTAACTAATCCGCATGAGAGCACTCAAACCCCCTTCCATATTCGAACATCATCCGTTGTTGACGTTTGCTGAGATTCGGACAGATTACTCAACTGCCTTGTTCCAGCGTTGATAGTTGTTCGGTATTGTTTGGGCTCACCTTCAGTAGACATCATACTTGGTTGATGTACAGTACGAAACAGTACCGTACTCCACTACTGTGCAGCACAGTAACCCACTACAACTGTCGTTTGCTCGGTCTCTTCTCTCTCTATCTGTTATCTTCAGTACAGTACGATACTTAGAGTCCGAGTACGGTCCAGCACGCATGTACGAGTAGCTACCCATTCTCCTAGCTTACAATACATTCTGTCAACACCACAACAGTGACAAGTTGAATATATTTTTACACCATCCGATAGCTCTCGTTGTACTTACGGTAACAGTATAGTCATCTCCTCCCTTTCACACGCAAAAAAAATTGCACAGTGTGTCTTACATCTCTTCTTTCTTGGTTAACTCCGCTCTCGCTCTCATTAGCTACCTAACTAGTGTATACGCCCTCCCTCTCAAGCTACACATTCAAGGTCAAAAACTGGGTCTGTAGGGCCGTTGTGGACACACAGGTGACTCCATAAACCGGCTCGCTCACAATCACGCCTCCGGAGTACTTTTTCCTTTTTGGTTCGGGGTCCAGGAACGCTACCGAGTCCGTTTTGAGGTTCACTTTTCCGTCGAAAATGTGGCATTGTTGCAGCACGTCCATGTGGTTCCATTTGTGTCGAGCGGATGTGACGAGTCCGTTGGAAGTGGTTATGACGATTGTCTGTGTTAGAACGGCGAGAAAGTGACGGAAAACGGGAAACCCGAGTTTTTAGAAAAACGGGAAAAACAGAAAACGACAAAAAACCCAGATCATCCCAGAAGCACTAACGCAATCCTCGACTCACCATATCAACACAAATCGTACACCCTTTCAGAGACTCCCACTTTGGCGTATACACCATCTCCTGCGCATCCAGCACAACCATTCTCAAAGTCTCGACAATCACTGTACCTCCACAAACATACACCGTCGGGTGCACATCCGAAGTGGATTCCGACGAGTTCCAAAAATCGACGATTTCCTTTTGGCCCGTAAACGTAACGTCCAACGGTTCCAAGACAAAGGTGCAGTTTTCGGCCAAAACGTCTGCGTTTCTGTCTGCTAGCTGGGTGAATATTGTCATGGAGGAATTGACCATGGGTGTGTGTTGGAGGGGTGTGTGTTGAAAGAGAGTGTGTTGGAAGAGTGTGCTGGAAGAGTGTACTGGAAGAGTGGGTGTTCAAGAGTGTGTGTTTAAGAGTGAGAGAGTAAACAGTTACCAGTGTTATGATTGTTATTCGGAAGGAAAATAGGGGTGGAAAAAGGGAGTGTCTAAAACGGTGAATATTGGGCAAAACGGTTCGATTTTTGGACTGAGTAATGGTACAAGCGGGGGTATCGTTGGGGAAAAAAACCACACCTGTGCCACCCCTGTGTCCCGTTTTATATGGACAGTTGTTATTTTGACGATTTTTTCAAAAACCAAATTAAGGTTATCGTGCCTGGATACTGCACTAGTTTATAACCCCACCTTCAACCATACCAGCCCTGAGCTATAACACCACTTTGCAGTAGGTCCAGCTGTAAGCGACGCAACAGGCACGAGTTGTACAAACACACACAGACACGACGCAACCACACAGACACAAACGCAAACGCAACCGACACAAACTGAAGCGTTACACAAGACGAGTTACCGCCGATGACAAAACCAACGCCTCCGCCACCACAAGCCCCAAGAACCCCCATGACCACCACCCAATGGGATGTCAAACGGTACCACCAGTCCCAAGATGAAAAGGAAGATGAGGCGGGGCTGTGTGTTGTTAGTTAGAGATGGTGGAGAGCCGGAGATAAAATGGAAGAGCAGAGTGTGACGCGAGTTCAGTACCGTCCGACTGCGATACTATAATGTGATGTTGGAGTGAGATGATATCGAAGACAGTACGAATACCACTACAATACTGCTGTTGTGTGTAGATGGGACGGTATTGTAGCTGTATTTGTGTTGTGTTGTAGTTGTGTTGTAGTTGTGTTGTAGTGTTGTTGTAGTTTTGTTGCAGTTGTAGTTTTGTTGTGGTGTAAAACGCTACTAACTCTCACTGCTCTGCTATACTTCAATAAAGTGCTTGGTTATTTATTAGCTACTCAACGGCGGGTCGTACGTACTGTATATCAAGCTACAGCTTCTATAGGGAGGCACCTGTGGCCAAACAGATACAGCTATTTTCTCTATAGAGGCAGTGTTGGGCAGGGTAATATACCAATCGAAAGAGAATCTGACGGGGAGCAAAATGATGTAATTTTCTGCCACAGTTGTCATACAATATTTTCAGTTTGGGTGTTCTCAGAGACGTTACTGTTAACAGCTGGTACAGACCTCACATTGGCTCATTTAGTTGAACTTTGTTGAAGAAAAACCTCACCTGGGGTACCTAAAACGGTGTTTTAGGAAGAATTGCTGAAATATAAAGGTGTTTTCAGGTGTATTTATTTCTCAGATTTACGTTGGATAAAAAAAACTCGTCCGTTTCAATACAAATTAAATGAGATATCGGCCGTTTTATGTCCCAAAAAGTGGTGCATCTAGTTAAGCTTTTGTTGACAAGATCAGTATTTGGTGTGCATTTTGGGAACGTGTTATTTCGTCCGAAAATCTTGTGATATTTATAGAAAGAGCCATACTAGGTAATTTAATGATTCCGAACAAAATGCACTCTTCAGATTCTCCATATCTGATATGGTTGTTAAGTTAAATGGACATTATCATTTGTAGTAATAGCTCAGCCGAGTCTACGAGTATCGTATTGGCGATGTACGTATCTTATTGAACCTCTCCAGTTTGCTTGAAAAACAGCTTATAAAGAGCAAAAACGAAAATCTGGGCAAACAAGAGGTTGTGAGAAAAACGCACTCTTCAGAATCTCCATACCTCGTCTTATTGTGTCGAGGTGTTCTGAACCTGTAGCTAAGATATCACTAGACAGTAACAAGACAACATCAGTATCACGTTTCACCATGTCGTCGGTAAACGATTCACATGTCGTCGGTAAACGATTCACATGTCGCCGGTAAACGATTCACATGTCGTCGGTAAACGATTCACATGTCGTCGGTAAACGATTCACATGTCGTCGGTAAACGATTCACATGTCGTCGGTAAACTCACCATGAGTCCGTCAACGTTTCACCATTCGTCGGTGTCGTATTACAAGTGCATTCGTCTACAGTTGTACATTAACGGCGGTAGTTGAAAATATGGCTGTGGTGAATACACTGCTGTGAATTGAACTGACGGTATACATGGACACAGCACAATGGGTACAGCACGAGAACCTGTTCGAGCAACGCTCTGAAGATAATATACAGTTGAAACGAGACTCGCTAGTTCCGCTCCGCTCCACCACCACCCACGTGCCTCATTTACGATACTACTATTCACGTGCCTCCTATACGTGCCTCCTATTACGTGCCCCATCTTCATGTTACGCCATCGTACCCCATGGGGCATGCAACGTTAGACTGCATATACGACAGGATACGAGATCGGAGGGGACACTCGTGGCTGCACTCGTACTCGTACTGTAAGTACTTTATACACACGTGCGACCATTCCGTACGTCCGCTCTGTTACACAAACCCAGGCAACCACCCTGTCTCCGTAATATCTCACTCTCTCCATTATATTACCGCGTCTGCCCATGGTTTTGTCGTTGTCCACTCAGCCCCACCTTGGCCCATTGTAAAACCACGGCATTTATGCACTAGTGGTCACGATACCTGGAGGGAGTAGATATGCACACAACTTGTTCAATAGAGATGGTACAACGAAACAAACTGCTCCATTAGAGCCGTCTCATTCAGGGCTTCAAAACCGTCCCTTTTTCACCTCTCCACGCCTCCCCCTCTATCCCCATCTTTCGCTTGTACACCCTCCCTTATCCCACACCACCTACCTTTTCTGGAGATGCACCCGTTGGGAGAGCTAAGCGTATGGGCTAAGCGTATGGGCTAAGCGTATGGGCTAAGCGTATGGGGCTAAGCGTTATGAGGCTAACATGATGATGTCCGTTTTACGTCTTACTTCGTTGTCTTGTGGGTTCGAATCCTGCCCAAACAGGCAAAAAAAAGAGCTGCTAGTCTACTCGTACTAACAACCGGACACCTGTTACAAAGGCAAACATGAACAAGCTGTGCAAAATGAAAAAGCCAAGTCGCGATAGTGAACTTTGAAGGAACGGGGGAGGGGGGAGGCCAGTGCAAAAACTGATCTAGACGGGGAAAGGAAAAACTAAAGAGTGCATTTTCTTCGTGGCAGTATTCCGACCAAAACGCACTCTTTGGTTTTTTGACAGCAGCACTATGGATGGTGTTAAACACTGCCCTCCTCAACTTCCCTCCCGACCTTCCCCCAACCTTGTATTGCTATCTGTTTATCTAATCTCAGACAGACACAAGAGATACAGATAGTCGAGATATGAGATAGAGGAATGGCGGAGCTGGGAACGGCGGAGGCGGCGTCGAGTATCCCCCGTTGTAGCTGCGATTTATTCGTTTCGTCTTGCACCGCGTTTCCCTCGACACCCCACCATCGCGTCCGATACTCGTTTAGGAAACGGTTCCTGACTACCCTGTCTACCTGGGCTTGGGCCACGAGGGGCCGCCGGAAGGGTTACGGCCCTGGGAGGTTGAGCAAGCAAACAAACGGAGCCCAAACGAGGCCCAAACGGAGTTTGATTATAAATAGGGTGGGTCCGGCGGCACCGACTTGGTCGATAGTCTCTTCCGGACACACTTCCTCGTTATCGCCATGGAAACACCAATCTCTACTGCTATCAACCACACCCCCATCTTTTCCGTCAACCTGGACCTGCCCATGGTCGAGTTTGACCCGGCCCTTCATCTCAACGTAGGAGCTCCTGCCTACAAACTGAGCATGGCCGAGTTGGGGTTGAAGGGGGGGATTTCCGAGACTGCCGTGACTGCTCCGTTTTCTCTATTCACCGAAGACGCCGTTCATCTGATGCGTCGCGAAATTCTGTCCCAGCCTGTCCTCGACAAGTTCTCCTTTGCCTCCTCCATCAATTCGTACCAGGTCCGAGGTTTTTCCAAAGATACTCCTTTTACCACTGCTGCTTGGACCCATCCCCGAACCATTGAAGCTGTTTCTGCACTAGCTGGAGTCGAACTCGTGCCCGTGTTTGACTACGAAATCGCCCACACAAACATTTCTGTCGCTGGAGATACCAAACCGGTGGTGGGCTGGCACAATGACTCGTACCCGTTTGTGTGTGTTTTGATGGTTTCCGACACAGAAAAGATGATTGGCGGCGAAACAGTGATCCAAAAGGGCTCGGGTGAACTCGTCAAAGTCGCCGACCCGAAAATGGGACACGCTACCATTCTCCAAGGAGGGTATATTCTTCATATGGCGTCTAGACCTGCGGAGCTAGACAGAGAGAGGATTACTCTGGTGACGAGTTTCCGGCCCAAGAATGCCATGATCAGGGACGACTCCGTGTTGACCACGGTGAAACCCATTTCGGAAACCCAGGAGCTGTTCAAACAGTGGATGAGTTATCGGGCTGAGGTGTTGAGTAGACGGTTCAAAGAGATGCACGACGGACTGGAGAGGGGGCAGATGGGGAATGACGAGATGATGAGACTGTTTAAAGAGCAGGAACAGTGGATTGCTCATACGTTGATGCAGATGGGAGAGGTGGGGTATAAGTTGTAGTGTGAGTGTGAGCGTTTGAGAGCACCACAACGCGATACACGAAGAACACTCTGAGTGTACTCTTTTCAAAGATATACCGAACCATCCGGAAACAGAACAACTGATGTCTGCATCGCCTCACTCCACTACTCCACTACTCCACTACTCCTCTACGCTCTCTATGAAGACACGCTCCCGGGTACCATTACTCTCGCTAACAGCACCCGCTCCACCCTCGACTCACTTGCTCAACTCGTAGAGCTCTATTTAACAAAATAAATGCTAACATGAAGTTCAGCATGTAGACTATGTTGAAGAAGCGATAAGGAGTGAGACAGGATGTGCACTAAAACAGGGGTTGTGCAGGGTTACGCCTTTCAACTCCCGTACAGTGAATGAATCGACCATTCTGATTCCACCCATTTACTCATTTTCTCTGTAGCCCGTCTCCTTCAAAAGGGGTACTGTTGTCTATCTCGTGTACAGTCTCCATTTTAACTCTCATTTTCCCAACACTTAACTTTTAACTAATCTTTTGAAAACTATAACTAAATGGCTCAACTAAACATATAAGAATTCAACTAAACGTTTCAAACTTCCCAAAAGGCAACTAAAAGTAACTAAATACACCAAAAGTCAACTAATAGACAAGTGATAAACAGTACCAAAAATACCCCAAAATTGTACCCACCATCTACCGTCCTCCACCATCTCCCACTCACACCTCCACTCCTCCACCCCTCTCCCACCCGCACCTATCATCCAACCTCTGCCTCTATCTTATCTCCCAAACGTTTCCAGACGTGGTCCAAACGTGTCCATGATAACACCCAAACGGTGGCAAATCATGGTTATCGGGTTAAATGAGGTGATAATAGTGTATTTTCCGAGCGATAAAACCGTCTCCGGCTGCTAATTAACCCATTGGATTCGTCCCCAGCTCGTTTGACCACTTTTTTCTCTTATCTGTGCTCCAGAGTAAGAAAAACGATGTATTACCCGTCTTCAAACTTGACAATACTGTAAAACCATCCATGTTGATCCCTACGAAACTTTTCCCGTCTCTCTACGCTTAAAGCTGCACGTTTTGTTCGTCAATCAGAAAAATCGCAACTACGTAAAACCACAACTATCCATCCAAACCGTTCCAAAACTACAAGACCCCCAAACCCTTCCATTTAAACCACTTGTTCGAACTCCCCTTCCTCGTAGCTCTCTTACGACACAGTATATCGTTGCCCCCCACTCTCCCAACTACAACCCCCCACAACTCCCCAATATGTAGGGTCACGTGACCCATCACTTGACCCCCCGAGTACCCCATTCCCCCCGATTCCAAAGCTACCCTTCTTTCCCCCGTCCCCCCTCTGTTCGTAAAGTTACATTATTACACATTAAATTACACAATAAATAAGCACGTTGAGGTGCTGAATTTTCGGCCCTTCACATGGCTCGGTTAACCATGGGTTCAAACGGATAAAGGAAACATCCGAGTCCCAGAGCCCCGTAGCATGCCGCACACACATAAATGGGGACACTGGAAGAGGTATCTCCATAGTAGGCAATCAAGGGAGACATGATACCTGCCAGTCGAGTGAAGGCAATGGCGATTCCGTTACCCGTGGCCCGGGCTCTTGAGGGCATGACTTCAGGAGTAAAGGCGTACAGGGTTCCGTAGTAGGTGTAGATGGTTAGGGAGGTGACGGAGGAGAAGGCCACGTTTTGGACCTCAGTTTTGACGGTGGTGTAGGCGAAAAAGAAGGTCATGGACAGCAGGGCTCCGATACACATTGCTCCTCTTCGTCCGGGGGCAGGAATGTAGTATTTTCCTCCCAGGGGAATCTTGGGGATGAACAGCAGCAGGGCTGCCAGGACCGGGCCAAAGATGGAGAAGGTGTTGGAGATGGACATGGCTCGGTAGGTATCGTCGATGGTTCCTCCTCCGGTTTGGGCTCCTCTAGATTGCAGGTACGCGGGCAGGAAGGACGAGTAGAGAGGATACGCGATTCCCAGGACGGTCCATGAGATCCACAGAATCGAGGTTGAACGCGCGAGTTTTCTGTTGGCAAACAGCAGCTTGACGTTGGTTCCCAGGTCCCTGACCCATTTCCATCTGTTGTTTTGGCGCAGTTGTTTGGGGTCGAGCTTTCCACACGCCTCCAGCTGCTCCACTGTCAGAGAAATGGTCTTTCCGCCGGCGTTGGCAATCTTGTGCAGATCATGGACCACCTGCTCCACGTTGCCCTCGCACAGGTTGAACTTGGGCGTTTCCATGAGTCGGATGACGGTGATACGCAGGATGCCCAGGATCAACACCATGCCGCCCAGCGTGATCCACGAGTACCGCCAGCCCATATTGAGGTGTTTGGGGCAGTAGTCCTTGCTCTCGCACTGAAAGTTGGCCATGAACGGCCAGATGACCAGCACGGCCACCAGCTGCCCAATGCCCCACCACAGAGCCAGCAGAGTCAGCAGCCACTGCTGGGACGACGGCAGAAACTCGAGAAAGACGGTGGTGTCCAGCACGAGGTTTCCTCCGGCGGCCGCGGCACTCAGAGCCACCAACACACAGTACCCGGCCAGGTTGGGCATGCCTGCGGCGATCATGGCAAAGACGGCCGACAGAATCAGAGACGAGTTGAAGGCAAACTTGCGGCCAATAATGTCGGCCGAAAAGCCCCACAGAATCGCGCCTAGCAACATACCGCCGTACAGAGCCATGGTAGGGCCAGGAAAGACAAAATCAAACTCCTTCTGGGTAGGGGCCAGGGTAAGGGATTGGATGAAGGTGAGGGTGGAATCGGTAGCGTAGCCCATTCCGTTCAAACAAAACAACTTCCAGTGGTAAGCCGTGAGCCCAATCTCGTCAATTGTGTCGTTGACAATGCGCATCTGCTCGTACAGCACCTTGTCGTCTCCAATCATGTCCAGAGACGTGGAATCGACATCGGTGGAGGACAGCGAGTGCGAGTCCTCGTTCTTGACCGCGGGGTCGTCGCCATTCAAGCCGCTTTCCACCAAAAACGTGTTTTTTTCCATCGTTAATGGACCTGTTCCGGATTCCCCATTTGATATATATATTAAACAGGCGAAACTCTGATTTAGCACGGGCGGTTGAGGAGGGTGTAGAACGGCGGGGTTGGGGCGAAATTGCGATTTTCAAACTGCAATCGAATCTCCTCGCCCAGACGAACCCGACCGTGTGCTCCATTTGCTTATCCCTCCAACACTCGCCTAGTTATGGAGTGCCCAAAAGTCGCATAAAGTTCACCGACCCGAAAAGGAAAAGTGGTGTACAATTCCACGTGAGGGCAGCTATAACAAACCGTGTACACACTCGTACAACCCTGCCCCTGCGCATCCCCAGACGCGTCCAGCCAATCACAGACGAGTATCTTGCACGTGGTCAGGTCACGTGAGAACTTACTTGAGGTTATGTGTCCTACAGGAGACAGCACGGGCAGGGCCTCGTTAAATGGTGGGGGGGGGAGGGCGTTCTTACTTGTCTCTTCTTCTTCCCTCCGTTCTGCGTAATCACCGCCGCCACCACCGCCCTGCAACGACACAAAGAGCCAAGACCTGACCGCCAGGGTGGTGGCTGCCATGCTCAGGAATCCGTACTTGTAGACAGACATTTTTGAGGGGAACTGAGACAGATGGGATGGTTTGCATTAGTGGGCTTTTTTTTGAGTTTGCACACGGCTTCAGGGTGGGGTTGGGGGGGGGGTCGCAAAGTAGCGGTTAGGGGTGGGTTTGACGCGGTTTTTGAGGCGGAATCAGATATTTGCGCCACCAGAAACACATCTACGTCTTCACTTTCCCCAAAATCGGACTCCGTCGCCCCAAACTACACACCCCTCTCCTCAGTTGCTGGCCAACCCCCGCGAAAGCTTATCATCACCTTTTGCCTACCACGTGCATGCGCAGACGACTTTGGACCAATTGGGAGACGCGGGAAACGAGCCGAGCGTGGCGCTTGCAGCATATCAGTAGAAAGCCACAGATGCGAGGAACACGAGCGTCTTGTCGGTTTCATCCTGGCTTGTCTGTACCTGGCGGTACTGGTCTTTCCCCTTTGGACCAATAACAAGTCGCCATCCAGAAGGTCTCATACCCCTCGTGTAAGCCCATAAAAGGCACCAAAGGACTCGTCCCGATGCGGCGCACAAAACGTGCTCTTTGGTTTCCCCCCAGCGTTAATATTCCACAAACTATCGCCATATGTCAGGTCGTCAACCCTGTTTTAATGTAACATGCATACAATGGCGCCAGACGTATTCCACACTAATAAAGCGCGTGTGAGAAGGTCGATAGGTGCCAGTTATCGGTTAGTGATGGTTCGGGTGAAACACCCTTCGCGTACTCGTCCCCAGACCGTGCCCGTACCACTTTGACCCGGACTACAACGTTACCCGCATCGACACCCAGGACCACGCTAAAACCGACTGGAGACAGCCAGCGGTTGCCCATGCATATGCAGCGTATTCTGGAAGGAGGATGCAGCACATGTGCGAGCTCGTCTGGCGTTTAAAAGTCTGCACTATGAGCGGTGTCAGTAGAGTGCGAGTGCGTGTGCGAGTATGGAACAACACTTGGATGACACACCGTACATAGTCGCACCGAACTCGTACGTGGAGACGCCCACCGACTCGGGTCCGTCACGTGACCCTTTCTCCTTCTCTTTCTCTTGTCCAACTGTAACCACCCCAACTCTAACTGGCAGGGCTGGGGTGTACCATGGTAATATCCTGACACACTAGCCCAGGGTTGTGGGTGAGTGAGCGTGAGTGATCGTGAGTGAGACAGTGAGTAGGTGCCTGTGTCGTTTGTGTCGTTTGTGTTTGTGTTTGTGCTTGACCACTTCCATATTCTACCATGTTCATATGGTCTATTGTTGTACACTCGTATCAGCAGGTGTAATGTACTCCCCCAACTAGCCTCATTTTAAACGGTGATTTCGTCTCTTATTTCTGCTTTCCACGTCAGGGTAAAATACCACCAACCAGACACGGGTGCTCTGAAACTAGTGCCACACCCTCGCTCCACACCCTCGCTCCACACCCACACTTCAATACCCCACTAAAACTATGACGTAAAAGCACAGATTTGCGCTAAAACAAACAAGGGCTTTTTAGCACCAAAATCAACCACGGCAAAAGACATGTTTCATTCACAGTTTCATTTTTTTGTTTTTTTTTTTGTTTTTTTTTTTGTTGCGTATTTTTACATAATTTTATACCTTGTTAAACCCACCTTTGCTGGTACCAAATTAAAGCAAAAGACCACGGGAACTCAATAAAAAATACAAAAATATTGTCATCCAAATACTCGTCAAATTAACAACACGGTAAATCGAAACCGACAAATACAATTTAAAAGTTGTTAGGGATAGTGTCTCGGGTTAGGGTTTTATTATTCCGTGTTTTTTTTTCTTCTTCCAGGGCTAGGGTAATTGTTCCAGGGTTAGGGGGTTTGAAAGTTTGAGACTATCCCAACGCCTCTTAGTCTCACACTACAATAGTTCAGGCTATGGGTGAGAATGGCGTTAACCATGAGTAGGCCACGAGTGTCACGCGCCTCTTTAATTATTATTCGGAAGGGTTTTTTTAAATTGTTCTGAGCTCTTTTGGCGTTTTTCATGCTTTTCTCTGTCAATAGTGGCACAAAAAGAAAACCAACCAGACAAGCGTATTCCGCTAATCAGTACGCTTCTTTTGATATGCTATAAGCTCGTAATCAGAGTTGTCCCGGTCTTTGGACTTTCATAAAAGTATTTTTATTTTTTTTTTTGTGACCCCTTCTTCTTCCTATCTAAGCTTTTACTCTATGGTTAAATGGTGAGACAAGTGATGTGCAGGCACAATCATCCATAGATAACAACTGTAAGTGGAGGCAGCCAGATATCGGTAATTAGCAATATGACAGAGAGTTGAGATAAGCGGGTTTTCATGTCCGACGAGGTATAATATGGTTTAGTTCGGGTTTACTGAAGAGTTGTATTATTCAACTAGTTTTAGTTAACAAATTGTTACACTCCAATTACATTATTATGGATTTTTTCACAAACGTAAATTTACAAGGAGAGGTGCGAAATGGCTCTTTATTGGTATGGTTGGAGAGCTGGGGAGATGGTGAGTACGATGGTGTATTCTGTTTTTCTGTACGGTCAATATTGCATTTGTTTTGTGCTCAATTACCACTCTGGTGATGTCTCATGTGTTTAAACTTATGCTCATGTGCGTTTTCTGATCCACCTTTTTTTTCATCACCACATTGCTCTTGAAAGGATTTAGACGTGAGGGGTAACGGAAGGGTATATATAGGGGTGGAGGTACTGTTTTAAAGAGGGTTTCTGAAAATGTAATTGAAAAGTGAGTGCCCAAAAGAGCACAACGAAGACACACAGACGGACACAAACAGCATAGACGGATGCAGACAGGACGCAGACAGAACAGACACGGGCGGGAAGCAGACATTCAGTACCGCAACCGATGGATAACTACAGCACGATTTCACTATTGATACAGATTTCATCTTGTTGTGTCGATTGGTGTGTGTTGTGCGTTTGTAGTTGGTGTCTGGACCTGATTGTGTGAGCTTCTGCTTGATCGTATTCTGTTGCTTGATCGTGTTCTGTCTGTTCGTGGCTCATTCCTGCCCCTGCTCTCAACCAATGAGAGATGTGCGAATAAGCTGTGGGGAAGATGTGGGGGTGGTGGTGATCATTACATCGCGTATGTGATGAGACTCGTGGGTACGTTCTGCATGGCATGGTGAGTATTGTGTGGCAAGCGGTGTTGACGTGGGTTGTGTTGTGGTCGTGGGCTGTGTTGTGAGTCGTCGTTCTCTCAGTCGCTACATCTACAGGTCTACTAATCATGAGGTGAAATTAAAAATCAATTTATAAATACAATGCAAATGAGTTTTTGTTTTTGTGAGTTGGTTTTGTGAGTTTGGTGAGTTTGTGAGTGGGCCAGACCAGTCGCTGGCGTTGTGTGAGTGAGTGAGTGGGGAGATGCTTACATGGCTCGAGTCTCAGCGGGCTCAAAGGGGTAGAAGAAGCAAATGAGACCCAGGCCGGCGAAACAGCCAGCACAGACGTAAATGGGGACCGACGAAGAGGTGTCTCCAAAGTACGCAATGAGAGGTGCAAAGATACCGGCGATTCGGGTGCAGGCAATGGCGATACCGTTACCAGTGGCTCGGCATCGAGAGGGCAGCACCTCGGGGGTGAAGGCGAAGAGCGTACCAAAGTAGATGAAGATGGTCACGTTGGTCACGGCCGAGAAGGCCACGTTCTGCGCATTGTTGGTGATGGCGGTGTATGCAAACAGGAAGGTCATGGACAGCAGGGCTCCGATGCACATGGCTCCTCGTCGTCCGACAATGAACTTTCGGCCTCGTCCGTAAGGAATGGGGGGGATGAAAAGCAGACCGGCGGCGATGATGGGGCCAGCCACCGAACAGGCGTTAGCAATGGCCAAGTTCTTGTAGGTGGTGTCGACGGATCCGTCTCCCATCTCGGCTCCTCGAGACTCCAGGAAGAAGGGCAGGAAGGCGGTGTACAGAGGGTAACAGATACCAATCACGGTCCAGGACAGGAAGAGGAGCGAAGAGGATAGGGCGAGCTTTTTGGTGGCGTACAGCAGGTGGAGATGCTCCCACAGCTGCTTGAACCACTGGCCTCGGACCTTGGGGCCCTTATCCTCGTTCTCGTCCAGTCTTCCACAGGCCTCGAGCTGCTCCACAGAGAGAGAAATCTCCTTTCCACCGTCGGCGGCAATCTTGTGCAGGTCCTTGACAACCTGTTCAATGTTGCCCTCGCACAGGTTGAACTTGGGGGTCTCGACCAGTCGGATGACGGTCACTCGAAGGAGAGCCAGGACAAGCACAAGACCTCCAAGAGTGATCCAGCAGTATCTCCAGCCCATGTTGTCCTTCTTGAGACAAACGGGGGCATCATCGGGACAAGAGTAGTTCTTGATAAGAGGCCAGGTGACGAGAACGGCAATGGTCTGGCCAATACCCCACCAGAAGGCAAGGAGGGTCAGCATCCACTGCTTGGAGGAAGGAAGGAACTCAAGGAAAACGGTGGTGTCGAGAATCAGGTTACCTCCGGCTCCCATGATGGTCAGAATGATAAGGGCACAATATCCGCCCAGGTTGGGCATTCCAGCGGTGATCATGGCAAAGACACCAGAGAGCAGAAGAGAGGTGTTGAAGGCAAACTTTCGGCCAATGATATCGGCGGAAAAGCCCCAGAAAACAGCTCCCAGGAAAGCTCCTCCGTAAAGAGCCATGGTGGAAGCGGGGAAGTCGTTGTTGAATTCCTTCTGGACAGACTTGAGGGTCAGGGACTGCAGCAGAATCAGCAGAGAGTCGGTAGCGTATCCCATTCCGTTCAGACAGAACAGCTTCCAGTGGTAAGCAGTAAGACCAATCTCATCAATGGCAGCGTTGACGATTCGAAGCTGCTCATAAAGGACCTTATCGTTACCGGTCATACCCATAGACTTGCCGTCGACATCGGTGTCGGAGTTGGAGTCCATGAAGGACTGGGTAGGATGCAACTCTTTGGTGGTGGAGGGGGAGACGACGTTCTCGCCCACAACGTTAGTACTGGAGTATTTCTCGCTCATGTTGGGGGTGGGTGGGTTTTCTAAAAAGTCCTCAATCCATGGGGAAATGCTCAGATATATAAGCAGTTTTGCCTAAACAGGTCTTTGTAATCACTATAGACCTTTTGGAGGATAGATTTCAGATAAACTTAACTTTATGCATGTCGGTGCAGAAAAGACTAAATGGAGATGGTATCGATTGCTGTGACGTCGGTGTGCATGGGGGCTGGAGGGACAATTGTCTTGATGGATTGTTGGCGGAAAAATGCGCCAAAAAATCGATAAAAAACGCCGTGTTTCAACGCCATTTGCAACTTTTCCACCTCCTCAAAACTCCACTTTCTCCCTACCAGACACCGTCCCTCCCTTTTCTGTCATGCATCCCTGGGGCTAGGGAACATGTACTCTTTCGGAGCAACGAAACGAAAAGTAAATAGATGACGGAGAGAAAAAAGAAGACATCTTTGTTTGTGTAGAAAAGCAGACTATATGTGGAGTGGGACGGCGCTGATATTTGGGCTATTTTGCCCGAGCCGTCCACAGCCGTTTCTGTGCACGTTTGTACACCTCATCGGACCTGCCTTGACTAATTGGGACAATGCTGAACAAGAGAAATTACGGTCAGGGTTAGGGCGGGGGCTTTCCGAGATCAGCCATATTTTTTAGAGTTTGGCACGCGGATTACCGGATGGGTCGGCCGTTCATGATTTTTTAAGCTTTTGCAAATTTTGCACGGAAAAAAGGTTTGGGCTTTTTTTTTTTCGTTTATTTTTTTTCAGTAAACAAGAATTGAACTGGATGTCAAGGGTGGATTTTGGAGACGAAAATGGAGGTGATTTCGGAAATGCAGCGGAAATGTGGGGTTGGAAAAACGGCGTTTTTCGTGGGATTTTAATCGTTTTTTTCCATGAAAATTCATGTACAAACGCGGGGTTTGAAATCCGGATCAACTCACATAACGGTGCGTTTTTTCCTTCCGATTCAAGATGATTATTAAAACGTAGAAAGGGCCTTGCACAGAAGCGAGAGACGGGGTTAGGGTTGCGCGAGGGTTGGGCAAAGGTTAAATCATCACAAGGTCAAATTAAGATTTTGGAGGGCACACGACCTCTCTCAGGTCACCCATTACCACCCCCTTGATGTACTTCATGTAGTTGGTCGTCATTGTGCGTTTTTGCGTGGAGAATCACATGAGAATATGCAGGAGTTGACTGGCGTGTCAGGTGTATTTTTTTCTCTTGTGTTTTTCTATTTTTCCCATTTTTACCAATTTATTTCTGTTTTTCACCATTTTTTCCTCGTCTCTTTCGATCCGTCGATACCCTACCAGTAGAGTTGCTCTCCGGGATTTGAAAGAGATGAAAATGTTGGCTCACTTTGACACACATAAAATATGTGCCGAAGTTTTTGGGTTAAGGTTTGGTGTTAGCAGAGCTCTTGCGGCACTGTTACAGCATTCTGACGTCATGGTTAAATGAGTCGGTACGCGCTCGGCAGAGATGGTATACGCGTCGGGGATGGTGGCGTAGGATTAACGGCAGCCATTGGACACCCTGCCCTTTTTTTGTTAGTGCTTTTCTACTTTACTTGAGGGGTTTTGCTAATGATGCAGCTATGCCTCCGATGCCCCCATGTTGCACCCTTTGCCGCCTCAGGCAATGGGAGACAAGAGAACGAAGAGGACCAGACAGGGGCTAAAGTTGGCGCCAAGTAAGTGGCATAAAACAGAAGCTGACAAGCGTATGGTGGTCCATAATGACATATAACAGTTGTTGCAGGGGTGGTGGTCATTGTAGATATTTTTCCAGAATTATTTGAATTTATTTTGAATTTTTTGCCTATATCTAAAGTCGGTTTAGAAATCTTGTGCATCTCCGTATAACTTGGGCAGGAGGCGCACTAAAAATACAGGCCAAAAAAACAATGAGTTCATCTGCAATGGAACTACACGATGAAACGCTTTAAATGTTATTCTCACCTTCTTTCCGCATACAATAAAAATTTCTTGTTTTTTTACTTTGGAATAACCTTTGAGAAGAAGTATTTTTAGGATTCAAACACGAATCGAACTGGGTTCCACCGGTGCCATACGGGTACGAGTGGAGTCCGAGGGGGGATCCGGAAGAGTGGAGTTCGATTTCTGTTGCCGCCACGTGTGAAAGAGGAAAAAAAAATAGCCAAAACCGATGCAGCTCTGTTGCAGCACTGTTGCAACACTCGTTGCCGCTAATGTCGCCATGTTGCCACCATGCCTCACTATTTTTCCGCAACGTCAGATTTTCAAAGCAACTGCATCGAGGCCTTGGCTACGATTGCCAGCCGGGCTAAGCCAAGGCCACCGCCACCTCTTGCTCTGCTTGTTAGCGGACTGCAGCACTCCGCGCCATGTCTTAGATGCGGTGGGGCACTGGCGGCAACGGCGGCAACATCTGCTGCTGCAGCATGGAAGCTGAGGCGGCGTCAAACAGAGCAAAAGTTTCCCAGGTGAGCGAGATGACTGGCTGGAAAAATGTCATTTCCTAGAATAAAAAAATATAAAAAAAAGTCCCCAGGAGAAGACGATACTCGAAAGTCTGTCAGGAGAATCACAGCAAACAATGGAGAGCGGAACAATTCGTGCAGGGCCACAGTAGTCTATTTTCCAAAGAGGTGATCGACCATCGGGAGGGCAAAAAATGCATGTCACCAGTTGCAAGCGATCGCGTCGATGAGACTGTGGCTACCTGATACTGATACAGTCACCAGTGTGTTGAAAGAGCTGTCAGTTGCTAATTGGCATTAATGATCAAATTAGTCCATTTGATTATTAGAAAATTAAATAAAATCGGGAAAAATCATTCGACTAGCTATGGGCGATACTCGCACGGCTCTCAGCACAATGAATATTTTGTCTTGGCTCTGAGCATTTTTCTCTCATTTTTTTTCCCCAGTCGTTTTTGTTTAAATGACATTTATTCATGTCAAACGAAGTCACCTAAAATAACGTTTGGGTCGAAACGGGAAATAACCTTTTGTGAGAGCCCTAACCCTGGACACTAAATACCCTAAACCAAAACCTCCAAAGCTACATTTTTTTTAAGTCCATCTTAGATCATAAATCGAGCCTTGTTGGTTGGGTTTATCGGTTATCGAGAGAGAAAAGAGTTACCTCGGTCGGGTCTGCTGGACAAAGTAAACCTCATAGGCACTCATCTATTAAATGGTGAGAATCATTAGTGGTGTCACCACATGGGGTTTGTGAGGGGTTAACACAAGCGCTGTCAGCGGTTACATGACTTGTGTCATGGCCTACTAATACACCGACTTTGCGGTCACCACACCGTCCTCGTGGTCTCTACACCAACCATGTAGTCACCACACCAACCATGTAGTCACCACTTCAACCCTGTAGTGTCCGTGAGGGGATTGGAATGTTGAATCTACTGTACACTTTACAGTAGCGTCTTGTTAGTTCAGAGCTATACGGTTTGTTCGTAGCGAATTAACCCTGAGACACTAAAATGGAGATGCTCGGACGGAGTTGGGTTAGACAAGATTAAGGGTTGGTTTAAGCGTCTTTACGCGGCGGCATGTAATTTCAGCGGTATTTTTTAAATTAAACGGAATATGGGTTTTGACAGCAAATGTGGCGTGATTGGTATTGGGATGAAGGAAATTTTGACGGGATTACAATGGTAATGTTTTCTGGAAGGTTTGGGTGGGTTTGGGGAGATGATATTTTTAAAGTGTTACTCCTGATGCAGTTGTACAAGATTATTTTACAGAAAGTAACGTTAATGTGAGGTAACTTGTGGGGAAATGTTTCGGGGTGTAACTCCAGGAATATTTGTAGTACAGTGGTAGAATATGTATCAAATTGATCGCCATAGCTGGGTTCATTACGCGATCAGTATTTTATACCTAAATCTCTTGTGTAACAGATTTTATGGAGACTATAATGTCAATTTACAACCATTTCTACAGACATAGTGTTATATTTTTCTTGAATGAGCCATTACCATCTTTTCGAGTTGACATTCGGATTATTTGAGAAAAGAGCTTCCAAATGGTATATATATTTCCCTCATTTATTGGGTATTTCAGAAACTGTCAGACTCGGTGTGAAGTAATGGAGTATGGTGAAAAGTTGTAAAAAAGGAGATACAAGATCCAACTTTTGTATGTCTCTTTAATACGGCTATCTGTTTCATTTTATCAATTGTTGGTCTTGATAACGTGTCTATTTTCTTCGTTTTCTCCAAAAACACATGACAATAAGACTCATTAACGCCACAAAATTCCCCAGAAAGACGTTATGGACCCACCTGTGACATGATCATGTTTTAACAACCTCTAAAAATGTACCTGTCAACTCCTCTTACTTGTATGTTCCACCAACTCGTTTTTATTCCGCTCTCTTTCCCTGTTAATCTGTCCACCCGTACAAACACCACCAAACTTGCTCAAATATGGTCCAATTTTCAAGATCTCCAAAGTCACGTGTTGCTTTACTCATGATTTATCACGTGATTTCCCGTTTATTGTCCCCAGACCTCTTTTGTATCTCCAGCAACGATATATCGATTTCTCAGAAAAAAATAGACATACCATATTTTCCAAATAGAGTAGTTGTGGATACAAGTGATACACTAATAGAATCATTGGAACGTCCAAAACGTATATTTCATCACGTGACTACCCTGGCCCTGGCAGTTCTCGGTTATGAGTTTGTCAAATGTGCAGTTATCAGTCAACTCCATGGATATATTGTTCATACAGAATCTTAAAGTACATCATCCTCTTCAGCTAGACCATAGCTACACGATGCACTCTTGCGATTTTCAATGGCATTCTTTTTGCGGCAGTTGGCTTATCTTTGTTACATTGTTAATCCATTAGTTGGGTTTTGTTAAAGAAAAAAGTCCTCTGGGGATAGGTAAAATGGTGTTCCGGGATGGTAATGGAAGATACAGACATACCAGGGGGTGTAATATGGCACGGAGAATAACATGAGCATTTCATCTGTGGCACGCGTCATACATTTTTATCGAGAAATGTATCTTTTTGTGCTATCTAAAACGTCCTATTTAGTTAAGCTTTAGTTGGTCTTCCTCAACACCACCCTGCATGCGGCCAAATATACACGTTTACTTACAAATTAGTTAAACAAAAACTCCACTGGGGGTATCTATTTAAGTGTTCCCGTGATGTGGAGAAGATAAGAAGGATATATATGGGTCAAAAAAGTGGTGGAAAATCGTTTTATATTTTCAAAACTACGCCCTGTCATACAAAAATGGCGAGATAATAACGGTTTTGTGCGTCTTGTTCGGTATTGTTTAGTTAAAAGTTACTTGGCAACAAAACGTGACTTTATCACAACACAGCCCACGATTCATTACTGCAGCTACAAGTCTGAAACTGCGCATTTCTATCATTCTCGTCAATCCAAAAAGAATGCACTCTTCAGATTTTTGCCATGACGTCTCCAACAAAATTTATATGGCTGGACTCGGAAGAGAAACGGAACGTATAACTTTTGATAGGAGGAAGCTGGAGAGATTCGAAAGAGAGAGTTTTATTCACCTGAGCCGATTTAACCAATTCGCAAAACTTCAACTTGGTTGTATTACGTGTGCAACAATTACATGGCATTCTGGAAAAGAGGTGTTTGACACAATAAAATCAGACCCTGTATAGCTATGGAAATTCTGAAGAGTGCATTTTGTTTGAAATTGTTTATTTAGTCGGTTTCATTGAAGTTATCACGTGACCCGCCAACCTTTGGTGTAGTACGGGTATATGAAGATGCATGTTCTGAGATGGGCGTTGTAGTAACATCACAAAAGCCATGGATATAAGAGCAAGGATTATTTCAATCGACAGAAATGCCTCCGAGACACTCACAAATCCAGTCCATTTTCTCCTTGCTCCATTGCTCATCGAGTTGTGTACTATTGTGACATCTCTCAAACTAAGAGTATCTAGAACCATGACTATTTCTCATCCTACAGCTCTGAAACTCGGCTCATGGTTTGACCACGTGATCTGGATCCCACGCATTCATTCCTGTACTCCCAGCTTCAAAACTGCACCACCCACTACAGTTCCACGATTAGTAATAGAACCCGTCAAAAAGCCCCACACGGCAGCTACAAAGACGAATTGCCATCTGGCATTATCTCCGTGCATTATTAAACCTACATTGAGAGTCTCCCTTCCATTCCACGAAAATCAAATCTTCTACAGGGTATCAAAGTTTGGTACCCCATGTTGGGCGGTATTTTTTGTCAATTTCGTTAATATTATGTCAGGTGTCCATTCCAAGATCATTGTGTCGAGATTTGACGTCTCCAGGGGGTTCCAGGGGTGTTCCAGGGGTGTTCCAGGGGAAGTTGTATAGATTCTCAGTTTTAGTCAACTAAATCTTCAACTATTGTTTAACCTTTGTTGGAATAATCAACTAAAAGGAGCACTACAGTCACCCCCGGCCAAAACGCCCAAAAATACAGCTGCAGATCCACATTTTGCCACACCGTTTTGTTCCCTGCATCTGACTGTCCCTTTGAAAATTCTGCATGATCGGACATGTTCTCGCCGTGTTTTTCAGGGGCTTCCAACTGTCACCTCCAAACTGACGTATTTCGCCCGTGGGACGCCGGATATTATTACCCACCTGTGTATTGTGATTCAGGGGGCTCGTGTACAAAGAAAAAGCGTCGTTGTAGATAATATCGTGATATTATCGGTGAAAAATATCAACATTGTATTGGGAAAATTTGGAACCACCATAACTTGTTTAATAGAGGGGTTGTGGGCTGGAAAACTAGTTTAATCAGTTCCCCGTGGCCACAATTCCCTATAGTTTGATTTTCCCAATTGCTGTTCATTTCTCCGATTTGTTACAAATTATTTCCCCCATTCCTTCCAGAAACCCCCCGTAAATGCAAAATAATCTGGAAAAAATATCGCCTAGTTGCAAACGCTAATTCTGCACTTGGGGAACTCGCTTAAAATGACTCCCTGCTGTTTCGAGCGGTTTTTCATGCTATCTTCGGGTATGCAACTTTGGACCGAAATGGTTTCTTCCGCAGAACAACACTCTGGCCCCAGAAAGACTCAAAAACACACAGACAATATCTTTATCTTCCGTTTAATTGTAGCACGCCCATTTCCAATGTCCCATTGTCTCTGATGCCAATCCTTGAAGTAAAAACGGATTTGAAATTTTTGGAAAAGTTAACACAAACCGCAAACTTGCTGGAAAGAGTCCAAAAACGGCTCGTTGGAAAGCCTAGATTGCTGTAGTTTCGTTTAAGCGTCTAATCAAACGTTTTCACCGTCCCTAGACACTCTTTCTCATCCCTCCACTTTTTCAGACTTAATCAACAGCCCATTTAGGGTGCAAACGGCAAGGTTCATATAATAAAAGGCAGCTGCAACGCTTGCACATTCTCTTGAGACACATTCCAGCTCGAATGGCACCATGCGCGGTATTTTTAAGTCGCCCCACGACATGCCTCGTGTCGTTCCCACCACGTCCCCGAGGCAATGGGCACGACATTGCTGCAGTGATGGGCAACACGGCTCGTGTAATGGGGCGGGCAGGCAGCTCATATCCCGCAATGATCGACATGAGACTTATTGGCTTCTCTTCCCAGTTTGTATTCTGCAAAGGGAAATATAGCAACCAAAACCGCCACACGACAATGGCACGTAAAAACCCTCGAAAACGTGATTTCCCACCCTATGGGCACTGCAATAAAATATTTCCGTCACTCCACGTGTAGACAATACTGTTTGCATGTGTCTGTTCTCTGGGCTGCAGATCCATGCATATCGAATGCATGTGTGCATGCTCCGCTGCATACTGCAATTGACCGGTCAGTCGGGTTGGGGCTGTAGAGGGGAAGTGTACAGTACGTGGGGGGTAACGTGATGCATGTAGCGCCAACATCACCACTTCAAAGTACACTGCATTCTCAAACGCACCGACGCACTCTTAAACGGTCTTGCGCACGTTTGTCTGTCTCCTAAATTAGCAACCCTTTAAGCTCCTCCGCATGCATGCATATCTGTGCCTACTTTGACAGAGTCGATTGCGTCCCAACTAGTTTCAGGGGATATAAGAGGCAGCCCTATACCTTTTGCACGACAATTGATTCTTTTTGACCTCTTTGTGTTTCGACCTTTACTTTCCCCCCATTCTGCCTTTCGCTCGAAACTGTACAGCCACTGCATTTCTCCCAGCCCCTATTTATACACATTTGCACAGTGCGTGTTTCAGGACACAGACAGGAAACAGGGATACAGGAGCTATACGGAAGGCTACGACTTGAACTCTTACACGACACAGAAGGACGCAAACGACACAAAGACCAGACTCAAACGACACATAACCATTGTTGCATAGAGCCGTTGTTGCGCAGAACCGTTGTTACACAAACGCCACCGACACACAAGACACATTCTGCCCCGCTGGTTACACCTGTGAGCTGCACCACCTACATCTCACCTCAGATTTCAGTTCAGTGATCGTTTTGTGTCATTAGGGCATCACCTATTTTTCTGGGCTAGAACAACAGTATTTGTGACTATTGTGATATTTGCCACACTATCCAGCAGCTACTGGTACTCACGACAACCAAGCTGTGTTTGCTTTCGACATGCTAAAACTATTCAAACGAAAGGATAGCAAGGGCGGTGAGGAGATGCCGCCTTCACCAACCTCAGACTCCAGCACACACTCCATCTCGTTCAACAGCATCAAGTCAGTGTCACGTGAGCACCTGGCTCTGCACCTGCCCGCCAGCGACTGGGTGCTTCCTCACTTTGGCAGCGGGGGATCGTCGGCCAGCGCCTCGGAAACAACGTCGTTCGGGTGGTCCCCCCAAGGTTCGCCTGTACAGTCTTCCCCCGGCACTGTGCAGGACAATGGCTTTTTGGGAGGTCAAGGAGGTACAGTACAACCTAAAAATAGGAAGTGGCCGGCAAACCTTATTTCGCATGAGGAAAGGGAAAAGCACCAGCACGAGGTGCATTTGACACTTGCACCAGCACCACAACCTTCCACTACGACGAATACTACTCAGCTCCGAGCCCAAACCAACACTACCACGCACTATCCTCCACGAACACACTCACTAGACGCAGGCGGCTTAAGAAGACCCACCTCAAAAATGGACCCTCTTTCGCTCCACAACCAACACAGCTTTGAGCTCCACCCAGACGACATGGATAGTGACGCAGACTCCATCCAACCTAGCCCACAGCTCCAGCAGGGCGCCTTCAACAACACAAACTCGGCGGCATCTTCGTACACCATGCCCACGGAGCACACCTCCCCCGAGCCGCCGCTGCAACAGGCTGGCTCGTCGCCCCCTGCAGAGCAGATTCTCGGCAAGGCCGCCTCCAAGAAGAAAGACACGTTCAAAAAGTTTTTCTCCTCCAACAAGGGCCCCTATGATTCCTTGTCCTCGGAGCAGACGGAGGGTGCTCTCAAGTACGACAAGCGGGGTGAGGACCAAGAGTACACCGAGGCTCTGACCCGCGAGCTGCAAGACGAGGGCTTCGACTACCAGTACAACTACGGCGACCCCTACGGCGAGAGCGAGGACCCGTACATGAACAACTCGGCGTCGTCGTTCCAGTTTGGCGATGAGAATGTCGTGTCCTCTCCGGTTGCATCCTCGCAGCCATCAGCCTCAGCCTCAAACGCCAGCCCCGCACATGCGACCATCAGAGCTAGTAACAGAGCCTCTGTGGTGCCGTCCACAGAAGACATTTCGCGGGGCATGGCCAAGAGCGGCAAGTACCAGCAGCGGCTGGAGGACGACGCTGCTATTCGACAGCAGGAGTACGAGGACACCTTCCATGTCACTGCTCAGGACGACCGAACGTCCACGGGGTGGGTGGGAGAAGATCCGTCGCGGCTGTTGAACGGTGCAGGAGGCCCCAAATCTCCCGGTCGCATGTCCCCCGGATATCCCTTGTCTCCTGCACAGGCGCAGCCCCAGACACAGACGCAGTCGACCAGTCAGACGGCCTCCCCCAACAAGTTCAGCAACCCGCCGCCCAACTCGTACCGGCTGAATCTGTCTGGTGTATCCGATCTCGAGTCATATAATCAGAAGCTGGCTCAGGAGCTTGATTTCGACAAGTACTGCAAGAAGGATGCCAGCCCCCGGGGTCCCGGCCCCGCCTCCACACCTCCCGCAGGAAGAGTGGTGACAAAGGCGCAATACGAAAACTATCGACGTGCGTCTGTGGATCTTAATGCGCTCAACACAGACAGCCCCAATGGCCACGGTGGCACCAACTCGGATGATGAAGACGGCGAGGAGGCGTACGGTTACGACGACGATGAGAAGCTGGAGAACGCCAAAATGCGGGCCAAGCAGCAGGCCCATCTTGCCGTCTACCGGCAGAAGATGATGAAGGTGACCGGTGCCTCATCCACCCCGGTGTTCAAGACGCCCCCCATGTCTGGCGCACAGTCCTTTTCATCGCCACACTCTGATTCAGAGGACGATCTGGACGACGTGCCGCTGGGCATTCTGCAGGCCCACGGATTCCCCCGGGACTCGCAGCGGCTCAAGACTATGTCTTCCGATACTAACTTGTCGTCGCACATTGAGCTGGCGGCCTCACCCATGATGTACAGCAAGAGCGCATCCACGTCGCCCATGTTCAAGGGCGGCCGGGATTCGGACGCCATGTCCGTCAACTCGGCCTCGTCGCGAAACATGCCATTTGGGCGATCGCGACTCAGTGGAGTGCCCCATCCTCTGCTGTCGGGTCCCCAGCCCAACCGAGGTCTGGTGGCCGAGATTGCGCGTGAAGAGAAGGAGAAGATAAAGCGCAAGTCTGGTATCCCCAGCGCCATGCCTGTTGGCGGTGGAATGAGAGGCTACGCTGGTTCTCTCAACGACGGAGGAAGCGTCTACGAGGCCCCTCCTCCTGGAGGTTTGCAGGCCCAGATGGCACAGCTCATGCAGATGCAGATGCAGATGCAAATGACTCTGCAGCAGCAGATGCAGGGCGGCGGAGGAGCCGGAGTAATGGGATCTACCCCTCCCTCTTCGGCTGGCGGGGGAGCCATTACTGCTCCTCCTTCCGTCGGAGGTCTCAAGCACCGATGGAGCACCAACGATCTGTCCAACCCCATGCCTCGGTTTGCCGGTGACAATGTGTCCATTGCCTCTGGAGGTTCGGGCATGAGTAACCGATCGCGGTACCGACCTGGCTTTAATGTGCGGGCTTTCAACCGATCGTCGACCACGCCTGATCTGGGACAGCAGCAGCAGCGACGAGTCATGTCGCAGACTCATATGCCCGTCTACACTGAGGACGACGATGATGAAGACGAGGACGATGGATGGAAGGAGATGGCGGAACAGAGAAAGATGTTGAGAGAGCAGTGGAGGGAGCGGGCCGTTGCCATCTAGGCCTCTCCTCTCTCTAAGATACTCAACTACGGCTGCACATTACGAGAATTACATGGCCGCACATGGGAAGGGTTATTGACATTGCATATCATTAATATAAATATTGAATACTAAAATACTGATTTATTTTTAGCCCAAATTACTGATTTATATATAGCTTTGTAGCGTGGATTTTGTGAATGAATTATCACTTTAGACGAGATTTTTAGACGCTTTTTAGGCGTATTTTTGGAGATATTTTTGGAAGGGTCTTTGAAGGGTAGTATGGGGATTTTGGGGGCGTTTTTGGTGTCATATGAAAGAGGCGAGCGAGAGGAACACAATGGTATTGTTTGTTTGTTAGTTGGTGCATTTTTGGGGGCGTTTCTTGGACAAAACATCGACAGTGTGTTTACTGCAGTATAAAAAAGGCTCAAGTAGATAATGTTAAAATGCTAAGAAAAAAGGGTTAAGAAGAATAGTTAATTACTTAGGAGTCGTCGGCTGTTTTGTTCTGTAAAAGTTACGCAAACACAAGGCACGTCTGGAATGACACAAACACCTCCCACCCTGATCACAATGTGCTTGTGTCTTCAACACGTGTTTGTGTCTTTCAACAATGTGTTTGTGTTCGTGACCGTTTTTCCCCGTTTGTTTACATCCATCGTTAAGCTCTCAAACGCTGTAATTACACCTCCTAAACCAGTCAATGTAACATTGCTGAGTGTCGATCCGATCGTCGGGGGAAGACGTGGGGGTATCACGTGACTCCCGTGCACTGTAGAGTTTGGTTAATTTATTCCCGAGATGATGGTCGGGGAAAATTATGGGCTAGTGCGCTTGTCCCTCGGAGGCAATCTTAGTACCAAAATGACCGCGGAAATGCGGCGGTTTTAGATTTGTTGCTTAGACCCGTGTCGTGTTGGTATTTGGCGAGTTGCTGCAGAAAATAGAAATGGTGGAATTAAGGTGGGCTTAGGGTAGTGAGATGGGGAGGTCACGTGGAAACCTGACAAGTTGTGAAAGTGGAGACTGATGGGACGAGAGGGATTTCGCCAAGTCTGCTCTTTGATTAGTGGACCGTTTGAAAAGTTGTGGCGTTTCGTGTTGTAGATCTTCAATGGTTTTCAACTGGTTTAGTGTGGTTGAAGAACAAGCCGTGTAAAATCCATCTCACTAGTCGATCGTGCTATTGACACACATTCTTTTGGTTAGAGCATGGTGTTAGTGTATTCGAGAGTGTAGTGACTGTTACGATGAGTGCTGTACATACACTGTGCCGTTAGTGATGAGTAGCGATGAGTAAGTCATAAGTACCGGCCGTAAGTACCGGTGATAATGGTAATCGACCGTAACTTGTGACAGACCTCAATGAGTGAAAATCGACACTGTTCAAGACGCATCGTGGACTTATCCCTGATCCCGTGTAACGAGAAGAATGGCTGTGTCATGTGTCAGTGATATGGATCTGTCCACTGGTAGACGCAGAAGAGTTGTTGTCGGTATCGATTGATTCAGATGAATACACTTGTCCACAGTATCAAACAACGCAATGATGGGTAGGTTATTCATGGTCAGAGACGTGAGTTGAAGACTTGACAAGTTAGATGACTTGGTCGGAGACATCGGACTACGTGCTCGTATCTCCTCCCTTTGTTGACATGATAAAATACATTGATAAATAGTGCGAGAAAGGTCAGTAATTTTGTGTGCCACCATCTGTAAACTGGCTTTACACCAACTGGCCACTCAAATAAGACTGCTTGTAGACATCCTCCGTCGTGCCCTGTCTGGTCTCCAGAATCTTCTTGACGACAGGTGGAGGATTGAGGCCCAGTTTGTCGGCTCTCTGCCACCGCTCCAACCGAGTCAGACCCACAACAGGCCCAAAGTCCACGGTGAAATCGAAATTCTTGAGAATCTTTTCGCAATCGTTGACATCTTCAGGATGCACATTTGCAGCGATACTTTGGGCGGCGATTTTCTGCGCTTCCTCCGAGTAAATGAGCTCGCTGGGCTCCAAATCCGGCAGAGATTCAATCTCCGCTTGCTCCTCCTTGTCCAGCTCATCACAAATGGTGGTTTCAATGGCCTCTTCCTTCTTCACAGGTTCAACCACCTCCGGCTTGACACCCGGTTTGACCACCTTGAAGTCCCGCTTCACGTTCGGTTTTGTGCTCTTGAAACTCAGCGATGCCTGTTTGCTTGATTTGTTGCTTGCCATGGTGTGTGTTTGTGTCAGTCAAGTGGCTGATTTCGAAATGCCCTGCTTATCAACGTCGATGATGTTCGAAAAAGTAAACTTAAAAAGTGGAGAACCGGGGGGGAAAAAGAGATTGCTCTAAAACATTCAGTTTGGAAGCAATGGCCAGGGAAATTTTACTGAAAACTGATGAGTGGCATAACTATCTCCATTTGAAATATCTAATCAGTTGGACCAAAAATGACAAAATTTGAAACAGTCAAAAATGATGATGTTGGTAAAACCTTAACTCAAATAAGGTTTCGACTGCCCAAAAAAATCCGGCAAAAATTCCCACTCTTAATCATTGATTTCTATATACTGTTTGAAATCTCTGTTTCTGCTGATTCCGAATATCTACTCATATTCTTTGTACCATATTTGTACGTCCAGATAGTTACTGTTTATGAGTTTGCCTTCTTGTATTTGGGTCTTGCCTATTTGGGAAGAGCCATACACTGGAAAAATGGTGGTCTAAGAGAGTAGCAGATATGCCTTCCAAATGAGTAGTAGATCTGAAGCAAAGTATAATACAGAGTGAGAAGATGGGAATATCACGCCAAATTTTGATCACGTGACGAAACAAACGTTTTCAAATTCATCTCTGTGAATAATGATAGTAGGGGGGAAAAGATGGCACCACAATAACCGCCTTGTTCAGAGCTATCGAATGAGATACTGAAATAGGGGTAAACTATCATCGTCCATCTTTTTAAAAAGTCCCGTTGTTTTCCCACCTGACAAAACGACACATCCTTCTAACTCATCATGCACCCAATAAAAACACGTGATATTTCTACCGTATATCCAGACGGCCAAAAACATCACGAGGTGCAAGAATGTATCCCATACCTCCCTTATCCACCAACTTATCGTCCCCTCCCCACTCAACCCCACCACCCCAACTTTGAGGCTACGGTTGAGTAATTTTATCCTGGGCATAGGTTATGAGTATGAATTTTCGGACCCATATTTTTTTCGGGACCTATACAATTCTGTAGCCCCCATCTTTGCGCACATTTCTAGACCATTCGTTTTTCCCAGACACCTCTCACCGACGAGTTATGCGTCGGGGGGATTTTTTCCAGCCGGGTTTAGCTCATCACCGTGAACATGCCGTGAGTCAGGGCCGAGTGAAAATAGGAGGCAAAAAAAAAAAAAAGACAAAAGGGGACTTGAAAAAACGTAAACAATGTGAAAGTGAAAAATGCAAGCGGATGAGGGGTTCCCGGGGGTTCCCATGCGGTTACTATTGCATGGCCGGCTGTGTCATTTGCGTGGCATTTCGTTTGAGTCGGTTTGGTCGTACATCACCCTTTTTGACCACAACCGTCTTGTAACCATCACAGCTTGCTTGCTTCTAAAGTGATGGAAGGACGTGGAAGGAATGGAAGGTAGTACCACGTAACCCAGAGGGAGTTGCACAAAACCCCTCCCCGTAAAGACGAAAAACAAGCAACCGGACTGGTCACCTGTCACGGCCGTTGCATCCTCTGGCCGATAGGTCATCTACCCCACATCCCTCGGGTCAGCTTTGGGTTTCGGATAAGGTTTCGAAACTGTTGGTCTGAAAAAATGCAAAGGCTAAAATGGAGATTAAACGGTTAATACATAAAGGGTGTATATATCCGTCTAGGCTGACTCTCCATACACAACATGTCTCTACATCTGCGTCTGTTGCGGCCGCTTGTGAGCTCTGCTCGGCCCGTTTGGGGCTCGTGTCGATTCTACTCGGCCCATCATTCTCCTCAGACGTCGGATCAAGCCAGAAAAAAAGTCACCATTCCTGAGCTGGCCAAAATGCGAAAGTCCGGTGAGAAAATCTCCATGGTTACCGCTCACGATTACGTCACAGGATTGATTGCCGACAAGGCCGGAATCGACATGATTCTGGTGGGAGACTCTTTGGCCATGGTGGCTCTGGGGTACCCCAATACTAACCAGATTGAGCTGGAGGAAATGGTGTATCATGCCAAGGCTGTTTCTCGAGGCGTCAAGAGCGCGTTCATGGTTGCTGATTTGCCGTTTGGCTCGTATGAAGAGTCCCCTGAAAAGGCCATTCGGTCTGCGATTCAGATGATCCAAAAGGGAGGCATGGAGGCTGTCAAGATGGAGGGAGGGCGAGAACTGGCTCCTACTATTCAGCGACTTACTGAAGTAGGAATCCCCGTTCTAGGTCATATCGGACTCACGCCTCAGCGACAGAGCTCACTGGGAGGATTTCGAGTGCAAGGAAAGACTGCCAAGGGCGCAGAGGGCATTCTAGAAGACGCGTATGCGCTTCAAAAGGCTGGATGTTTCGCCATTGTGCTTGAAGCAGTTCCTGACAAGGTCGGAGAATGGCTCTCGTCGAAACTGGATGTTCCCACAATCGGAATTGGAGCTGGACCAGGAACTTCCGGACAGGTGCTGGTCATGTTGGATATGCTGGGAGGCTTTGGAAGCTTCACGCCCAAGTTTCTGAAAAAGTACTCGCAGTTTTTGGACATTAATGTGTCTGCTGTGAAGGAGTACCATTCGGATGTCAAGCAGGGGGTGTTTCCTGCTCAGGAGCATTGCTATAAGATGAGCGACGAAGAGGGGGGAAAGCTCAATTAACATGAGCAGTGAGCGTAGCGAGTTGTTCATGTGTGTCGAGGATTCAACAGACAGTGTCCAACGAAACATTGACGAGGGTTAGTCGAGATAAACATGACCCAGTGTTCAACACATAACCGAGCGTTGGCGTGCACATGCTCAATGGTGCAGTATCAACTGAACCAACGGAAGATGTATATATTTAATGACGATATGATAGTTTGGGAGAGTCTGTGGTGTGTATCGTCGTGTCGGATGCTGTATGCTGTGTGTACTCTTAATCTGTAGAGTTACATGCTTCGCCGTCGAAATGTCCTCCTACGCAAAAGTCGGACTGGGCGCATAACGGGCACATATAGTGCCCGCAACCGCAACGTTCAGATTGTGGTTGGAAAGTTGTTGGTGACTTTGTGGTTAGAAAGTGGCCCATGACAGACACTTTGTGGTGACACACTGTGGTAGTCAATCTCTGTCCTCCACTGGCAATACACTAGGTCGGGAAAGAGCAAGCTCCGTCCATACTCCCGTGCCACATGCACAATAATAGCATCGTATCAGCGACCGTACGGAGACCTCAAGCGCAGCAGTTTTGTGTCTGTGTTTATACCGTGATGGATGAGGAAGAAGAGTTTGGTTTGTGCTCTTCTTAAAGAGTTGTTCTGGGACACGCTTGACCAGTCAGATAGACACTTGACCAGTCAGATGGGTTTCAGAGCAAATGTAAGGGGAGAAATCAAGAACGGTGATTAACATGGACAGGATAACGACCAGGTTGAAGCTGGTGAATTAGATGAGGGCCTGGTTAACAAAAATGCAGTCCTAGCACCTATATGTGTAATCGCCTACAAAAAGTTATGCCATCCCGGTTGCTTCGCTTGGGATGGAAAAAGATTGCAGCACCCAGGATTCTCGTATGGTCTCCCACTACAATACTAACTAGGCTCTCTGGTGCTTGACTATGGCTGATCGGACGGGAAGCCGTATTTTCACCAGGATATGGCCGCAACCGTTGAGTGTAAAAAGCGTTGGATCAACATATAGGGCTAAAAAAGTCACGTGCGCGAATTTTCAAATGGGGGTTTGGAGGTATTCCTCGGAAGAATATAATCTTTTGAGAACTTTCATAGACATAATAAACTGTGAATATTCTTATAATACAATCCTCTTGTCGGTGGGATGTCTGTAATATCGAGTTCTCGTGATGCTGTTGTTTAGTACTGTGTTGATTCTGTAGAGAGTATAAATCGAGGTAGGGAGTAAATGTGGATATGAGTAGATCCGGGAATAATTTTAGATACTATCCCAACTTTTCGTATCTTCTTTGGACCGATTTTGAAGACTCTGGTGTGTTTCTCTTTTAGTTGACATTTAGTCAAGCAATATGGTTGATGTTTATAACTAAGATGTAGAAGAATTTAGACCCCCTCTTACAAACGCTACAGATACTAGATCGAGAAGATAATTATATCTCAGTGATCCCCAAGTCTTGGATATTCTAGTATAGCTCTTTTGATTCTAGTAGCTGAGTCATATCAATTACTTCTACTGTGACAGCGGCTGTTTCAGTAGAGAAGCCACGACCATCTTCGACATTTCAAGAAAAAATTATGTAACCGCAGTCGGGTTTCTAGCAATTCGAAATAAGAGCACTGAAATACCCCCTTTCGTGTCTTTACATTTTCTGCTATCTTTCATTAATACCCGATTACCAGTGGCGATATCGGACGTCTCTGATCAGACCCACGTGGATTTCACCAAAGAATCGACAAATCCATCATTTTTGTATGACAAGGTAGAAATGTTTTTGTATCAAAATAATCACAAGGCCAAGAAGAGCAATTCGCCACTTTCAAAAGTCCTCTAGCTATCCTGTGGAACTAAATAATCATACCTGGTTCTGTCGCAGTGTCGTATGGCTCATCACCTTTTCTTACATTAGTTCAGCATCAGTTGGAGAAGCGGAATAGTCCAGGATATTCACGCATTCTAACCCTATGAGTAAACATCATACTGCACTGATATCCCTCAAAAATTGTCTAGAGAATGTATATCCATCATTTTACCCCCTTTATCATGTAGTCAACGTTTAGTTAAAGATTTCTCCATTTACTTAAACTACTTCCATCATACCCAAAAATGCACGCTTAACCTCACCCACGCGTAAATGTCATACTGATTTACCTCGTCCCAAACTCGCTCAATTTCGAGGCTATGGAAAAATAAACAAAACCAGTGTAATCTCTGCGAAATTTAATTCATGTCCATCTATTAATCCACGTGACTACGCCCTTCGTTACCCATTTTTCCAACACCCTTTTTTTCCCAGTGTCAGCAACAAAATTTAGACTTCCACACTACGATACGATACTAAACATCATTCTCGTTATTATCTATAAGTTACGTCTATCTATCTTCGTCGGGTGTATTAGTATCGGGCGGAAGTTATTCAAAATGATACTGAAAAGTGTCGTACTCTTCGGGATCGTCCGCCTAGCTCCGTTCTCCTCTAGTTTAGCGGAACAACAACGCCTTACCGTCTCTAATCTCCTCAGGGGGGTGACTTCCGCCCTTTCCTTCACTGGTGTCAAACACCAACGTCTGTCCAAATTTGGGCGCCATGACGGAGTTGCCCACTCCAGCGTCCTCGGCAATCTTGTGTAGCGAGTCTCGGGGCTCGGTGAACTTTTCGTCACTGAGAATAAACGTGCCCCAGTGCACTCCCACCATATTCTTGGCCTCCAGGTCCTTCATGACGTTGACGGCCTCTTGGGGGTCGATATGTTGGCTCTTAAGATGCCATCTGGGCTTGTAGGCTCCGCAGGGCAGCATGGCCAGCTTGCAGCCAGGTCCGTATTCCTCCTTGATTCCTCTAAACAGCTCGGGCGAGTATCCGGTATCTCCGGCGTGGAAAAAGTGCGGTTTGTCGTCCTTCATGATCATAAACGAGCCCCAGAGAGTGGAATTCGCGTCGTACATTTTCCGCCCGCTCCAGTGCATGGCTGGGGTGCATGCGACGGTCCAGTGTTCTCCGAGTTCTTGAGATTTCGGCGTTTCGAGACCCATGGTTTCCCACCAGTTGAGCTCGGCAACGTTGTAGACGCCGTGTTTGGCGAGAAACTTCTTCACGCCCAGCGGCGTGACCCACAGCGCCGAGTTTCCAATCTTCTTCACCGTCTCGACCTCCAGATGGTCGGGGTGGTCATGGGAGACTAACACGATATCCACCTTGGGCAAATCTTCATACTGGCAGGGGGCCTTGGACAGCCGCTGGGGGCCCATCCAGGATGTCACGAGATGGTCTCCGAAAAAGGGATCGGTCAAAATGTTCAACCCTCCGAGCTGCACAAACGCACACGACTGTCCGATCCACGTGAGCGTGATTCGGTCCTGCGGTTTGGGTAACACGGACTTGGGTTTCCAGGGGATCAGCGCAGACACCTGCTTGACGGGCTCGGACAACAGCTGGAAGTCGGGGGACACGGAAGGAAGCAGTTTCTTGAGCTCCTTGGGGTCCTTGGGCAGACCTCCTCGCGGAGTCAGGTGGAACAGGTTGACAATGTTGCAGTAGACAAACTCAAAGAGCGTCTGGTGGCGGTACTGGCTGAACGGATTGACGAATTTGCCACCGACCACCATGGGTCGAAATTGCACAGAAGGCGGAATGCCGTCTCGGAGCGACACATTGGACGTGAGTCCGAAATCGGTTGATTTGAGCTTCTTGTCCAGCCGGTCGTTGATTTCGTAGTGGGTGCGCAGATGCACGTACGTGGAGTACGCCGTGTACGCCACCACGAGTCCCAGGCCGGTTTTGGCCTTGAATCCCAGTCGAATCGTCATGGTGCGATGGTGGTGGAGCAAAGTGCGGAGGGAAATTTTGGCTCCCTGCACCACCTGTGCAGAGTTAATAAAAGTCTAATAAAAAAAAAAAAACGTGTTTGGAGGGACCGTGTTAGTGGTGGAGGGGGAGGAGGGGGAGGAGGGTGGTGGTGGTGGTATAAGTAAAGAGGTGGTGGTTTTTGTGTCGCCTCCGTTTGTTTGTGCCACTTGCGTCTGTTTGTGTCCCACAGCTCCATTTTTTTCCCTCCTACAGCGCTCGCATCTCAACACACATGCTGTCTCATGTCCCACACAACCAACCTCACCGTTACATCGTCCACTACGACGTGTGAAAACCGCGGGGAGTGAGGTGCGGGGTAGAGGAGTGGGTCATGTGATCAACAGCGGCGCAATGGTTCAGTTCCGCCTTTTTTTGCTCCCAAAATCCCCAGAAAACAACCCATTCGCCATCCCCCCACCTCTTTTCCGATTATCTCCGGGCCCGTCCGAACAAGTCCCAACGAACGAATAACAAGCCGCAAATATTAACGTGCAGACACGCAGCATGAGGTATAGCGGCTGGGGATGGGTGGGAGGGAAAGTGGCGCAGAAAAGAAGAAAATCGCGAACCGAAAGCCGCGTAATTACACAAAAGCACGTGTTTGTGCCATTATTTCTTGTGTACCGCCTTTTCCATATCCCTACGCGACGATTCGCCAGACTACAAATTCGCTATTTAAGGTGAAACATGACAAAATTTGAGTTTAATTGGGGACCCAAATTTCGGTACATGGGGGTTTTCTGTGCAGAAATGTGTAGCTAGCAGGAGCGTTTTTTTTGTATGGCAGGTAGGGGATTTTATTACACCGTTTTGAAGCCTGAATTGGGAGGAGTACGGATATATAGGTAGAGTTGCGTAATTCGCACCATTGGCGGTTTTATACCTCTTTTGGTGACGAAGGGGGACAAGATGGAATCCATGCCTATCTCCTACTGGTTCTGTCCACCAGCTAGCCAATGAAATGGCCAAAGAATTGTCTATTTCGTCTGCAGCTATCGTATGGGTACAAGTCTTCTAGCCTTGGAACTTTTTGCATCTGATAATTTTAGGCGTGGACTGACAAACGATTGAACAGCTGAGCCGTGTAGACTACGATACAGTATACTGGAACAGTACAGTACAGTACAGTCAATCAGTGAGTGGAATATCGTACTCGTACAAGAGGTGTCAATATAAAACGCCCCTGATTCGTTGATTCCACGGATTCTATTTTCAGCTCGTCATGCTCAACTAATACAGAACACTAACAATCGTTTTTTCCGCTCGGCAGTGCGTCATCAGGGTTGGAAATACGCAGGCTAGTCAGAACAGACAAATTGCTCAATATTTTCACCAGAGCTTCAGTTGTAGGTTCAAATCACCCCGATATTTCACTATTTGAACTCCCCGTTATTGTTCGTCTTGTTCTTCCCCTGATTTTCGTCTTCTTCTCCCCTGCTCCTCCCCTTCACACTTGGCCACATGCACCAGCAGCTATCTCCGCGGGACTGACCCCCAATAACCACTTGGACATCCTAATCGGGCAAGACTCGATACCGTTGCCACGGGGGTTAGTTTGGTTTTTTTGCGCTAGTGAAGAAGCTCGCTTTGCTTGGAAAGATGGACAAGCTCAGGTCAGGTCCACGCCCAACAGAAGGTGCTTGACGAGTGCAGTCTAGAGCTGTGTGTTTCTGGAGCTCAGCAACTGCGACCCCAAAAAACTGAGCACATTGGTGGTATTTTTAATTTTGACCATTTCCAAACCGCTCGTGTCCAGACATGTCATCTCTTGTACCTTTTCTTGACCCGACTTTTATCGTACGATTGTTTTCTTGGCCAACATACAGAAAATCAGCCAGTTGGCAAATTTTTTTGTATCCAACCTAATCCGCCTTTGTACTCCATCCTCTGGTGCGTCAACTGGAGTATCTGCTCGTTTGTCCACTAGAGGCTTGCGTTTTTAGGGCCCAAAACGGCGCTAATAATGGCCAAGGGTCACACGACATGGCACAACCCCTAACCCTCCAGCCTGTGCTGTACGATGCACTGCAAGATACAGACGACGACTAGTTTCGAGCACCTGAACAATGAAATTGTGTTTAGTTTTCCACGCTGATATTCTGTAGCTGGTCTGGAAAAATTCACCGCTGCATGTATCTGCTCTTTCTATGTGTCTTGGTCACTATGAGGTGTAGAAACATTGGGGATTTTGGACAATTGAAAGAATTTGGACACACATGTCGTACACTTTTCTCTTCAAGCTGATCAGCCCATCTTGGCCCAAGTAGACGGCGTCGCCAAGCACAACCGTACACTACGGCACTGTGCTGTGCTGTGCCTCTCTGTAGCTATACAAGCGTGCCAAGTACTTTGATGGTCTCGTTTATTGTTCCGCATAACACTCGTACTGCTTGCATAGAACCAGACGCGCCAACGTCTCTAGCGTCAGGTGTCAGTCTCGGAGATTGTTACGAAAAGGACGTCCATCTTGTTGAAAAATGAGGCTTTGGGGGATATTTCACTACCAGATGGATCCCAATGTGCGATATAACGGTGTTAGGAATTCACCAAGACGAATTTGCTAGCTGTGGTGATTTTCTCTGTTTTTTTTCTTTCTCATTTACCACCATTTTTACAGTTTAATCGTCAAAACTCTGTTTTATTGTTGGAAAATCTAGAACAACTAATTTGGAGCCCGGAAAACGAGGCACGTCCGCAGAACAAAGGAAAACGCAGTACAGTAGCTCGGTATAACGCTTCTAGCCACTCACAGAACCCCCTGAGGCCTCACACGTCGAAATCTACGCCATAGCGGTTGCGTTCTCAACGTCGCTAAAAAACACCGATATGCAGGACTAGCTCCTATCTAAAGTCTAACCAGATTACAGGATAGGGATCAGACGTTGAGATTAATAAATCAGGAACGTAGAGATGAAAACATGAGAAAGACAATCTTAGGGAACATCAACACAGCAGACCTTCTATCGTTTGGTGCACTCACTGTCCAAGTAATTCACTCCAGAACAACCCGGTCAGCTCAGGGTTCCACTTCTGCGACGAAATCACACTGGACCAGTGTGCCATAAGCACATAAATTGATTCTTCCGCATGATGCACAGCAAATGCTAGCTGGAGTAAAAAGTTGGTTGGTGGTGTCGAGTGGAATTGCTGTATGAGCTACAGTACAGGAGTTTCTGATTGATGATGTGTCTGGCTGGGGCATTGTTTGTGTCACTTGTGTCGTTGTTTGTGTCGTAGTTTGTGTCACTTGTGTCCGTTCTTTTATTATATAAAGACCGGCTGCCGGTCCTCGAATCCCACATCACCACCTTAATCTTTTCAACTGCACACAACGCTTCTACAGCAACACTACGTACTCAGACACGCCCTCGTCGCAGCAGCAAGGGGCCAGTCCACGGAACAGGCCAGTGTTCCGGCAATGGGCCCGCCCCAAGTGTCTCTAGAGTGCAGACACACGTGTGGGTGTTACACTGGCACAGATGTGAACACACTGATACACACTACTACCCCTAACACACAACACACCAATGACACCCAAGTGACACAAAATGAAGCACCCGTGGTAAGTAATACCGGCTACAGATACCCACGGAAGATTACCCACGGACAGATAACACCCAGAACAACAGCCGCTGCAGTTAGCCGCCACACAAAGCTCACCACAAACACCCACACGAGGTTGACGCACACTTAACACACCGTGCATGAGACTACCGCCATGCAACACGAGTGACGCGGCTAGTGATGGAAGGTCGACAATTAACTAACAGGCACAGACAGAGAGTGTGAGAACAAAGTCGGAAAAAGAGAGAACTTTTCCAAAGATGATACCTTGTCTGGAAAACGTACATAAAGGCACTCGTCGTCCTGATGAGAAGACCAGACAGCAACTGCAGCCATGAAGTTCTCTACTCTCGCTATCGTTACTACTCTGGTCCACCAGGTCCAGGCTCTTCCTCTCGAGTCTAATGGAGACTTGGCCCCTCGATTCTTCTTCTTCCCTGGCCGACCCCAGCAGAACACTGCCCCCGCAGGATCTGCTGTGTCCCGGCCTGCCCCACAGGCCTCCAAGCCCCAGGAGGTCGTGCAGCGACCTGATCCCCGACTCTGGGAGTACAATGCCGACTCCAATACCTGGGAGTACAAGGGTGACTTCTTCTCCAAGTACTCTGACCCCGAGACCAAAGCCGACTCTGACCTGTGGATCCACAACCCCGAGACCAACTCCTGGGAATACAAGGGCCAATACTTCCCTTCCGAGAACAAGGATGAAGGCCTCGAGTCTGACCCCAAGCTCTGGGAGAATAAGCCTGGATCCAACACCTGGGAGTACAGGGGCGACCATCTCTCTTGGTCCCCCAATGAAGACATCAAGCCTGTGATCCCCTCCGATGAAGAGACCAACGATTACAACTACGGTGACGAAGACTCTACCGATGGTAATAACATCTCTGGGGGCTCTGATGACTACGATGAGGACGGTTACTACAGCGACGGTGAGGGCGATGGTGCTCCCAGCATCTACCAGCCTCTCGATGGTGACAACGACCTTGATGAGGATTACGATGATGACAACATTTACCAGTCTGCCACTGATGGTGATGAGGTTCCCAGTATCTACCAGCCTCTTGATGGTGATGGGGACAATTATGATGGCAATGATGAGGATTATGATGATGATGATGATGACAACATTTACCAGTCTGCCAATGATGGTGACGATGTTCCCAGCATCTACCAGCCTCTCGATGGTGACGATGACGGAAATGATGGCAATGACGAGGATTATGATGATGATGATGATGACAACATTTACCAGTCTGCCAATGATGGTGATGATGTTCCCAGCATCTACCAGCCTCTCGATGGTGACGATGACGGAAATGATGACAATGACGAGGATTACGATGACGACAACATTTACCAGTCTGCCAATGATGGTGATGATGTCCCCAGCATCTACCAGCCTCTCGATGGTGACGATGACGGAAATGATGGCAATGACGAGGATTACGATGACGACAACATTTACCAGTCTGCCAATGATGGTGATGATGCTCCTAGCATATACCAGCCTCTCGATGGTTACAATGCTGATGCTGAGGACACCACCAGCACCGACCAATCTACCAACGATGAAGACGAGGACGAGGACAACATTTACGAGTCTACCAATACCAGTGATGATGGTGAAGACACTCCCAGCATATATCAGCCTACTGGAGATGACAATGCTGATGTTGAGGACACCGCCAGCACCTCCGAGCCTGACAACGGTGACGATGAGGATGAGGATGAGGATAACATTTACAAGCCTGTCTACGGTGACGATGAAGATGAGGATCTGATGGAGTCTCTCCCTGAAACTGATGAGCCTACTGATGAGACTGGTGAGACTGATGAGACTGATGAGCCTGTTTCTGAGGTTGAAGAGCCTACTGATGAGACTGATGAGACTGATGAGCCTGTTGCTGAGATTGACGAGCCTGTTGCTGAGACTGAGGACCCCGTTTCTGAGCCTTCTACTGAGACTGAGGAGCCCATCTCCGAGGTTGATGAGCCTGTTGCTGAGACTGAGGACCCCGTTTCTGAGCCTTCTACTGAGACTGAGGAGCCCATCTCCGAGGTTGATGAGCTTGCCACTGGTGTCGAAGAGTCTGCCACTGACTTCGAAGAGCCGGCCGTTGAGCCTTCTGTTGAGATCGAAGAGACTGCTTCTGCTTCTGCTTCTGCTTCTGCTTCTGCTTCTGCTTCTGCTTCTGCTTCTGCTTCTGCTTCTGCTTCTGCTTCTGCTTCTGCTTC
>ULGV01000007.1:888696-957420 GCA_900519065.1 Yarrowia hollandica | reverse complement strand
TCTTCTTCTGCTCCCGTCTCTTCTTCTGCTCCCGTCTCTTCTTCTGCTCCCGTCTCTTCTTCTGCTCCCGTCTCTTCTTCTGCCCCCGTCTCTTCTTCTGCGCCCGTCTCTTCTTCTGCTCCCGTCTCTTCTTCTGCCCCCGTCTCTTCTTCTGCCCCCGTCTCTTCTTCTGCTTCTGCTTCTGCCCCTGTTTCGTCCTTGGCTCCTTCCTCTTCTTCTGCTTCGGTCTCTTCTTCTGCAGCTTCTGCCTCTCCTTCTCCCTCTGTCTCTACTTCTGCTTCTGCTTCTGCTTCTGCGACTGAGGAGATCCCTGCCAAGACCGTCGAGCCTGCTACTCAGAAGCTCAACCAGACAACCGTTGAGATTGAGAAGCCTGCTCAGAAGTTCAACCAGACCACCGCTGAGACTGAGAAGCCTGCTCAGAAGCTCAACCAGACTACCACCGAGACTGATGGGCCTGTCATTGAGATTGTTGAGGTGGCCCCTGCTGGATCTGTGAACGTTGTGACTTTGTCCGCTCCTGCTTCTGATGTCACTATGAAGTCCCATATCACCTCCACCGTCACCCGAACTGTCACTCACTGCGAGGCGGACAAGTGTGTTACCCCCACCATCACCTACACCACCTTTGTGCCCACTGATGCCGGATCGACTGTGATTGAGACTGTCGTCGACGACGTTACTGTCGCTATCACTGTTCCTTGCGAGACCTCTGAGGTCCCTGTGACTGTGGTCGAGTCTGTCTACACCATGGTTTCGAACTTCACCACTGAGATCTTGACCGAGACTCTTACTCGAACTTCTATTGCTCACCCTGCTGTTTCTTCTACTGTTTCTCCTTCCGCTGTTTCTTCCGCTGTTTCTTCTGCTGTTTCTTCTGCTGTTTCTTCTGCTGTTTCTTCTGCTCCTGCTCCTGTCCAGGCTTCTGCTGAGACTTCTGCTTCTGCTTCTGCTGAGACTTCTACTTCTGTTGAGACCTCTTCTGCCCAGGCTTCTGCTTCTAGGGATACCCCTTCTGCCCAGCCTTCTTCTGCTGCTCAGACCTCTGCTCCTTTCCAGGCTTCTTCTGCCGAGACTTCTTCTATCGAGGCGTCTTCTGCCGAGACTGCTACCGTTAAGGCTTCTTCTGCTGAGGCTTCTTCTGCTGAGGCTTCTTCTGCTAAGGCTTCTTCTGCTAAGGCTTCTTCTGCTGAGACTGCTACCGCTGAGACTGCTACCGTTGAGGCTTCTTCTGCTGAGACCGCTACTGTTGTCGAGATTTCTTCTGCTTCTACTGAGATTTCTCCTGCTGAGACCTCTTTTGCTATCTCTGCCTCTCCTAATGCCCCCACTGCTTCCCCTGTTGCTCCTTTCCAGAAGCCCGAGCCCTCTCCCGCTCCTCCTCAGGTCAACTCTGCTGCTACTATGGGAGTTTCTGCTGCAGCCATTGCCGGAGCTCTTCTTGCTCTTCTGTAAGCACGCGCATGATCAGTGCCTTTACCCTTTTAGATTCTCTGACTTTTCTTTCCCCTTTCAGATTCGATTTTGAGCTCTATTGAGCATCATTTTACTCTTATATATATTTTTATTTCTAACTACATTTCTTGATTCATTTGTTTTTCTGTACAGTATCGTGATTATCGTAATTAGTCATTTGTATTTTCCCTCATTTCTCTCGGACTTGGAGAGCACTCTTCTTGCTTCGTTATAGCAACAAGCTTTCATTTACAGTGGGTCCGTATCCGCCTATTTTCTATAAATGGCCATTGTTTTTTCATTGTGAGCCATTAGCTGAGTAAGACATTTTGCACGAGAGAGAGGTTTGTGGTGGCTGGTGCAAGTACGGTACGTGCGGTTTTAGGGATGGACGAAGTTGTATTTTCTGGTCCAATTTTTTGCCATGTCCCATGTCTATAATTGGCGATCCCACGTATTTTTCCTTTCGTGTCTGATGTCTGTTATGGCTCTCATCTTCGTCTAGCTACCAGTCCAGCTATTCATTTTCGTGCCGTTCTATTTGCTTCTTTCAAACGTTCGTTGCAGGTTGTGCGTTTGGAAGCAGTGATACTTTTTTAGTTTGAAATAGACAACAGTGGACGAGAAACGAGCGAGAAAAACACGATCCGCGAATCGGTATAGAGAAGAAAAAAACGACCCGTGAATCGGTATAGGTACAAATGGAACATGCGGTTTGATTGGTTCAAATTCCGCAAGCGATTACTTTTGAACCACCGTAATTCCCCCACCCACTTTGAGCCCCCCTCGGACAAACGATTGTTGACATTAATCCGAGTGAGCCAAACCGGGTTTTGATTTCGGTCCTTCCAGCCGATGAGCGAATGCCGAAATCCCAGCGATCCACGATCCACCCTCCCACGCATCTGCTTTAAGCGATATAGCCGCGTGTGCGTGTGCGTGTGAGCTGTGCTCCGCCTCCATTTGCGTATATTTTTGCAGTCATTTCGAGTACGTGTGTCTCATATTTTTTGCTGCACTTTTTGACACCTTCTGAGCCGAATGCAAACCTCCGATACCTCGGCTTATCTCTTTTTTGAGTGCGTGCATTCTGTGCTTATACGCGGGTGGTTAAATGCATTCCTTTTTTTTTCATGCCGTTTTTGCCCCAACAGAGCTGCAGTGATAAGGGACCGGAACCACGGGGCGTCGGCTTTAACGGTCCGGGCCGAGAGGCTTGAAAATGAGACACAAAAGGAGCAAGACGAGTTTGGAAGGAGCAAAAAGAAGGGGAAATACGGTGAAACGAACAAACGTTTTATCAGCGTCTATCGTCTATATCGCTCTAAAATTTAAAAGTGTCGATTAAAGTGACTAAAGTAGGCGGCGTCCAGTAGAAGGAGTCAATTGGAGACAGAAGTGTCATCGTACCAATACAGGACCAGTTTTTTTTGGGACAAGTGGAGAAGTGACACAACCGAAATGAGACGGAAATATTACACAACGATTGACTCCACCCCTGATTGGTCATACTCCTGACTCGACTCCATGGCATTAAACTGCTCTTTGTCGTGCTGTAGCTTGGTACCTCCCTGCAGCAACTTCAACGGGCTGCAAGGCTTATTTTTTCCACAGATATATATATGATTGCAACCGCATGCAACCGCATCAGCCAACCTCCAGCACACCATGAACCCCACCATCGAACGATCTGCACGGCTGGCCGACTACGTCTGGTCGTTTCTCGGCGCCCACAAGATCGCCGTGGGCGTGTTTCTCGTGGCATACATGATTTTCAAGTCGCGAGATCATGTCAAGATCACCAAGCCCCGAAAGCCTCTAGAGCTGCATCTCAAGAACGGCAAGACCGAGACCATTGACGCGCTGGTGCAGCAGGTGCCCGGTCTCAAGAACGGCGACACTCTGTGGTACAACCCTCTCAAGCTGCTCAACCATGTGCAGACCATTCTTGCGTCTCAGAACGACCTCCACGGAACCGATCTCGTCTACTACGCCCGGCGAATGGTGGATTTCGACGATGGCGTCCAGATTGCCGCCGACTACGTGGTGCCTGCTCCCCAGACGGCTGAGGAGAAGGCCGCCTGGAAAAAGGGCCTCGAATACAAGCCTGAGGAAAACACCCCCAAGTTCCCGGTCCGAACCCGATACAAGAACCCCTCCGAGCTCGAACTCGACCACAGCGACGACTCCAAGCCCATGCTCATTATTCTCCACGGCCTCACCGGCGGCTCCTACGAGTCGTATGTTCGAGCTGTGGTGGCCAAGATCACAGACAAGTTCAACGCTTCTGCTGACGGATCTCTTGTGGACTTTGAGTGTGTTGTCATGAACACCCGAGGATGCGCTCGAACCACCATCAAGACCCCTGAGCTGTTCAACGGCTGCTGGACCGAGGACGCGCGACGATTCGTCAAGGACATGCGAAAACGATACCCCAACCGACGTTTCTACATGGTTGGCTTTTCTCTTGGAGCCTCCATTCTGGCCAACTACCTTGGTCAGGAGGCCGAGGATATCGACATTGAGGCCGCCTGTGTGGTTGCCAACCCTTGGGACCTGTGTGCCTCCTACTACGCTCTCCGAAACTCGTGGTCCGGACGACACCTGTACAACCCCCAGATGGCCAAAAACCTGCTCAAGATGCTGCGAAACCACCGGGAGGTGATGAAACGAAACCCCATCTACGACGAGTCGCTTACCAAGCAGGTCAAGTCGATTGTGGACTTTGACAACCTCTTCACCGCCCCCATGTTCGGCTTCGACACCGCCACCGACTACTACCGGTACGGCTCCAGTTGCAACCGAATCATGAACATCCGGGTGCCCACCCTGATTCTGCATTCTCTCGACGACCCCGTGGCTCCCGGCTTCCAGCTGCCCTACCACGAGATCAAGCGAAACCCGTACACCGTCATGGCCGCCACCAGCCACGGAGGCCACATTGGCTGGTTCCACTGGGGCAAGGACAAGCGATGGTTCCCCTCCAAGATTGCCGGCTTCTTCTCGCAGTTTGAGCACGAGGTGGACCACACCAAGGACAACAAGACCAAGGTGGAGCGACTGGAGCGACGATGGGATAACGATAGAATCCGAGCCGTTCGATACGATTAAGTTGAGGTGAGGACAATGAAGGACAACATGTGATTATAGACAAGCGGAAACGACTGACAAGAACAGAAGTGGATAGCATACGTGTTGTAATAGAGAAATAGTGAACCAATACATGTTTAATAGATTAGTTGGTTGTACAAGTAGTGTACGATAGCATACAAGTTTCTATGTCAGGTTAACTGATCAAACGCATGTGGCTGTATAGGGTGAACCTATTCTCATTACTCTGTTTCACTACTTGCACATTCTCACCATCATCCACATGCTCAAAAAATTTGAATTCTCTACACCCCTTCCTTGTCAGAGACGTTTCAGAACAAGCCACAAAACTTCTATAATAGTGGTGTTATAAAGTTGGAAGAAGCTCCAGTTGAGTATTTAAGCGCTTATAACAAGCTCTATTTCACTTAATATCCCCCAAATGCGCTAGTTCGCGCGTTATTAGGAAAATTCGAGAAAAATGACATTTTTCGTCTAGCAGATGCCACCTTTTCCAAAAATTCAACAACCGCGCCGATGGTTTAGTGGTAAAATCCATCGTTGCCATCGATGGGCCCCCGGTTCGATTCCGGGTCGGCGCAGTTTGGTTACGGCCATATCCTGGTGAAAATACGGCTTCCCGTCCGATCAGCCATAGTCAAGCACCAGAGAGCCTAGTTAGTATTGTAGTGGGAGACCATACGAGAATCCTGGGTGCTGTAATCTTTTTTTCTTTTCCTAAAGACCATTTTGTAGGCGGTTTTTACACATAATAATCGATGATTACGTGAGACACTCAGTACAATAATCGTACGACTTGTCGTCAGAAACATCCAAACGATACATTTGATCATCGAATTCTCTCATTGATTTTGGTGTCTCGTTCTAATTACTTAACTACTCGTACATTCATTGGTCTGGTCAGATCATCATGCCGTTACTATTTACACTACTTCTTGGCGGTCTTCTTCTTCTTGAGCTCGGCGACCATCTTCTCTCCCTTGTCGTCCTTGCCCTTCTTGGCCTTCTTCTTGGTCTTCTTGGGGGCCTCCTTTTGGGTGGCCACGGGCTTGGGAGCCTGTCGGGTCAGTCGGCCCTGCTGCTCCATGAGCTTCTTTCGCTGCACGTTGACGGCGGCGGTGGTCAGCGACTTGAGCCACTGGGCACAGTCCTTGGTGTTCTGGTCGTCCTCACCGTAGTGGGCGTTGAACAGCTTGAGGGCTCGTCGCAGCTCGTCGGTGGCCTCCTTGTACTCCTGGTCGTGGCACAGGGTCTGAGCGAGCTGGAATCGCAGAGGAGCCAGCTGTTTCTCGTTGGACACGGCCTCAGTGATGGCAATGGTCTTCTCCAGCCACACTCGAGACTCGCCCCATCGCTGAAGAGTGCTCAGCATGGTGATGGCGTTGGACAGCGAGGTGATAATGTCGGGGTGCAGATGGGTGCCGCACACGGTGACCCAGGTGGAAACAGCGTGCTTGATCATGTGCAGAGCGCCCACGTAGTTGCCAACGGCGTGCTCAAACAGCGACAGATTGAGGTAGTTGAGAATGGCGTCGACGGAGTCGATTCCGGAGCATCGCTCGGACATGATGCAGGCTCGTCGACCGAGGTCGGCAGCAAGAAGGGCCTCGTCCATCTCGTAGGCAAGGTAGGACGCAGTGTTGTACACCTTGGTGAGCTCGGGGTTGACGGAGCCGTACACCTGCTCGGCCAGAGGGATGGACTCTCGCAGCAGCTGCAGAGCCACATCCTTGTCGGTGGAGACGGAGTTTCGGGCAGCCTCAAGAGCCTCCTCGACCAGCTTGGATCGGAAAGTGGTGGTCTTAAAAACGGGCAGAATGTTGATCACGTCGGCAACAGCAAAAGGCTCCTCTCCAAAAGAGTAGTCCTTCTGCAGCAGCTGAAGACCCAGCTTGGCACACAGCTCTCGCAGAATCTGGACAGGTCGCTGAGTGAACAGCTCGGTGTTGAGCTCGTAGCCGAATCGAGACTTGGCAATGGCAGCAACAGCAGCCTTGGCGTCGGCAGCAGACAGCTTGACGGAATCCTCGACCTTGGTCAGACCCAGAGGAGTGTCAAACACACCGGAAGAAGAGCCAAGCAGCAGGTTGAGCACGTGAGCAACAACGTATCGAGCGTTGGCACCGGACTTACCCATCTCCTGTCGGAACAGATGCTTGGCAGATCGAACAGCAATCTCCTGCTCGCACAGCTCGACCAGGTACTTGGCCTTGGCGGTATCGCTCTTCTTGGCAGCGGCAATCACAGTCTTGAGGTGTCGCATGGGGATACCCTTGGCGTGCAGAGACTGGGTCAGCTGCTGGCCATCAATGGGGGTGGTTCCAAAGCCGTCAATGACAGCCTCCACGTGCTCGGGGATGATGTTGGAGGCGACAAACTCAGAGGCAGCTCGCACCTTGTCCTCGTCCTCCTTGGAGGCCTCCAGAACAAAGGCGTCGGGGTTGAGGTAGAAGGGCTCGACGTCAAACTTGGGGGTCTCCTCGTCGTCGTCCTCCTTGTTGGCGGCCTGCTTCTGGATCTCGGCTCGAATCTGGTGTCGGAAGTACGACTCAACGGCCTCGAATCGCAGCAGAGTCATCTGATGAGGGTACTCGGGGTTGGCGTCTCGGAAGGTGATATCGACAGGAGCCATTCGGTACAGATCAAGCAGGTACTTTCGGCCGTCGGTGCCGGCAAGACCCTTACAGTCGGCAGCCAGGTGCAGCTCGTGCTCCTTGGAGGCGTCCTTGACGGTGTGGGTCTTGAGTCGGAAGGCGGCGGCAATGGGCTTGAAGGCCTCTCCAAAGGCCTCCTCGGAAGCAATCTCCTCCTGGGCGTCAACAGAGCCGTACTTGACCTGAGAGGGGGCGTTCTCGGGCTGTCGGAAGATGCCGGGGACAGGAGACTGGCAGACAATTCGCTTGCCCTGGTAGTCCACAATGGTGGTGCAGAGAGAAGCAATCTCGGGGAAGTCAAACTGAACCAGCTGGCTCACGGCCTGAAGGTCCTTGGAAACAGCAACTCGAGCAGCCTCGTCTCCTCCGATCTCGGCGTACTGGCCAGAGCCATCAGCGCCAACAGAGTAGAAAATACCCTTGTGGAGGAAAATGTGGGCCTCCTCGGGCTCGCCGGGGTTGATGGGCAGAATCTCGCCGTTGACAACCTGGACAGCACCAGCAACAGAGGCCTCGGTGAAGTCAAAGTAGGTCTTGTTGAGATGTCGCTCTCGAACCACTCGGTCGTTGATGGTGTCTCGGGGCAGCTCCTTGAGCGACTGCAGGTCCTCGGACCACTCTCGGGTATCGTCCTGGCCCTCAAGATGCTTGAGGCTCAGCAGCTCCTGGTTTCGAGCCATGTCGGGTCGTCGGAAGCCGGCGGGCTTGGTCAGCCAGGGGTTAGCCAGGAAACAGTTTGTGGGGGGCACAACAGAGAGCATACCGGCCTTGTTGAGGTCGGCGTAGTTGGAGGCAATCTTCTTGGCGAACTTGTCCGACAGAGACACCAGCAGATCGTAAAGAGAGTGGTGCATGTTGGCGGCGGTGATGGGCACGTAGGTGATTTCCGTCTCGGTCTTCTTGCCCTTCTTGCCTCCCTGCTTCTTGGCCTTGGTCTTGACCATCAGGGGCTTGGGAGAGGAGTCAAACGAGCCCAGAGTGGAGTTAGCAACGTAGAAACCGTTGGTGTGGGCAACAATCTGGTACGACTCGCCCTCCAGAGTGGCACACTGAAGGTACAGAAGCTCTCCAGCAAGGTGCTGGGCCTCGGTGGGAGGGTTCCAGTGTGACAGGTGGAGAGACAGAAGAGCAGGAGCGGGCAGGTTCTGTCGGTCGGGGAACAGCTCCTGAAGAGACTTGGACTCCTCCAGCTTGAAACCGTGCATAGGAGAGTTCTCCTCCAGGGTCTGGGTGGATCGCTTGAGGGGAGCCTCATCTTCCTCGTCCTCAGACTCGGACTCCTCCACCTCCTGGCCCTCCTCCTTGGCCTTGGCCTTGGCAGCCTCCTTGGCCTTCTTGTGCTCGGCCTTGAGCAGAGCCTTGGCCTCCTTCTGGGCCTTGGTCTCCTCCACCTCCTGCATGTAGTCCTTGGGGACCTTGTCGATGCCGTTGGTTCGGTTGAAACCAGTGTTGCCGGCGTCCTGGCCCACGGCAGGGTGGGTGGTGTTGGCAAAGCCAGCGAGCTCTCGAACTCGGATAACGTGGAGACGGGCCTCGTGGTCGTTGTAGGGTGCGTTGGTCAGCTCAATGACAGAGCCAGACTCGAGACCTTCAATCTCGGCAAGACTCTCAAAGCCGTCAATGGGCTGGCCCTTGAAGTTGAGAGTGAAGGAGGTGATGCATCGCTCCTGGACAAAGGCGTCTCGGATGTAGTTTCGGATCTCTTGGACGGATTCCTCGGGGGAAACGGTCAGGGACAGTTTTTCAATGTCCGGGTCGGGAAAGGTAACCTGGAGGTTGAGGACTGGGTTAGCGGGAAGCGAGGAAGTGACGCCGTATGGCGGGTGGTCGAATGTCACGAGCGTCAAAACTAAGCACGGAAACGACTGGTTGCAGGTCAGGAGTGGACCCATAATACTAGCAAGTGACGTTTGTCACGGGCGTAGTGATGACAGAACAACTTGTTTGACACCCTAAAAGAGGCATAGAACATGCTCGTTTAGTTGTAACAAGTTGGTAGTGACAGAACGGATAGTTGTAGGTTGTAGCAGTGAATGAATAGTAACGAATGGCGTTTCTCATGTCATCCATCGTTGAACTTACGCTGAATGACATGCGTTTAGTCATGAGACAACGGCGATTGTTGGAGACAGCTGAGAGCAGATCAAGTGTAGAACAATCTCGATCTGCTAGGAGCAAAGATCAGGGTCTGGGGAGTCCTGTCAGCAGTAGTCACTGAACAATGATCCAGTGACTGAACACTGTAGCGTTCTGATGTGTTCGATAAGAACTCATTGAACACCTTTTGGACGCCCACCAACAACTACCCCATCCATTCTCTGCTTCAATGACTGTCTCATGGCACTCTCCGTCACCACCCTCTTTTTCATTCATGTCAGGCGAGGATTAATTTGTCGAGAGTCTCCTATCGACTGCCTTCGGCATGTCCATTCTTCAGCTCATTCGTTTCCATTCATTGTTCAACCATGTCGTTCTCCAGTTCTTCATCACCACCCATGATTGAGGGCAAACGACAGACAGATAGACACTAGTCGCCAATGGCAAAGCGCAGACTCAACTGTGAGTGGCGAAAAGCCATGTCAGCTCTGTACCGTCAACTCTGCACTGCCCAAAATCCGTCTTTATCCGTCTTTACAGCAAAGTGCAAAATCCGGGGACGAGAAATCGACTCGGTCGATCTGATCCTGGATCATACCCCGATCAGCCAGCCAACCAAAGTCGATTTGTGCGCCTGTGCAAATACCACCATCTCCAATCATACTCACTAGAAACCTCCTCTTGTTCTGAAGTCATGTCGATAATTTCCACAGATCACAGATCAGAGATGTCAGGAATGGAGTAACCAAAAGTGAAAAGTTGGGTGCAAACTTACCCGGGCTCAGTTGAAAAACCTTGTCCGGGGAGGTGCCGGCTTCCCCACATGACCGGTGCTAATCGGGTGGTAGAGAAGTGAAAAGTGTCGGAAAGTAGTCTTAAATGAATGCCCTACACGTATACATCATCTGTGTAACTCGGTATTGTTCTTTCCCGGCGTCCCTCGCCCTGTTCGGTTGACCCCTCTGGCTGCCTTTTTCCTAGCAGTTGATTAGGTTTACGTCTTCGGGACGTCACGTGACAGGAAACCCGGAGCGGCATTTCTCGGGTGGGTAACATACCTCAGTGGCCACAAAGAAAATCTGTACTTACCACCAACTGTGCGCATGCACCCGACCTGTTGAGTGGGGAAACACAAACACAATTGAGTATCGGTTACCGTATCGGGCGAATCTGGTCACGTGGGAGAATGTCCTGGAAGATCGGAGGCGAATAATTACTTCAACTATGATTCAGCTATTAGACTGTATCTTCCTTAGACTCTTTGTAAATTGTTTGGTAGAAAATAATGGGCGTTGTACAGTACTCGTACAAGTATCGTTTATGGGCGGGTTTATGGGCGGTTATTCAAATACACCGTTTTTGTATTAGTACAGTGGCGGTCGTCCGAGTTGTGTCGTTCTTTCTTGACTATTAGTTCCCACCTCTCATCGGATATAATCACCCAATTGCCATGGTTTAACTCCGACTTTTCAACTCCAACCAAAATCAGGAACCCCATTCCAATTGAAAAACTAAAGACACTTCTGGATTCCCCCAGTTTTTCTGATTCTAAAAATACCCTCAAATCACCCATTCCTCTTCAGTATCCCTCGAAAACCGCGGTTTTACAACCTACCTCGAACCTCAAAAAGACTCCCACCCACATTCCGCCCATCGGTTGTATAGTGTAGTGGTTATCACCTTGGATTCTGACTCAAACAGTTGATTTCCAGTAACCCCGGTTCGAGTCCGGGTACGACCTATTTTTTTTACTCAAACCCGGGTACCACCTTTTTTTTTTTTCTTCTTTTTTTCTTGTTACTTTTCCATCTTTCGGCAAGTCCTGTGTACCTCTTGACTATCGTGAGATATCACGGGTTAAGGTTCTGACTAATTTTTAAACCTCCAAAATGTGCACATAAATGATAGACAAGGGGCTGGGTTTTTTAGACCATTGTACTCCCCCCAACGAGCTCTACAAGATGGTGTATTTATCTCCCCCATATCTCTTCTCCACACTCTGGTTTTACACCGCCGCAGTACTTGTCAGACCTCTTACATTTCAGAACTCCCAACTCCACCGGGTAACCTAATGACGTAAGTATAAAGTGGGAAAAAAAAATAAATACGTTTTTCTTTCTGACACACAAGGCCAATTGGTGAGTATGAAAACAACAGGAACAAGCGACTCCTAAATGATGATATCGAAAACCTTTCTTGAATTCCTGAGAGTGATTTCTTATAGACTACAACGGTATCTGATCTTTTGTGCAAAGTCTCTTTCTTCTTCCGCAACCTTTTTACTAACATTCAGTCACCATCTTCTACTCCGACTAAATAATGAAGAAACAAAACTTGAACGCGCTATACCCCCACCCATACCCGTATGTGGTGGATGTCGTGCCACCGGTGATACACAATCCCATCTCGGTGCTGTATTTTCTCTGTAGATGGATCTTTGCCGGCAATACAAGCCCAGAGTATACCGCCGAGTATGTTGATGGTGTAGTGAGGGCTGTTGGAGACGCCAGGGACGGGTTGTGGAAGATGGGGTTTTTCGGAAAGGGCATCTTGTCTCGATCAGAGCCCTCGTGGGACATCAGAACTAAGCGACGTCTGGGTCTTCACGTCGAAGAGGGTGTCTATGCTCCTGAAGAGGTGACGCAATTTCGACGAGAGCAGCGGCAGCATTTCAAGGCTGAGCGAGCCAAGGCTGAGGAGGAGGAGCTCAAACGACGACAGGACATCGATCGAGGTATTGTTGTTGACAAGAATGAAGACGACAAACCTGTTCGTCCGGAGTTTGATCGCGACGCGTTCTTGGCCAAGAGTTACGAGGGTGAAAAACGAACCGAGGACGACGAAGTTGTGGACAAGGACGGTAATCTCGTCGATATCGAGTTTCTACAGCTCATGGACGTGGAGGCTCTGTTCCTTCATATGGCGTTTGGTCTCAAGGTTGGAGATATGGATGTTGCAGCCATGGTTGAGGAGTTCACTCGCAAGGACCCCAAGTTCATGACCTACTATGCTGTTTACCATCACTATCGGTCTCTTGGATGGTGTGTTCGGTCTGGTATCAAGTTTGGAGCGGACTTTTTGTTGTATAAGAAGGGTCCTCCTTTTACCCATGCCGAGTTTTGCATCAAGGTGATGCCCAAGGACGACCCCATGCCCGATTTCTGGTGGCAGTCGAATCTGTGTCGAGTGATTGGAGGCGTGAAAAAGACGACTGTTTTCTGTTTTGTCGACCAGCCAGAGATTGAGGGGAGAGTGGACCATGACAAGTTGGTGGAGGTGTTGAAGGGGTTCAAAGTGAGAGAGGTGGTGTATAGACGGTGGATTCCCTCGAGGAACAGGGACTAACGAGCTTGAACGGAGTGAGTGAGTGGGAAGTGAGGAAGAGCGTTCAACTACTATCCGTTCGTTCAAAGTAAGGAGGGACGAGAAGCGTTTGACGAAGTTGAACGTCTCTGTGGAGTCAAGACTGTCATTTCTTCTGATGCCTCTGAATCAGATACTGCAGGGCTCATTGTCTCTCTGTCGCACTCAAGCATACTATGGACGTGAACACCTCGCAGTAGAAGGACTACTCGGACTGTACCACCCCAAAGACTATTTATTATGTATATACATTTTCTGTATACTCGCACTTGACGTAATCACTGACTTGACTTGATTCAACGGACTGAATCAACTAATCTGGACTGAGCTGTCTACATACTGTGATAATGATAGCATACCAATCGACAGAGGCAATCGACAGAGTCAAGCAAAACACACGGTTGAACTCCTCAGTGCACAATTGGGGAATAGCGGCGTTCATTCCAACTATTCGTATCTGTAAAATTCTCCAGCTCGTGCTGTTTTGGTGCAGTATGTAATTACTGTTGTCATGGCACACCATCTACAGACATCTAATTAGCGGTTAACCATACAATAGTTGCATCAAACGGCGTCCACATTGATACGGAACTGGCATACATCTGTCTCATATAAATACATCTATTCTATAATACATCTAGAGCTCTCCTCGGAAGGCCTTGTTGACCCAGGCGCAGTCTCGATTGCCGTCCTCGGCCTTGGACGAGCCGTCGGAGCCGTCGTAGCCATCGCCCGGTTTCGAAATGCACACGTAGCCGGACTTGTCAGGGTACACGCACTTGATTTCTGATGCGGGGAACTGGCAGGGGCAGTCCAGTGGCGTCTTCACACATGCCAGGGTGTCGGGGCACACGTGGCCGTTATCGCATGCAACTGGGTTAGCATAGAACGGTAGTTTCGTGGCTATCCAGAACGATCTGTGGCAGTCATGTATGAACGTCCATCCAATGTCAACATCAACGGATGTCGATGAACATCTAAGATCAATCCAGATCAAACAAATACCACACACACAGTGTCACTCATCAATTTGTAACTGATGATCTTTCGATAGCCTCTCTATCGCCACTCTCAGTAGAGCTTCGGTCTCCTTCGCTACTCACCCTTATGATACTCCTGCTCATGCCACGATTCTTCCACGGAAAACTCCTTTTTGAGCATTTTGTTGAAAAAGTCGCCGAAAATCTGGGCGTGGACTACCGCCGCACAGGCCAAAACCACCGTCAATCGCATCGTAGTATCTTGTAGTGTGGTGGTGGTAAGTATAGACACGTCAGTATTTCATTTGGCTCATCGCATGCATGCTAAACTTAATCAGGTGGTGAGTGAAACGTACCCAATAAGATAGGTAACTAAACCAACTATAACGTCAACAACTTATACTTGAAACGACAACCTTCAAACGACGGTATGTGTCGAAAATACTATTGTGATGGGTATTTGTTGTCGCATATTTGTTTACAACTATTGCATTCTCTATCGACCCAGCTGGCTCCCATAACTGTACAATATCTGGAACACCGAAATAGGTACCCCCAGTCGAGTTTTGTCTTAAACTATTCCCAAGTAAAGTTAGTTGGAAGACTAATTTCTGGAGATGGGACGAATGTTGTAGCAGTCAGAGTAGTGGAACAATAACCGCTTCGTCTGTGATAGCAGACCCTCGTTATACTGAGCTGCCCCTCGTTATACTGAGCTGCCCCTCGTTATACTGCTGAGCTGCCCCTCGTTGACGAACCGCTCGCTAAGAAACACTCGCTACGCTCGCGTTTCTTATGCTCGCGTTTCGTAGTACTCCCTCCACAAGGGCATCACCGTCTTCAAATTCTCCTCCTTCAACTCTGGATACCTCTCTCCAATCACCCTAACCACCTCATCGTACCACACTCTATACCCCGGTCCATCGAAATGCAGGCCGTCCTTGAGAAACCTGGTCACCGACGTTTCATTTTCCTTGCCCTCTCCCTCAATTGTGCTCGGAAACGGCATTCCAGGCTTCCATCCGGCCTCCTTGGCAAACGCTTCCCATAGATTGATACTAGGAAGGCCCATCTTATCAGCCACCTGGCAAGCTGCCTCAGAATACGTCTTTTGAAGCTGCGAAGATCGTGGATTCACGCCAGGGTCGTCCTTGAACATTTCTCTTCGAGCCAGCTCATCATGGGTAGCTGGGCCCGTAATGATCACCTTGAGTCCTCTGTCCACGGCCTGTTGGGCCAGCTTCTCCAGGTTCGTCTTGTATCGGTCCAGAGGAACATTCTGCTCGTTTGTGGCGCAATCGTTGGATCCGAAGAAAATCACCACCAGCTTTATGCCCTTTTCATGCTCCAAAATGTGCTCGAAAAACTGCACCGCCTGGTCGGAGTTGTAGCCGGAGTAACCACGGACGAGAATATCGAGTTTGCGCTGGTAAAGATGCTGAAGAGCAGGCGCAATGGCAAACCCCAAGCCCTGGTCGCTCGAGTATTGGGTAATGGAGTCTCCAAACAGGAGAATCTTGTCCATATCGGGATTCATATTGAGTGTCATGGTGGTGCACCGGAACTGGCAGAGATTAAGTTGGGATGGGGAAAATGATTATGTAATTGGTGAGAAATGGGAGTAGATAAGGGGGAGAGGAAGAAGTGGATTTAGGGTTGGAAAGTTGGGAGGAGGAAGATGGTGTTTTTTGATTCTTAGTTGGATGATTATTGACCGAGTTGGGTGGGGGGTGGTGAAGATGAGATGATGTTGATATATCTCGAGTTTTTGAGTGACAAGAGGTGATGAGTTTTTGGTAAAACATTTATTATACTGTGAAGATGTTGCATATCAATTCTAACAGGTATATATCAACTATCCAAGGAGATATATCTGTGTATTTTTGTTAACCACTCCAACTAATTATAGTTGGTTTTGTTGGAGAAAAACATTTGTTCTAAACCGACCGTATATTTCACGCACTGTAACATACAGTACTCGTACCGTACCGGTACAGCCCTCATGCAGTACGACGTCTCATAAAATCATAACACTCTGTTATGATTCTCTCTCTTTTTTTATTTCTTTTTTCCGCTAATTTTCTTCCACCATTTATTGACCATTTATCATCTTTTGCCACTGGCCAATGGTAGCCGAAAAGAGTTTTTCGTCAGCAGTTTTTGACATGACGGTGAAACGAACAATGCGCTGTATAAACGGCTTGGTAAATAGCTCCATATTTGTCCGAATTCCCGCTTCTATCGATTTATCAGCTTTTCTCATTTTTAACGATTTTTCTACCGTTTTATTTCATCCCTTCCTCCACCTGTCGCACGCGCACTTTTTTATTTTTCAGATCCACTTTTTTCGGCACCGTTTCTGACGCTTTTAACATTTTTAAACTCGCCACACCGCTCAGACGTGGTCACCTCACAGTAGCTTGTCGCTCAGTGTAAGGCTGTGCAATTGTTATATTTGGAACGGGTGCAAACGGATTTGAGGCTGTGTTTGTGTAAATCACTTTTGTGTGAGCTAGAGTGCTTGGTTTTGTGTCTTTTATTTTCCCTTTGTGTTTTTTAAACGTCCTATTACTCCACCGTTTTACCCGTTTGTTTTTTTACCCGTTTTATCACGTCCCATATTAAATTGCCCCGCGCCTCGGTCCACGTGACGCCCACCACCCACTGACAGTTTAAATTATTTTGGACTTGTGATCTTATCATACCCACCAAACAAAAAAAAAATGTTCAGCGATATGCAAAGTGAGTGAGAGAAAATGACGTGTCGCAAAGACGTACGAGCGACACAAACAGCAGCGCTCGTTACACAAACACAGACGCAACTAACACAGAATATGGTGCTGCCTTTACGGCTGGAGGTGAGTGAACGCGACGCGTAACGAAGTGATGTGACGACTGGCGATACGACGGCACACTGACGACACACTGACGACACACTGACGACACACTGACGACACTACAGCGAGTTACACAACAGCGAGTTACACAGAAACTATTTCCAACTTGCACCCCACTAACAAAGGCGTCTTCTTTATCTTCCTTGGAATCATGACTTTTTTCGACTCGGCTCTCATGGCTTTTGGTAACGTGAGTATTGTGGAGATTGGAGGCAACTACACAGATGATGTGATTGGTTATACGACGTTTTGGCTGACTGCTACATTGTCTAAGCAAGATAGTGCATGTTGATCCAATCCAGGCTTGCTCTGGTCAGATTCGCGGAAAATGATGAAACGCTTATTCATGGTGAAATGCACGCATGACAAGGCATATTCGTATCATGTTGTACGAGTAACATTCTCGTTGCAGGCTCCTGAAATCTGCGTTGATAATGCTCGAGAGTGCGCGAGAGTGCTCAAGAATACTCTTTCTGGCGCATCTTCTCGACGCAAGCTCCTCGAATTCGCGCTGGTGCTAACACAGATCCTCTTTCTCATCGGAATCACCCTCCTCATCGGACCCCAGAAAACCCTGGCCTTCTTTGCTAGACGTCAAAAGCTGCGTGGATCGATAGCTTTTGGGCTGGGCATTTTCCTGATTCTCATCAAGCGGCCCTTCATTGGGTTTGCCATTGAGCTCGTGGGCATTCTTGCGCTGTTTGGCGACTTTTTCGCTGTCATCGTCGCGTTTCTGCGGTCCATGCCTGTCATTGGCCCTCTTCTCAGCCACCCCGCCGTGGCTCCCGTCATTGATCGACTTGCCGGCGTGCGAATTCTTCCCGTTTAGTCGTCAGTGTGTACCAGTACAGTACACAGTACAGTAGTGAAGTAGTTGCATAGAGTATAGAGGTTTTCGATAAGTGTAGCACGTACGTACCTACTAGTACAAGTATCGTATCGCATGGATCACAATCGACAGTGAATCATTCCAATAGAACATCCAATACTGGCACATACAATAGTTTGTGTCAGATCAATGTGAAACGCGTCAAAGAAGTAATATTATTTCATTGGTTTGATCAATCGTCTGTTCACTTTTTCTTCTTTCTTTTTCACTCCTTTTTCTTCTTTCTTTTTCACTCCTTTTTCCCTCCTTTTTCACTTCTCCTTCACTCCTTTTTCACTCCTTTTTCACTCCTTTTTTACCCATTTAATTATTTTAATTTCACCCATTTTACATTTCATTTCATTCCTTGCTATCGAGATCTCCGTCTTGTTTCGTCATGACATTATGAGTTAATTTTCTGTAATCGTGGAGTGGAACCATTTGTATGATTGTGTAAATGTGCGTCGAAAACGGACCCCTTATCGAACACAAAAGGACGGCAAGCACCCAAAATAACGGTTACATTTGTCACTGCCACCTGTCACGTGACCCCCTACACCCCCTACTAGAACCTACGTTACCTGTACTACCGTTTCTTGACAGACACAACGACACGTGACGTACTTAGACAGCAATTGACCTGAGACAGGGGGGGATTAGATCAATTGGTGCTGATTGTGTTCAATTGTACACTCCTCTTTGTCGTTTGTCATTGTCGTTGTCGTTGTCGTTGTTGTTGGTCACTGTCGCCACCAATGCAGTCGTCATTCGCACCTCATATCATCCAATTCATTCACTAATAGTTAGCCTTGATGAGATAGTCTCCCAGAGCCTCGACGACCTTGGTGGCCTCACCGGGCTGCACACCCTCGGGGTAGTGGCCCACAATGATGGCCTGGCCGGTTCGCACGGCGATAATGCCGCTCTGCTCGTGCTTGCCGTAGATGGATCGGTCGTCAGCTCGCAGCAGAAAGTACTTCTGGCCAGCAACGTGCAGACCGCTGGCCTGCAGAGGAGAAGGGTCATCGAAGCCCTTGGCCAGCTCCAGAACCTCGGCGGGAGACACGGAGAAGCCGGAGGTGGTGCACCAGACAGAGTCACCGGCTCGAGAGAAAATGGCGGCCTTGTCGACCTTTCCAGATCCAACCAGGTTATCAACGTAAGCTGTGTTAGCGAATTGCCGTGTGTGTATAGGAGCGTGTTTGTGTCGCTAGTACTCACCTTGCCAAGACATGTTTTTGTGTGTGTTAAGTGTGTGTAAGAGTGTGTTGTAGGTGTGTGGAGATGAGATGATATGTACACTTGGAGGTTCGTGATCCGGCGGTAGGGTAACCTTTGGGAAGGGGTCCTGATTATGTATGTGTGATTTTGGGCTTTGGGTTTTTGTGGTGTGATTGAGTGATGAGCGGGGGTGGTTTTAGGGGCTCAAATGAAAGTGGACACGTGTCCGTTTTTTATAGGTCCATTTCTCCCCATTTTTTTGCTCTCAAACCACGTATATAACGTCTTCTTCACTGCCTGACTGGTATACACTCGACTGCCACGATACACGTCGTTAGGTTTAGAGTGGTGAGTAAGGTCTGTCCAGTGCCGTGTTAAAAAGGACTGAAACAGTAGTAGTTCATTCCACAAGGGGATGGTTCTAGACTTGGACGTGTTTATCGTACACAAACACTGATTGCACCATCTCGTTTATCACATTCAGCCGTTACGCAGCCATGATCACCTGCTCATACCCACGCCTCGTTAATGCACCCCTGATATCTTTCTCGGCTTTTTCCTCTCTGTCAACTGCCCTTCATCTGCCGCCCTCCTGCCCCTAATTCCAACGCCCTCCCAAATCGATCGTCTAACTCCGTTATCTCCATTGGTCCCAAACCCTAAAATATTTTACACCTACACACATGCGTGTGGAATTTTGAAAGAACAAGACAGTATATCTTACAACATGGCCCATCCGACACAGCAACGATATCAGCAAAACAAAAGGCGACGAGGACCACGTGAGGTCGGCGGCGCCAAGACCGGAGACGGTCTGTTTCGAATCAAAAAACGAATCAGAGACCTGGAGCGAGTTCTCAGACGTCCCGTGCCCATGGACGAGTCCAAGCGAATCGAACTGGAGCGAGCGGTGGCCGCCTACAAGGTGGAGGCCGAGGATCTCATCAGCGGCCGGAAAAACAAGAAAAACGTGGAAAAGTACCGTATGATTCGGTTTTTCGAGCGTCAAAAGGCTTCTCGAAAGGTGAAGCAGGCACGAAAGCTTGTGGAGGCGGCTGATTCGGATGCCAAGAAGCAGGAGGCTGAAGCTCTCGTCACCAAATACATGGCCGATCTCGCCTACACCATTCACTTCCCGAATGACGTCAAGTACATTTCTCTGTATCCCAATGGAGCTGTTGACGAGACCACCGAGTCCAGCAAGCAGCGAGAGGTGTATCGAGCTCAGTTTGCCGAGCAGATTAAGAACGGCGAATTGGACGTGGATCTGGACCGGGCCGAGCAGGTGGCCACTTCCAAGAAGAGCAAGAAGAAGCGAGAGGCTGGTCTTGATGAGGACGTGAAGCCTGGGGAAGAGGACGATGAGTTTTTGCAAAAGGATGTGAAGAGGGTTAAGACCGAGGAGAGTGATGACGACGAGGAAGAGAGTGATGACGACGAGGATGACGAGGGAGAGAAGAAGGACGACGAAGATGACGAAGAGGACGAAGATGACGAAGAGGACGAAGATGACGAAGATGACGAGGACGATTCTGATGACGAAGATGACTCTGATGAACTCGTCAATGAAGAAGATATCGACGAGGACAAGAAACCCGAGTCGGAGGAAAACTCGGAGGACCAGGATGATGAGTCCGAGTAGATGAGAAGGAGTGGACAGAGGAGGATATAGAATTCTAACATGTTTTAAGTACCGTACCATAAGACGGTGGTGGTTGTAGACCGAGTACACCGACGGTGACACTTTTGTGTATGCTTACTATATTAATGGTAGAGGTGGTTACATTCTGGATGCTGTCTGTGTTGTTGCTCGATCGATATTGATGTTGAACGACAAGTAGGAGTGGTGTATGGTGCTCCAGAAATACTTGGGTTTAGTTATGTATTCTAGCATGGTTGGGACATTATTTATACTTGTGACATTCTTGTTGGGAACACTCCGAATATACTTCGTTTTGTCAAGTAATATTGAAGTAAACCACGCCACTAGACACACCATTTGTCTCCATGACTAATCCACTTTCCGTACATATTGCGTCACGTGATGTCTATCCTGTGCATTATTGTGCCCGTCTCTCAGTTTGGTCTCCCGAATATTCCCCCAACACCTCCTTCCATTACACTGGCTAAACCGGAGCCACATGTCTCTTCTGTCTTTGACCTCTTTTTCAAAACTTAAATCTTCCAGGTGCATCCAAGACGCATCTTTCTCACACCTTTGCAGTGATTTTCAACAGCAAAACGCGTCCTGAGAGAGCAACACACGTGACCTGGAAACATCTACCTGTGTTTTTTGGGTCGTGGTGTCCCTGAATCACGTATTTAAATATCAAAACACACTCTAACCACTCTATATTACCCTGTAAAGTGTATAAAACGGACAGAAAGGGGTGTTTTTTTTCGTTTTTTTCACATCCACGTGGCCATATTTTCTCCACTTTTACGAAATTGCCTTCGTGGCCAAGTGGTAAGGCGCGGCACTAGTAATGCCGAGATCATCAGTTCAAATCTGGTCGAAGGCACTCATTTGGTTGCGGCCATATCCTGGTGAAAATACGGCTTCCCGTTCGATCAGCCATAGTCAAGCACCAGAGAGCCCAGTTAGTATTGTAGTGGGAGACCATACGAGAATCCTGGGTGCTGCAATCTTTTTCCATCCAAGCCAAGCGGCTTTTTTTTCCTTTCATTTTTGACGGTTTCTACCCCCTATCGTGTTCGAACTCTTCGTGCTATGCATGTCCTACCCGACGTCTGAAACCGTGGCGCACTGAAGTGATTTGGAGCGAACAGCTTAAAACTGATGGGCCACCTTTTCTCCGTCTAAATTGCTGAGTTGAACGTCTACGTCTACGTACGATACTACTGTTCGTGCTGTGCATAAACAGAATACGGGCGTGGAAATTTGTAAAAAATCAATAAAAAAATCATTCGTTTCACCTGTTTCAGGTTTTCATCTTGTTCGCACAACCACCCTGAAAGACAGCTGTCTCTATGCATCAGCCAAGAAATGTATCGTACTGGGACCCTGGTACGGTGAATCTTCATTTTCTGCAAACATGCACCACTTTCAGACAGGTGAGCAGTCCAAGCCAGGGTGGGTGCAACTATAGACCAGCTGAGCGTCAAAAGCTCTCTCCCGAGTTCCCTAGTTTACTACCCGCTACACATTCAGTCACGGCTTCTCAGATACGTTCATGAGTGTGGGTATGACAAGATTTCCGATTTTCTCGAATTTGCGACCGGCGGCAGCCCATCACTGCTTTTGTGTTACCCGACCAACGCGAAATTCGGAGAATCAGTCAATCGTGACAACTAATTGGTACAGCTAAAAAACACCAGCCCGATCGGACTGATCAAACGTGTTATCCATGGGTTCACCATTCCCCTCCCCCTCGAAAAGAAAAAGCCGTTGAACTTTAAAAAGCCGTTGTTAGTTTCGAGCCATTTAGAATCACATTTCCCCTCAAATTAGTCAATGGGTATTAACAAAGGTGCCTTTTCTTGGCGTGGAAATGAGGGGAATTTTATCATCCTCGAACCTACTGGCAACTAATTACTCGCACTGTACAGCCTTCGCATAATTTCAATCAATCTCTTCTATGTCTATGTCTATAAATATGTGGATCACTGCTGATTTAGCAGAAGTCAAAGTCGGGGAATCCGAGATCAACACCCCACTTGGGCTTGGAGGTTCGGTGGATACCCTCGGTCTTGTGGAGGTCGTTGAGAGCCTTGAGGTCCTCCTGGGAGAGAGTGACGGCAGACTTTCCGTTCTCGATGATTCGAGAGTTGGTGACGGACTTGGGGATGACAACAGTGCCGTTACCAATGTGGTAAGAGGTGAGGATTCCTCCGGGAGAAGTCTGGTACTTGTCGGCGAGAGAGACAACGAGCTCGTTCTTGAGCAGAGGTCCTCCGACAGAGCCAAAGGGAGAGAAGGCGGTCATGACAATGTTGTTCTTCTTGCAGAAGTCCATGAGCTCAAGCTGGGGGAGCAGAGGGTGCAGCTCGACCTGGTTGACAGCGGGGACAACCTCGGCCTCCTTGAGCAGCTCCTCAAGGTAGGGGATGGAGAAGTTGGAGACACCGATAGACTTGGTCTTGCCAGTCTTAAGGACGGCCTCCATCTGCTTCCAGGTCTTGGGCTGGGATCCGGACTCATCAATGTCTCGAGAGCCATCGGGTCGCAGAGGGTAGACGGGGTCGTTACCGTTGGGGTTCAGGGGAACGGGCCAGTGGATCAGCAGCATGTCAACGTAGTCGAGACCAAGTCGCTCCAGGGACATGTCAAGGTTCTGCTCGACCCGGTCGTGGTAGGTGACCCAGATCTTGGTGGTGACAAAAATGTCCTCACGCTTGACACCCTTCTCCATGGCTCGCTTGATACCAAGGCCAACAGCGTCCTCGTTTCGGTAGTTGAAGGCGGTGTCAATGTGTCGGTATCCTCCCTCGGTGAGAGCACACTCGACAGCACCGGCAACCTCCTCGGTGGTGGACTTCCAGGTACCAAGACCAATGGCGGGGATGGTCTTGCCGTTGTTGAGAGTAAAGTCGAGAGAAGTCATTGTGTGTGTGTGCAGAAGTAGTTGTTGTTTGATGGGGATTCTAGCGAGGAATCGAGGGGCCTTATATACCCGAGCCCACATGTTTTACACAGATACAAACTAGCCAGAGTATGGTTTTCGGTGACGTCATGATACCCACACCCACCGACCGGTGATGCATGGTCAGAGGCATATTAGACGTGGGTTAATCGTTCCTCCTTGCAAAAAAGTCTAAAAGGGTCGAAGGGTGACGTACATTTATGTCCTCTGACGTACACTTTTGTCCCTCAACCATATCGCGCTCTAATGTAATGTAATGTGCTTTTTCCGTCTTACCAGGTAATAGCAATCAGGGGTAATGTCTTGGAGATTTGAAATTGACCTGTACAGAAATCGTTGCTTGTTGCTGGTTGTGTTTTTTGCTCTTGTACACTGGAGCCACAATTGTAACAATCCATTACTTCGCCAGCTCTCTACAAAATGTGACAAAAGTGGGCACCGGGCTTGTGAAAAAAAAAAGACTCTTTCTTTGCCTCTCTTTTGCCTCCCTGTCTCCGGCTTTCCGCCTCAACCGCTTCAACACGGTGTTATCTACTGATAGCCGAATCATACAGTTTACCTTTAGCAAACGTAAGCATATGGTGACAAGGGCCATAAGTCTACGTCACAACGGTGAGCCATAACAGATGGTTGATGGTGTTGCGAACCTTGGTGTGATCGGGGTGTGTGAATGGGTGAGTTGCGGTGAGCGATTTACGGGGGCTGCAGGTTTGGTTTCAAGCACTAGTTGTTTGTGTCACTGGCAGTGTCCGAGCACGTTCCTTTCTTCCCCTATTGATTTGCCACCTGGCCCTGCCACAGCTTTTCCCGTCGTCTCTTTTTCCTCTGCCTCTTTGCACCGTCTCTTTGCACCGTCTCTTTGCACCGTCTGACGTCACGCTGCCAGTATCAGTAAACAGAAAGAGATGCATGATTTCCGCATGGTCAAAGGGAGCTAATAAGGGTGCAAGAAGGGTGGATAAAAATGGATGAAAAATACGAGAAAAATCAGAAAAAGACGGAGACCGTGATAATCGCATTTAGTGACCATTTGCGACGAAATACACCCTCATATCCCACAATCTACGCCCTCCCAACCGCCCTCTGACATGTCTCATTAACCCCTTGCAGAAACAGTCCCTGCAGCAGACAGACCAAAGAGAGCATGGCCCAGTGCAGCAGTACGGGCCATATCCGGAATGAACAGAGTGTCTCAGAAAAAAAAAAAAAAGACGAGGAAAAATAAAATAAAAAATGTCAAATGGCAAATTGCAAATGAGGCAGACCGGGGGAGGGGCACGAGAATGGACCGGTAATAACACGCTAAGCCATCAGCAAGCCCCCCCCTTAAGTGCCTCAAATGTACGTTAATTACATTTCCTTCCATTTCCGTTTTACCTTTACTGATCTGTTATCAGGAAGAAACGAAAAAAACAGAGCACCGCACCACTAGCACCTACAGAAACAAATGGTTTGTGTGTGCGTGCCTGGTGTGGGTGGATGCATGTTTCCGTCTCCTGGGCGACACCAGCACATCCAGAATGTTTCAGATCAGGGAAAAAAAAACAACTACCGCACGAGTAGACGGTTACCGTGGAACCACTTGTAGCCGAGCAAGGCAGTGTACAACGATCGACTTTGAGGCGAGTAGTATACCGTAATTACCGTACTGTGGTCAATGTAACATGCTTATCATGATCTCCACTCTTTCTCTCTCTCTCTCTCTCTCTCTCTCTCGTTTCTGTGACATTTCCGTCTCTCCTTTCTCTCTCTCTTTCCTCGCGGGCCTCTGGCCTCTCCCATCTCCACCCTCTCTTCTCCGTTGGGCTGCGTCGGGTGGGCCATGCCGGACCGTTGGATAAAGTGCAGGATAAGGTGCGATAATCAAGGAGCCGGTTGGAGGCTGCGCCCAGGAGATAGATGGAGGTGAGGGGGAAAATGATTGGGTGATAAGAGGGGAAATACGGCTCTTAGATTAGCGCTCGTAATTTTCGCACGAGTAATTTCGCGGCGTGCTCCTACGGCAGATATTATGCGCCACTTGTTGGAGTTTCTCTTGTTTCACTCTTCCTGTGCAGCTTCTTGGCCTTGGCCTTGGCCCTCGAGTGAAACAGGGTGCTGAGACTGAACATGGACAAGAGCCAAGCCACTAAAAAGGGGAGACGGTGAAATGTGAAAACGGACAACAGATAACAGTGACACAAGAACACGTACGTATCGTGCTGTACGGATACTTGTACCGGTAGTGTCAGATGTGGCCCCGTGAATGACGTCATATCAATCTCACTGAAACGACGCTAACCGTGGTCGTCCTACCAATAGCTTCATTCTCCTTTTAGCCACGCTAATCATGCTCGCACCCATATGGTCCAATGAGATAAAAATGGCACATTCCGCTAACATTGCACTAACACGGAGGTGCCAACACGCTCCTTCTGTTTCAGTTTCGGGCTGCGACGGTTGTGCATGCGTTGAAACGGAAGGTGCTGATACTGTAATTCCTGAGACAGTCCGACCGGCACGTACGGTACGAGTAGCTACCGTAGATGTATGTCACGGAGTGAATTCAAAATGGAAATGGCAAATTGTACGAATGCATACGTGAAAGAGAACGACATCACTTTTGCCAACACTCAACAATGGCCTGGAGGCAGAATGACACCTGTACTATGACGTTATCAGATGCCACATGTGCAAGCTCTGAGANAAAAAAAAAAAAAAAAAAAAAAAAAAAAAAAAAAAAAAAAAGAAAAAAAAAGAAAAAGAAAAAAAAAGAAAAGAAAAAACCAAGCAAAAATTGACCGCATCACATCAGATGGAATCGTACCGTCAAAAGTTGGCGGTATTTATTCAGAGTCCATAATGGATAATGGATACAGTTGCTGCGTTCTCGTTCTCGTGCTGTATCGTACCAGGTACACTTGCCTATTTCCCTAGAATAATAATAATAATAATAATAATAATAAAAACAACAACCAGATGATTCGTTGCACAGTTTTTGGCTCAAAACTATTCCCAGGTTGAGGCGAAAATACTTGTATTCTTCAGGGGTGACAATTGTGTGGGTGAATGTACACAAATATAGAAATGAATAAACCAGTGAGTGATTGTTGTACTGTGCCTTAAAAGCACGATCAGCTACTGTGCTCGTACTGTGCAGTATCATACGTCGTACTGACACCATTCGTTAGGATGGCAGGTTTTTCGAACGAACTGAATTTCAGACAGCCAAAGAGAACTAGTCTGTATCCCTCCACTGTAAGGGCACGGAACGGGTTCCCTCGTTCACTCGTTCATTCGTTCATTCGTTCATTCGTTCATCGCCCACTCGCCCACTCGATAGTATGAATCGCAGCTAATTCTGTTGTAGACACTCACCAAACAAAACTTGCCAGTCAGCAACCAATTTATACAATATCATAATTAATTTACATTTCCATCCAGTGACTTCGTCACGTTTCCACACTGACCATATTCCGCGTCAGTTTTTTGCTAATCGTCGGTACAGTGTCTCCTATACTGTTACCGAATTTCATCTCAATATCCCACAGCGATGAATAGTTGCAAGTTCGATGCAGATTCGATCGTCGCACAATCTCCTCGGTGTTCGTTGCAGCATCCTCAAGTCAGAGGTCAGGCGAACAAGCTCTCCTTCGTACTCGACTTTTGGTTTGCTGATCCTCCACACCTCCTCGATTGGCTTACTCATCATCACTGTCAATCACCCTCCTCTTCTTCACCCCCACGTCCTCGTCCTCCTCATCGTCATCCTCCTCCAAATCCCGCCGGTTCTTGTACAGCTTGGCTCCATCCGACTTGAGCTTCTGCAGTCTCTTAGCCCGCTCCTCCTCCTCATCATCTTCTTCTTCATCATCGTCCACCACAAAATCATCCTCCTCGTAGGCGTTTCGCGACTCGTATGTCTGCTCCATCTCCTCATCCTCAGCCATGGCGTCTGCTGCCGTTTTTCCGAAATCCTCCTCGGCCTGTCGTCTCTTGCTCTCTAGTTTTCGACGAGCAGCGTTGGCCATGTTCTCAGCCTTCTCGGCCTCTCGCTGCACCTTGTCGGGATCGTCGGTGGTGTCCCAGGACGACACAGAAGCGGACTTGAGCGTACGCTTAGCCAGCTCCTCGGTAAGACGCTTGTGGGTAAGCGACTTGGTAGAGGTAGGAACGTAGGAAAAGTTCTCTGACAAGACACCCGACGTCTGCAGCACCTCCTGCTCGGGATGCGACAGAGCCAGAGACGTGTCCTCCACGGGCTTTCGAATCACGTCAAACAGCTCTTCTCCTAGCTGCAACGAAAGAGACCCATCACTCCACTTGACAAACCGAGCGTTGGACTCCTTGGTCACCGTGGAGCCGTCGCCGCCCTTGCCGTACTTCCACCGCAGCGTGTTTTCCGCCTGCGTCTTGAGCCGCAGCGATTTGGACGTGTCTGCGTCCTTGCTGGACGACTCGGCGGACTTGAGAAAGTCGGACGAGTCGAACGGATGCGGATCAATCTGCAGAAACGCCGGCACTCTGCTCAGAAACAGCTTTTCCGACGGTTTGATCGCCGGCGGGAACCGTGGCAACGCAATCTCCAGCTCCTGCTGCTCAATCTCCTCAAAGTCGTCTTCGTTTTCGTCGGCCATTCGCTCGGCCGTGGATCGAGTATCAGGAGCCTCATCTCCAAACAGGTTGTCGTTGTCGATATCCGAGAGATCGGATTCCGAGTCGTCCTTGGCGTCGTCGGCGTTGGCGGCGTCGGCGTTGCCGTTCTTGTCTCCATCGTTGTCATCCTCATCATCGTTGTCATCTTCCTTCTTTTCGTCATCGTTGTCATCCCCTCCAAAAACATCATCCTCAAGAGTAGAGGGCTGGGGCACGTGATCATCGTCCTCCTCGTCCGAATCCACAATCACTCGTCGGCCTTTTTTCTCGCTCATGTTCTAATATCAAAGGTGTCGCAAGACTGGAGATGTCGATGGTGAACTCTGCAGCTACGCTGGAAGGATGGATAATTTAGAGTTTGCTGGGTTTTTCCAAAGCTCTCAGAAGGAGCCTCGAAATTGGTGGTACGAGGGAGATGAGGAAATTCTGAAGAATGAATTTTGTCGGCGGTAACTAGAAGAATATATATACGTACTCAGTTTCCCCCAACCCATCTGACGGTCCAGATAGAGACACTTTTCAAAACCCTTGTTAAGTTAGTTGAGTTATGGACGAGATAGTTAGATGGTAGTTGAGAAAATTGAACAGAGTCGAGATATCACTGAAAACAAGACTACCAGTACTGTACTTGTACAACAGACGTCTTCAAATTAAAAAAATACTCAAAGTGTTCTCTAAATTTTTATCCAAGTCATTTCCTTACTGCTACACCCTCCAGAAACGCCACTAGCCCCCCCCGTAGTCGTCTCATGACGTGATTTTAATTACCCGTGTCATACAAGTAATTTCGTTTGATGGTGAAGTCTCAGAAGACGGCTGTCACGTGATTTATACTACCAAAGCAGTTTATTGGGATTCTCAAGTTTTCCTGAATTTTCCCTGAATTTTCCTGAATTTCCTAACCAGCATGATTTAATCATAATTAATCCCAAAATTAATTCTACCCAAACATACATAATAATATTAGCCTTGGTTTGTGTATATGACCAAACCCCAGTCACGTGACCCGTCACGTGACCCATCACATGACACAAATTCTGCATTCCCTCGCTACGTGTCGTTTCTGCTTACTGTTCACGTCATTAAACTGCTTACTGTTCTCCTGTCCTTCACCCGTCACGTGCCAACCTTCATGCATACATGACGCACTCGGGTTCACACCCCTCCACGCCACACAATGGAATTCCAGTACTCGATAGTGGCAGATAAAAAGCTGCTCAAGCCGCTGGCCGAAGGTGAGTACACGTCATAGACACGACCCAAACACGCCGCATCTGCTTACTAACTCAGCTCTCCTTTCGTCCATTCTTTTCCACCGGTTATTTGGCTCCGTGACCCCGGATTCTCGCGAGCTGCTCAACATTACATATCCGCATCCGTTGCTGGGCACCGCCCGCGAGAATCAGGAGCTGGCCCAGTTGCTGGACGAAAATGCATCTTTGCTGTCAAAGTCGCTTGAAAACGGCGACGTTGAGCTTCCTGCATCCCCGGCAGAGTTGCCTAGGGCCAAGCAAACGGAGGTGGTTGATGTGGGCGCGGTTCCGGGGGTGGTGGTTGGAGAAACGGACATGACGGTGCAGTTTTTCGAAAAACGGACGAAAAAATCCACGTGGTTTGGCAAAAACGACGACAAGTTGTGGGAACAGTGGAGAGTCAGTATCAAGGCAGTAACCTGCCGGAGCGATGTGGAGACGGAAAGGATGCGGGGGCTGGCGCAGCAGCAGTTGCAGGGGGTGCTTATGGCCATGGCGGCAGATGTGAATGCGAACAAAGATCACATTCCGCCGATTACGACCGTGGAGACGAGTCCGTTTCCTTATAGAGTGGTGGTAACTAGCGCCAGGAGAGGCGTTTGAGCACAGAGCGACACTGGATCATGGGATGCCGTCAACTAACGTGGTCTATGATGAGGGATATTGAACATGTGAGACGATGCTTGGGCACTTGACTAGCGGTCTATGATATGGAATGTTTAAGCATCGTGCGGTGAGAATGTACTCGATGCACTATCTGTACGTGGAGTTTTGAGAGGAGAGTGCCGGTACGACGAGGCTGACAGTGTGCCTGAGGAGAGTGTGATGAGACTCGATAGCGCTCTGGCACGCCCACGTACTCTGGAGAGGCCCACCACCTCATTTTGCATAGTAGGAAGAGCCTACATCATGATTTATAACTAACAGGGGATAGACGGTACGCCGTATGTTAATGTATCGGAGTGTGAATGTGAGTCACGGTATGGTGCAATGTGGTACGACAAATATATATCGTACCAGTACAGAATTATCACCGTAGAGTGTTGTTTTGATAGTAGATATACTGCTTCTACTGAACTATCTACACCCTGGTATGGTTGTGAGACAATGGTGCGGCACCCGAGATATACGGTAGGTGTATGGTATGTAGACGATAGAAGAACAAGAGCCTCGGCCTCTGTAAGTTGACTTTATAGACTGTCGACGGGAGGAAATGAAATCTACCATACCTTGAGCTGTAGTTCACCATACTGATCAAACAGGAGCTACCACTCAAACACATGGTCTACTCTTCTCTACATGCCAGATGGTCGACTACTCTCGACGGCTCCTGTCGGTACGTTAGTTATGCGTTAGTATTCTCTACTCTGTCTACTCCAAACCGGTCACCGAGGCTGGAGCCACGTGAGAGGTGAATGCATAAATGGCGACGATGATGACATAGCCCACCAGCGTGACATGGGGCCATCCTAGCGGTGAAAGACGCGGCGAACGGATCTTGGCTATCCCGTCTTCGCAGCTGTGCACAAACGCCACCTGACCACCGTGGGTTCCGCACTGTTCAATCACCTTGTCGTAGTGCGCGTCGTACTGGTTCCGCACAATGATCTGCCGCAGCTGATAGTGTCTCCAAGCCCACGTGACGGTCGCGGCGAGATTGAGAACAAGCCCGAGGTAACACAGAGGCAACAGCACGGACAACATGGCCGTTGGGGCTGCTGGCGACGTCCGTGTGAGCTCGGGAAACGTTGCAAATAACGCAACCGACAGCAGCAAGGGCGTGGTTGCAGAGTACACTCCAAACGTCGGATGTTTGACGGCTTCATGCAACGAAAAGCCGTTGAGAGCCACAAACACCGGAGCCAGTATCGCAAACACGTAGCATGCAATGGACATTGATTTGGTGGTGGTGATGTGTGGTGTACCAGATACGGGTAGATGCAAGACAAGATTTGACTTGATCAGAACTCTACAGAGGGGTATTTGTATGCGTTTCTGGGGGTATGGGGGGTGGTGTACTCGTTGTTGACTAACTGTACTTGTTGCCGACTAACTGTACTTGTTGCTGACTCCGTTCGCGTGTCGTCCTGTTTTTGTTTCTGTTTCAGAGCCATCTCTTGGCATACACGGATAAGGCGCGCTACCGCGTATTTTCTCGGACGTAGCGAATACGAGCACGAGGGGTATGGCAGGTGCTGCAATACACGGTGGGAGTCCAAAGTGGGAATACACAGTGGGAGTTACACAAACATGGAAATCCTACCAGGTAGAAGTACAATACAAATACTGCTTTGATCTGTTGATTAACCCATGGAGATCAAACAGTCTCTGCATGGAATTGGGGACAGACAAGGAGGTCTCGGTATACAACATTGAGCCACCTTACGTAATTACTTGCGTTATTTTTTCATTAATTTTCCCCGTTTATCTGGATCTATTCAACCAACATCCGATCCTGCTCAATGTTCTCAACTATTCGCATTTCTACCACCACCAAAATACGATAGATACGAAAGCCTAACCCTGTAACCGAGTGAACATTCTGAGTAGATTTTCATCCATCAGTTTACTCATTGTGTTGGAACGATGGGAATTCACTCCTCTTGTCTCAGAGACCTCTAGTTCTGCTCTTTACATGTTTGGGATGAGCAGCTTTGAGTGCGTAGTGAAATGCTGTTAGGTGATGAGCACAACCGTCGACATCTTCAATCATTCGCTTACCAATCAATCACTAACACGATTACTACAGCGATTACTGACACGGTTACTAACACGGTTACTAACAATTGGATCATCTCCCATTATGATTCGATGTGCTGTCCACACAAAACTGTGCTTTACCACTTAATACTGCCCACCGCCTTGATGTTTCAAGCCATCTTTCAGAGTAGAGTTTCGATGCCGAAAACGGCACTTTGAATAAGAAAATTAATCATGCCATACGGCACGTTTCCTACGAGTACTAGTACATACCAGTACATCCAATCATCGGTTGTCGCTGTCGCCGTTGCTGTCTAATAAATCATTCGTTACGTTACATGTTGGACATCGTTAAAAGACGTTCTTAACAGTGAGGTAGAACTGCTGGCCCTGGATGGTGGCAATCTCGAGCTCAAGAGGGGTGGGCTGTCGAGATCCGTCGGGGCCGGCAAAGGTACCAGCTCCCCAGGGAGAACCGCCGTGAACCTCCTCGAGGTTGGTCACCTGGGCAAAGGTGTTCTTGTAACCAAGAGGCACAAAGATGATACCGTGGTGGGTCAGGGTGGACATGGAGTTGAGCACGGTCACCTCCTGGCCTCCACCGGGGGTTCCAGTGGACACAAACACGCCGGCGTACTTGCCCTGCAGAGCGCCCTTGGCCCACAGACCGCCAGTTCGGTCCCAGAAGGCCTTCCACTGGGCGGGGAAGTTGCCGTATCGAGTGGGGATACCAAACAGGAAGGCATCGTACTCCTCGAGGGTGGCGGTGGAAGCCACAGGGTCGTCGGACTTGGGGGGAGCTCCCATCTTGGCAAGAACCTCATCGGGGAGGGTCTCAGCAACCTGGAAGAGGTCAGCTTGTCCTCCAGCCTCGATGACGGCCTTCTGCATGGCCACGGCGAGCTGTCTGATGTGGCCGTACATGGAGTAGTAGACGATTGCGATTTTGGGGGCCATTGTGAAGTTTTGTTGTGTGTGTGTTGTGGTGTGATAACAGCTAGAATTGAGCTGAGAACCCGCCCTTATATATACCTTTTCTGTGTCTGTGTCCGTTTGGCTTCGATGGTTGCGCAAGCGTGCAGTGTCAAGAATTACTGTGCATGATTCATGCAGAGTCAGCCCTGAGAGAGTGTGTGGAGAAAACACAGACTTGGCACTAAAATGATATTGGAGTGGTATAATCGAGAAACAGAAAAAAGAGACAGATATTAGTCAGCTCAATTGGTCGGAATATGAATTTTATTTTCTACTGTTACATAGATAAATCTGCTGAAACAGCGACCAACACTTGCTTCCCCTACCTTCTCTCGCCAATTAAGGTTTATTACGCATGGGTTAGTCGGCAACTAAAAGGGCCCCTCGACGGTTTGTCACTTTTGACACGCGCATATCAAGAGGCTAAAAGGTCGTGTTCACACATTAGTCAGACGCCTGGATGACGTAAACACATGGCCGAAAATGTCCATCTCAGATGAATAACAATACTACACATTCACTGGTGCCTCAATAATAGATGCGGCTATCCTTGTCTCAATTGGAAAGGGGGCTCAAATGCGTACACTCTGCAGCAGCAGAGCAAAGCACTGTTGCGGGGGTTAAAAAACGACTAGTGAGGTACAAAACTGTCATAGTAGGGCGCCTCAGATTTAGGTTGGACAATTCTAATGCGGAAAAATGGTGTGCGCGGGCGATTACATAAGCTCTGATTACATAATCATATTTTCGGATTACATAAGCAGGCAAAGTCTCATCCCAGATTACATAACCAAACCTTATTCTTAAACCTCATCCAACATACAAGGGCGAAGGATTGTACTTCGGGCCGATAGCGTACATTCTGCATTGAATTATCACACTGAATACGCGATATGTACCCACCCAAATACGTTGATTTGGGTGATTTGAGTTTTTTATGGTTTTTTCTGAAGATTCTTGGATTTATCTGAATTTATTTCATTATTTAAAAATCAAATAAAATCGAGAGAAATCAGGAAAAACCAGAGATATATAGCTATGAACTGTCTCAACCATTCTAAACACCCCCATAATCTACTATGATACACTAATTACATCTTTTAAGACAATACTCGCAAAAACTCCGGTATTGTGTCTAAAACAACGAGGAAAAGGGTTGTGATTTTGTAATAACGATATAACCATCACACGCTCGATTTTAACCGTCAGATATTGACCAGAATTTTCTTTCTTGGCCTCTCCACCTTCCATACAACTCATTTATACCTGTTCTCAAATCTTTTTATCTTTATGCCGGACTTTAAAATTAGTGTTTGGGGGGTGTCTCATTTGAAGAGTTGGAGAAACGGGCCGTCAAAACAGGGGGAGTTGAGAGAGGAGGTTGATGGAGGGAGATTTGGGTGTTTTTTTTTGTGGTTTCTTCACAGCTTCAAAAACCACGCCCGTTAGTCAGCTGCCGAACCCCTCAAACAGCCAATTCACGTGATCATCTCCAGATAGCGTTTGGTATCTGTCTGCTAGCAGAAAGTTAGCTGCATTCTAAAAAACCCGCCTGCTTCTCCATACTCGTTTCTCCACCAGGCCAAAAACAAACAGCTCACAGACTTGATGCCAAGCCCTCCTTCTCGTTGCCACACAGACAGACCAGATGAGCGACCAAGAGATTCGACAGGCTCTCTTGAGAGAAGCGGCTGTTTCGCATCCTGGGCACTCGGCATCTAGAGGATCTTCTTCACACCGAACGCTTCGGCCGAATAACCAGTTTCTGAGCAGGGTTGTGGCGGGCGTGGATTCGCACAATGACAACAGGAAGCGACAAGAGCGCGAAAGAGCGCATCGCAAACTGGACATTTTGGAACGGTTCATCAAGGAGGATATCAGTCGAGATGTGGATTCTACTACAGATTCAAGTGGCACTAAACGAAGCACTACACCGAGACAGACGCGGTTTGATAAGCGACCGACTGAAACACAGATACAGAAACAGACACAGACACAACCAAGACAGAAGGAAAATACCCGCTCGAATACCCCCAGTTCCCCCGTAAAGTTCTCCTCGGTGGTGGACAAGATTGTGAGGCATCACAAGGAGCAAGCAGACGCCCGCAACAAAATCTACGCTCTCACGGCGATATACAATGAGCCACAGACACAAACCGAGGCAGGCCCAACGATTTCGGGACTCTCTGGAGCCGAACAGGTGGGAATGGGGTACGATGAAGAGGAGGAATATGATACTCAGTCGGTGACCAAGCGGAGTAAAGTGCGTAAACGGAGGCCGAGTAGGATGGATGATTCCAGTGAAGGAGATGAAGAGGTGGAACAGGGGGTGTTTAGGAGATCCTCGAGAGATGAGAGAGATAGGAGGGGGTCTGATAGGAGGGGGTCTAGAGATCGGGATAGGGAAATGTCGAGGGATAGTAGGGGGTCACCTGAAGACACAAGGTCCCGGGATAGGTCGCGAGACACGTGGACTTCCAGAGATTCCAGAAGTTCCAGAGAAACAAGGGCTTCAAGGGAAGAGTCTAGGGATAGGAGAAATTCCAGAGATCAAAGGGAAAACTCCCGCGACAGAAGGAATTCAAGAGATAGGAGGAATTCGAGGGATGATCGGAGACATCGACATAGGTCCAGGGAACTGTCGCCCATTAGGAGGTGAGGAAAGGGACAAGGACAGAAGAAGGAAAAAGTGTGGACGAAGACACACACAGCTATTTATATGAATGAGGGGGTGTTTTATTTAATATGTTACAAGTACGAAGCGAAGAGAAGAGAAGTGAGTGTATGAAGGGTTGTAGACTGACTGTATTGTAAGGATGATTCACTACGAATGAGTTCAGATTTTATCTACGTCTGACTAAGTCCACTTATCACGTGACCCACTCTATTTCACGTGCCCTAATTTATGCTTACGTAACTTCTAGCAGCCACGTGAGAACTGTCCAAACTCGCACCATGACTTTGTCATGTCCTCGTCATGTACCCGTCATGCTATATTACAATATATTAACCCATCAGACGGTTACTATAGGCCATAGGCTTAACATCTGGATGAGGTTGAGCATCGAAGACGTTGAACTTCATTTCCAGATCATGGCCAATGTTGATGTAAGCTCCCTTGTTACCCTGGGAGTCGCAGTAGTTTGGAGCGGAGAAGACGGTGACGAGTTTTCCGTTGTGTTCGACCTCGTATCCGCCCATTCTCACCTCGTGGGATCTCAGCACTCCCTTGAGTCCGTTTTCCTTGCAGAAGGCCTCGGTGACGTCGGGTCCGAATCGGATACCCACTCCTCTCTGAGAAGGCGATCTTCCGTTTTCGGGCTGGGGGTCTGTCCACAGCATCTCCATCATGAGACCCGAGTTTCCGGGCTGTTTTCTCGAGAATCGCGAATATGCTCGAATGTCGTCGAGAGTGACTCCGTCCTTGGAAAACAGTCCGCCATGCACAACAAAGTAGGCTCCTCCAATGAGATGGGCCAGGGGCAGGGCTGAGAAGGACTCGGAGAAGAGCTTGAAGGTGCGCTCGTTGTATTTATGCTTGATTTCGCCCTCAAAGCCGTACACGGCGTTCATGTCGTCGGTTTCGTGGTTGCCTCGGTTCAGGTAGATGGAGCTGGGGTTGAGCAGTTTCAGAGCGTAGAGGAGAATGGCGATTTCAGCAGACCACGAGCCTCGATCAACAAAGTCTCCGTTGAACACGTACCGATGAGTGGCCGAGGGCCAGCCGTTTTGTTTGAAGATTTCCAGCAGATCAAAGAACTGGCCGTGGGTGTCTCCACAAACAGTGGTGGTTGTTCCCTCCGGCACAGGAGTCTCAACCATGGTGGGCTCCTCCTTGAACAGCTTGATGGCGCCCACAACAATGGCGTAGACGTATCGCATGTGCAGCAGTTTTCCGTTGCGGAACCGCTCGACCAGATCGTCCACAAACTCCTGGGTCACCTTGAATACGGGCTTGTCGTCCTCGTCCTTGCCAGCGTCGATCTTCACTCCGTCGTACGAGTCGTCGATCTTGACCACGTCCAGATCAATCTGCTCGGACAGAGGCGGGCCGTCCTCCACGGCAATGGCCAGAGCGAAAGCAGCCTTTCTCACGAGCTTCTGGCACTCGTTGAGACGCACCTTGGCTGCTCCATCGCTGGGGGCCAGCTGCACCACCTTCTTGAAGTCCACAAGCGCCTCCTTGTGCTTGATGATGGCCGTGTTGGACACGGCTCGTCGGAAATACGCCTTGATATACGTGGGATCGAGCTCGATGGCCTTGGACGAGTCCTCAATCGCCAGACCGTAGGCCTCGTTTTTGATGTGGGCCTGGGCTCTGTTGGCAAAGTAAATGGCGTTCTGGGGGTCCAGCTCGATGGCCTGAGTGTACAGATCCACGGCATCGTTGTAGTGGTCCGAGAGAAGAGCCTTGTTGCCCTTGTTTTTGAGATCCTCCGCAGACATGTTTGAATCGTTAGTTGGAGGTTCGCTATCTGATTCTGTAAAGTCATTTTCCACCTGAACTTTATTCGACAGTGAGCGGCAGGACTGTGAGTGAAGCAACCTGTCATCCACGAGTACGATACCGGTACAACAATCGGTTTTTTGGGAAATAACACAAAACCAATACCGTATTACATACAAGTTACACAAACACGTACGGTATCACACATTCCATCTTTCACTGCTATAGTGAACGCTTCTATGAACTCTGTCATTCACCTGTCAGGGTCTTAAACCGACTCTTTTCTGAGACAGGTTCTGTTTTCAGTTTTTTTTTCGATTTTTTCGGGTTTTTCGGTTTTTCCGGGGGTTTCCGTTTACGTTCAATATCCACTCTGTGTGCCATGAATCTGACTCGTCATATCCCGTCATATCCCGTCATATCCCGTCATATCCCGTCATATCCCTCCCCCCTGACCTGTCATGGTGACAGAAAAAATAATCATTGACAGTCCATTTTCCGTCTTTGCAGAAATAAGCTTTTTTTTTCTTCTTTCCTAGTGGGTTTTTTTCAAACGAAAATTATTTCCCCGTTTCCAACTTTTAATTTCATGCCAACAATAGTTGGCCGCTAATTCGTCCAATTTGCTTGGATTTTCGCCCACTTGTAGAATCGCATTGTGTCAGCCCCTGTGCTAATTTCCTCGCTTATCAGAGCGCTAAAACGGCGAAAAGTGAGGGTGTGGTTCCGGTAGAATCTGTCGCATTCATTTATGGAAGAAAGAGCAATCTATAAGTCCATTCTACAGCTCCGGAAGCACCATCCCAACCGTCACCAGAACATGCACTGAACCCACCCAAAGGTTCACCCATTTGTAGTCTCCTCCAGATACTGCCAAACTCTCGGGATTATCCTCCAATCCGACCTTCCCAACAGCTGAAACAGTAAAACGAAATGACGGAAATGGCAGAACAAACACTAGATATGTAATTAGTAGAAACACTCACACCACGAGCACCTGACGGTGCTCGTGGTGGCTCGTACTCGTGCTCGTCTTCCGCAAAAATCCGAGTCCAAACATGCATGCATTTGCTCCTATTTTTTCCGTTTGATTTTCCCTTGCCGTTTTCCGTCTGCAGCCGTGCGGAGAAGCGTCGTTCGTCTTTCGTCTTTACCAAGTATGGTAGTAAAAAAACCATCCAATTCGTCACTCCAGACACCCCCCAAATTAAGGCATTTGCATGCCGCCACTCCAACCATCCCGTACTCGTAGCTCCTCACTCCCCTACCTCACCTGTCTACCACCCCATTTTCAGTTCACTAACGCACCTCGTTACTGCACCAACGCCAGTACTAACTTTCAAAACCAGTACACCGGTACAATCTCCTCCACAGTGTTTTCTCGACCGCTTTTCCGGACCGTCAACCGTCTCAAAAACCCCCTACTCACCCCCAAAAGGTCCCTCATACACAACATGTCCGCCGAACTGCCCCCCCTCGAACAGGCCAAGCGAATCGCCGCCCACCAGGCCGTGGAGCAACACTACCCCAAGGACGCCAAGGTCGTGGGCATTGGCTCCGGCTCCACCGTGGTCTACGTGGCCGAGAAGATTGCGTCCATGCCCAAGGAGCTGACCAAGGATACCGTCTTCATTTCCACGGGCTTCCAGAGCAAACAACTGATCCAGAACGCCGGCCTGCGACTGGGCTGCATCGACCAGTACTCTGCTGGCGATCTGGACGTGGCCTTTGACGGTGCCGACGAAACCGACCCCCAGCTCAACTGCATCAAGGGCGGAGGAGCCTGTCTGTTCCAGGAGAAGATTGTCGCCGAGTGCGCCCGAAAGTTTGTCGTTGTGGCGGACTACCGAAAACAGTCCAAGGCCCTGGGCACCGTCTGGGTCCAGGGTATCCCCATCGAGGTGGTCCCTGACGCCTACAACAAGGTCATTGCTGACCTGATCAAGATGGGCGCCCAGTCTGCCGTTCTGCGACCCGGATCCCCCGGTAAGGCCGGCCCTATCATCACCGACAACGGTAACTTCATCGTGGACGCTTACTTTGGCGAGATCCAGCCCGAGGCCGTCAAGGACCTGCACATCAAGATCAAGCTGCTGCTGGGCGTCGTCGAGACCGGTCTCTTCACCAACGCCGACGTGGCCTACTTTGGCAACGCCGACGGCACCATCTCCACCATCTCCAAGTAGCCCTCTACGCAATTTCAATTAATAGATTCGAGTACATACTAGCTAGCCGCTGTTAGCTACCGTAAGCCAGTCGCCGCCGCCGCCGCCGCTTGAAAATGGGCCGCATCTGCATGCACCAAACCAGCTGTCGCGTAGGAAGACGGAGGTCCTCTGGTCCAAAAATTGCCTGCCGCTTGAGAGCTCGAGGGACAATGTTGGATGCTGGGTATGGGTATTCATACCCATCATCTTCGACCGCTAGAGGCTCTGCCTTGACAAACACAGGCTCGCATTTAATAGGAATCTCCTCAGATGCCTCCAGAGGTCTGTCGTCCCGATCAATATTGTAGGACTCGTCTGAGGCATCATGGAAGTCGTCCTGGTCAGAAATAGCCCCGGATTCGTCAATGGCAGAGTTACCGCAGTCTCCACTTGAGTTTTCTGCCGGTTCGGTACTTGTAGCAAGCTCGGCAGTTACCGGTTCAGCAGACTCCACAGGCTCGGGCTGTCCAAATTGTACGGCGTGACACTCTGCAGCAGTATAGAGCTCGACGGATACAGTGCCTGAAACAGATACTCCAAAAGAGCCTGCAGATTCTTGTTGTAAAGATACCTCGGAGCCAGTGGAATCCTGCTGCATGGAAACGTCTCCAGATTTGGTTATCTTTGAATCTTGTGCAGACTCATCGGGTTCGGTGGGTTCAGTGGATGTATCTGATTCGTTGGGTGATTCAACTTCAGCTTGTTTGAGAGGAGGGTCGGTTGCCTCTTTATTAGCGCTAGTGGAATCATAACTGACTTCAATGGCAGAGTCAGAGGGACCTTCCATAGCGTCAGAAGTGTCACCCACTTTAATCTTGTCTTCATCTGGGTTAGTTGGTGATATAGCAGAGTCTCTTTTATACTCACCTTTAACAGTCTCAAGTTCGACGGCTGGTTTTGTGTCATCAACATCCGGCTGAGGAACCCCTTGGCTTGTGTCAACAGCTTCAGGCGAAGCAAACAATCCAGGTTGAGTGACAGCCTCGGTTGATGAAGCCTCGGGCGAAGCAACAGCTGTGTTTGTGTCATCAGCTTTTGTACCACCACCTTCCGGTTTTGTGCCACCAACTTCCGGTTTTGTGTCACCACCTTCCGGCATTGCGTCACAAATCTCCTGTTTTGTGTCACTGACCACTTGCTTGTCACTGTTTGTGTCACTAAGAAGATGATTTCTTGCTTCTCTTGCCATCTTGTTTGTGTTTTGTGTCTGTGTTTGTGCTGAAGTCCCTCCTCCCAAGCACACCTATATATATCCCCTTTTCCGACCCACGACATGATCCATGTCACCAAAGCTACTTTTGGTAAAGATCAAAATGCAACATTTTCTAATTTCTATATGGGGCTCATCAACGGCCCCAACCACAATGAGGCACGCCTTATCCATGCATGCGTCTGTACTACACAGTGTCGTTCAATCTCGCACTACTCCTGCTGCAACTCAATCACCTCATCCAAACTGGGAAACTCCACATCATCGTTGTCCTCTCCATACTTTGCCCAGGCCTGTGTAAACTCCGATCCTCTAGACAAGGTCTCCATGTTTCCTACCACGCAAAGATGTCGTCGAGGACGGGTCATGGCGACATTGAGACGTCTGTACTCGCCCAGAAAACCAATCTCGTGGTTCTCATTGGACCGTACAAGTGACAGAATAATGGCCTCTTTTTCTCGACCCTGAAATGAGTCAACCGTAGCAACTTCCACTCCAGGGTTTGTAGGATGAATGAGAGATCTGATCAGAGACGCCTGAGCGGAATAGGGAGTAATGACGCCGATTTCCGCCTCCAAAACTCCCAAATCAAGCAACTTGCCCACATGTCTTCGTACCAAATACGCCTCGGAGTCGTTCAATCGAGACGGGTTCAGTTTTCCAGACTCGTCTTGCTGCTCGTAAAAGTCGTCGCCTTGCGTATCGATCCACATGACAGGTGTGGTTGTCTCGTACTCTTCTGTCACGTGAGGCAGATCAGCTAGAGTGTGTTCTGCTACTGAAGAATGAGCCACCAGTTGCCCTCCATACAGCTCCTGGGACGGGAACTGCATAATGGCGTCGTGCATTCGATACTGCACTTTGAGAAGACGTTTGATATTGTCGTAGTTCCCCACCAGGTGATCAAACAGGGTCAATTCAAGCTGTTTCTTGATCTTTGACTCTTCACACTTGACTGTAGGAGGAAGCTGTTGATTGTCTCCTGCAATAATGAGTTTCTGAACAGACGGATATCGCGAAATGGGGATCCAACATTGCGGTTCTAGAGACTGAGAAATCTCGTCGATGATAATAGTGTCGAATTGCACGTCTTTCAAACACGAGTCTCCAGTTCCATGAAGGGTAGCACAAACAACCTTGGCTTGAAGTAGTAAGTCCGCAACCACCTTCTTTTGCCGCTCCTTGAACTCTTTTCGAAGCATTCCGATTTCCTTGTACATTGCGTACTTTTCTCGTCCGGATTTCGTTTTTGAAATCTTCCGGAGTTGCTGATCAATGCTCACTTGAACATCCTTCACAATCTGACCACTGTCGCATGTTTTAGAAACGATATCGAGCGAATGCTGCAAGTTTGCTTCCAGCAATCGTGCAGGATGGCCGATTCGAAGCAGCTGATTGCCGTTAAAATGAGGATGAAGACGCTCAAGAAGCGTATCGACGGAAATGTTTGAAGGGCCACAAACAAGCACCCTCTGGCCCTTCTTTTGAACCAGCTGGCGAATGATTTCCACAAGAGTATGTGTTTTTCCTGTTCCAGGAGGTCCATGAACAACGGTCACTTGAGCAGATCCCACACTATGCTGTACAGCTTCAATCTGAGACTGATTCAGAGCCGTGTTGAACAGCTGCAAACTGGGATCGTCTTTGTGGTCGCAAATACTCTCTTTATCAACACAAACACGCATCAGATCAGACATGTCGTGGTCCTTCATCTTGAGCATATCTTTGAGAGCAAACTCCATTCGTCGGTAAGTGGCGTTGTTGGCTAGCTTGATCACATGCAGCCGCACTCCGTCCAGGCTGTCTGTGGCATCAAAGCTTTCATCCAGAGCAACTTCCAGCTTGCTTTTTGTCGATTTCAACACCACTGCTTCCACAGCCTTGTCTTCCTTGGTCGCCTTACCCTTGACAATCTTGATAAGATCGCCGGTTCGAATATCGTTTCCGCCGGTCATTTCGGGCGAAATTGACACGTCAGGTTCAAGAGTAGCAACCAGTTTGCCTCCAAAACCTGTTCGAAGAGAAGCCAGAGTGAGGTTCACAATAGCCAAACCTCGAGATGCCAGCTGTTTGGGCGTCAGGTGGTCCGTCAAATCGCTCATTCCAGCCACATCTGCAGCCTTTTCTTTCTCCAGGCACTCGTAGAGGTACTTTAGGCGGTCCATTCTGTGGTTAGCTGATCTGGTGATGAAGGGTGGAGGTTTGAGGTGCATCAAAAGCTTATTCAAAAAAAATCGGAAACTGAAAAAAAAATAGACATGCAGAAAACGCTACCCGTTACTAGCACAACGCCATGAGTAAACGACCTACGGTAAAAGAAGACGGGGGGAGGGATAACAACCTGGTGGACATTTTGTCGACCGTGCTGGAGAACTATCTCGAGACGGCCGATTCTTCGTCGCTCGAGGAGTTTGTTAGAAAGGGGTTTCATAACCAGGTGTTGGGTTATTGGGCTCAGGTGGTGAGTACAGCGAAGCCGTGAGCGAAGCGAACGTGCCGAGCGCAGGAATGAGACAGTGAGCTAAGCAAACTGTCGTGAGAAACGTCGCGAGACTGCCTGGAAAGTGGAATGGACTGTTTTCGACAGCTGGACACATGGATACACTATTGGAGTACCGATGTCATGATAATGAGGACTTTTTGGATGGGCCACTATTTCAGTCGAGCTCGACGGGAAAGTGGTATGTGACTGGAACTATGATTGTCGCTGTACGTGGCTGTCTCTGGAGAGTCTCTGAGTGACTGGCTGTGATCTCAGACACACTTGTGGAGCCAGGTGGAGATGTTTTTGGTTTGACTCTGCTAGTTTTGCTCCAAGAGAAGCTGGTGTTGGTGTTACTGTCGTGGCTGTTGTCGTGGCTGTTGTCGTGGCTGTTGTCGTGGCTGTTGTCGTGGCTGTCATGGTATGTTGTCGTGGATGGCCTTGTGGTACGTCTAATTATGACCTATGGATACACTACAACAGCCAGTGATTTGTTGGACATCGGACATACGACACTCAATTCTCAGACTCAAAATGACGTCCATCGTTGTTCCTGGTATCCGTCCTATGATACTTGATACTGGTTCTTCATACTTGTCACTATTGTAATGGAGTGCTTCATGACATCTTACTGCCATGACTCTTCATAGGGCACTCATATGACGACTCTCTCTGCAGTTGACTTGTCGAATCTATGCATTAATGACTGTCTGTCTTAAACGTTCGTGACCTACGGCACTGTCTACGGCACTCTGTAGGATGTTGTCCGCTCAGACCTACGGCCCTCGCTTCCTTCCATACTAACCCAGATTGGAGTTCGAGAAGAACGCCCCAAATTCGCCTCCGCCTCTGCCGTCATCGCGGACCTAATTGAAGCTCTCGACAACCCCGTGTTCGCGGTCAAAGGCCTGGAGTTCGTCAAAGTCGTCATGGACAACCATATCAGTTACGTTGTCAAGGCCGTTTCTTCACACGACAAGGCTGTGGCTATGGGCATGATAAAGATGCTGACTGCCATTGTCGGTTTCCAAAGAGGATACTTTGCCACAGACCTGCTCAGCGAGTTCCCTTCGGCTGAACCTCACAAGTATCCTGCTCTGGAACCTCCACGAGGAAAGGATTCCAAGAACCGGTCCATTCGAGAAGCCATGGTCAGGTTTCTGTGCACGTGGATCACTCACGCCAGCTCACTGACCAAAACAGACATCATGGTGAACAGAAGACGTCTACGAGTGCAATGGTTCCGACACATGAACACGGACTCGTGCAAGTTTCTGGCCTACCAGTTGGACATCTTCAAGGAGCACATTTTGAACGACGAGGGAGTCTCCAAAACCTCCAAGCGAATGCTCTTCAACGAATGGTCCATGGGCCTCATTTCCCAGCGTCTCTATCGAGCTGATGGCTCTGCTTCTATCGCTGAAGACTTTCTGCTGCAGCTCGGATCCGAACCGGAAAAGGGAATCCTTTACCCCTGTGACGCCTGGTGGGTGGATGTTCTCCGAGAAGAGAAACACGGTCTTCGAGAAAACGTCAGCACCGCCGGTCTGCACATTTCCGAAGAAGATATGCGAAAATTCAAGGTCAACGTGCTGGATTACCGAAACAGTGCTCTGCTGATGGTTCTTAGAGCCAACATCAAGCCCTGGGAAAACATGCATTGTCAGCGAATCGCACTGAGGTATCTGGAAAACGCGCCTGAAATCGTCGAACAGGTGATGAAGAACGAACACTGGCACTCGTTCGATCCCAAGCTGACCACCAACTGGGTCGGTTTGGTCGCCTTCTTTTCCAAGTTTCTGCAGCTGCCCATTCCTGCAATCGTCACCCGACGAGCCAAAGATCGAGACTGTCCTCCTGCGCACACCATCATGGAAAGTGTGCTACCTTCTGCTCTGGCTACCAACAACATCACCAAGGGCCTGGCATCCGAAACGCCCCTGATTCGTCAATTCACCGCCCAGATCCTCAATCTCGTGCTCAAAAAGTACAACTTGGTGCAAACGTTTCTCAACAATCAGCCTGGCTGGGAAACTGGAGCTTCTCAGTTCAGAGAAGAGTTCCTGACGCGGTTTGTCAACGTCCAGGCCCTGTTTGCAGCGCTAAACACGGAAAAAGAAGCAGGTCTGCTGCGTTACAACCTCGTCAGCTTGTGTTCTCAATTCGGCGACTTGTTCCCTGAAGTGCTGCCCAAGGCGACTCTTCCCGCCAGTCTTTTGGAAAACATCACTGCCTCGGGACTGTCCATTGCCGAGTTCAAACATACAATGAACCTGGAGGGAAAACTGTCAATGACGGGACTGTGGTGGAAAAAAACAGCCTCAGGGCACACCTTGTTCTCCACTTTACTCAAGCTGTGTACTACCGACGTCAAGACGGTACGACAATCGGTGGCTGCTTCTCTCACTGAAACTACTGCGCCTACCATGCTGTTTCAGAACCAGCTTGCCATCAGCACTCTCGACGTGTTGGTCAACTCCATGGATCTTGTTCGAGACGACCAGACCAACGTTGACGCGGTTCTCAACCTCATTGACAACTGTGTCGGCCGATTCATGACCCAGCCGTTCAAGTATCTCGATTTGATTTCCGAGGTGTGCAAGAACCAGAAACTGGACCCCAACACTGCCATTATTTCGCCGTTTCTGACCGTTTTGGCCGAACAGGTGAAATTTGTGCCCGAGGAGAAACGAGAGGTGGCGAAAAAATGGCTCCAGAAAATCTTCAGAGATGCCTGTATCGCTGGAGAGTCGTGGAAGGTCATGGAAGGATTGTGTGCACAGTTTGAGCTCGATGGTTCTCTACTCAGCGTCAAGCCCCAGACCGACAAGTCCAACCAGCTGTTCTGGAACAATGAGTCTTCTGCCGAGCTCGAGAAACGAAACCTGTCGTATTTCGATCTGGCTCTAGCCGTGGACGATAAACAGCTGCTTGCTGAATCGTCTGCTCTTCCCGAAACTCCTCTGGATGTTGCCGCTCTCACTTATCGGTCCAAAAACTTCAAAAAGTCCAGTCTGGCCAGCTACGGAATCAAGCTGAAGATGGCCGGTATGGTGACTCCTTCTCTTCGAACCTTTCTGTCGTCGCCCGAGTTTTTCACTGGCAACTTTGACGACTCGCTGGTGCCGTTTTACTCTCATTTGATCAAGAGTATTTACGAAGAGGTGCCTGAAATCAAGTCCGAGTTTCAAGTTGCCTTCTCCAGCTACATTTCCGCGCTTCTCAAGCTTGATTCTGCTGCTGAAAACGTCTTTTTGCACTCCCTGGCCTGGACGTTTACTGCTGGACAGGCGCTGCAGTACGTCAAGTTGCTGATGAAGCGCAAAAAGGACATTTCCGAGGCGCTGGAGGTGCTTTCGCAAGTGTCTGAGAACTTTCTGTCTACCGACGAGATTGCCGACCTCGAAAAATACGTCCGAAAACAGTGTCCTCAGAACTCCAAGCTGCTGGAAACGATTTTGCTGCAAAACTTGTCCACCATGGAGAAACTGGATAACGACAAGATTGACAGTATTCTCAAATCGTCCTACAAGGTGCCCGAACTGTTGCCCGTCATTACAGCTCTGGTCAAGATTCCCCATGCTAAACAGACTCTGACCAAGTACGTGTCCAAGAACCTGAAAAAGTTTGAAACCGAGCATCTCGTTCGTCTGATTCTCCTGGTTGGAGTTCCTGAAGACGTGGAGTACGTGTCCAAGACGGTGACAGAGTACCTGAGCACGAGCAAGAATCTCGATAACGTGGACATTTTTGCGCAAGTTCTCGTCTTGTGTTCTTCCACCGTCTCTGCTGAAAACGCAGTTGCCATCGTTTCTGCTCTGACATCTGCTCCCAAGACCCATGGATACACTCAGAACGTGGGCAAGCTGGTTGCTAAACTAGGAGCAGGAGACCACCTGTCCAAGTACCTGTCCAAGGGTATTATCAACCTGACCAAGCATCTGATGGAGACTACCGAGTCTGTCATCTACTCCAGTGCTCTCCAAGTGGCCAAATGTTTGGATGAAATTGCTCTTTCCAAGGAAGTGGATTTCTGGACGCAGGTTTCAGCCAAACCAGTCAATGCTCTTCTTGAAGCTCTCGTTTCTCGATGGTTCCACGACCCGGTTTGCATCAAACTGGTCCATTCTCTGGTCAGTTGTGCCTCCGCCAAGAAGATTGAGTACTCAAAACTTCTCCAGATGGCGCTCAACAGCCCCGAAAACGTGCTGTTGAACCGCTCCTCTGCATCCTTCACCTCCCAGGTACTCACTTCAACCATCATCCAGAACCTGTACCTGTTTGATCGGTCCAATTCCAACCCCAGTGTTGTTAATGGAGTGCTGAGACTCTACGAAGCTCTCAACTCCCTGCCCGATCAGATCCTCTTGTCTGTTCTTCAGAGCATGGAGTCTGCTGGAACATACAACTGGACGCAGTTTGTCTTCTCCTGGGCCACCATCGGCGACGTGAGAGACGTGCGAGTCTTCAACATTATCGGAAACGATATCGAGGTGACTCTGGCTGCCCCTACCATTCTGGCCTCCATCAACAACTTCGATCCCAGCGAGAAGAGCTTCGAAGAAAACGTCAAACAATGGAACAAGTTGTCTGCTGCCGAGAAACACGTCTACCAACCAACGTCTTCTTGCCAGGTGGTCTACGACTCGTCTTTTCTTATGGGAGCCATTGCTCAGAGAATCAGAAAAGACGGACAAGTGGATATCCGAGCGCTGGTGGAGAACCACTTTCTGGGCTTTGTTATCGCGTCCATGAGCTCCTATTCGAGACCCACAGTGGCTTACAGCAAAGCGCTTCTGGAAGCCATCTCCTTCTGCATGGATCTGCCCGAAAACAAGGCCCCCTTCAAGGGTCTGGTCAAGATCATGGTTCGAAAGTGTCTGTACCTAATGGCCGAGGACTCCTTCCAACGGCTCCCCTGTGTCGTGGCCATCCAGCTGGCGTACATTATGCGCGGAGTTGCTGCTGCTGGAAGTGTAGTCTATGACGATATCGTGGGCATCATTCTGGCAGGTCCCAAAATCTTTGCCAGCATGATCCCCATCGCTACACGTCTGTTTACAGAGACAAACAAGGACTTTTTCCGAAAACTGTCCTGGGGCCTGGCGACAATCACCGCTGGAATCAAAACCACGGAAGACGTGCGAATCCTGCTCAAGAGCAACGTGTTGGAACAGCTCATGAGCGCCTGTGCCTCGCCGACAGTCTCCAGACACATCAAGGAAAGCGTCATGAAACTCATCTGGGCTATTCAACAGACCGGAGAGGGAAGCATGATGCTGGTGCTGAGACACGGAGGACTGGCATGGAACGAGATGCTCGATGGAGAAATGGCCAAATGGACTCAGGCCACTGCTGCAAGATACAGCGTCACATTCAAGGACAAGGCGCGGCTGATGGCTTGGACCAACCAGGATATGCCCATGTATCTTCAGAGACAAAAGGAGGTGGTTTAGTGGAGGATTAATGCATTGTTTTAATTATAACATGGCAGTAGACAAGTGTAGTGCGGTTGTATCGTTATATAAAAGAGGTGTAGAAATTCTGAAGAGTGCATTCTGCTGGAAATGAGTCAATGAGCTAGTCGATGAAGATTATGAATCCATCGCTATTCTCAATATGGAGATATCGATAAGGCTACAGCCATACAAGTTAAGAACAAGAAACACACGCTCTCTCTTAGGCGTCACAGAGAAGATGTAGAAATTCCGAAGAGTGCATTGTTTCTGAAATCTAACTTTTAATCAGAGCACAAAAAATCGTTCATGCTCATGTCAATCTCGAGATGATGACAGTTGGTATGACGGCTCAAGGGCAGAGGGAACATATGGAATATAAAGGGTACTAACATGCGTTTCAGAACAGCTGTGGAAAATGCAAAGAGTACATTCTGTTTGACATTCGCCAATAACATAGTATACTAAAATCCACGTCCATAGCTTCTCACAAAATGGACATGTATGACTGCTGATGTGACAGCTCTAAGTATATGGGCGTAAGAACCAGAGAAGTACATTTCAGATGCTACAGACGATCTCTGGAAATTCTGAAAAGTGCATTCTGTTTGAAATTTCCGAATTATGCTACACTACATTTTATAGCCCTACATCTACCTCCCACGAGGATTGATATGACTGTAGTATCCGGGTCTCAATAGTTAAGACATGTTAACTAAATGTCCAAATCTTAACTAATTGTTCAAAATTTAACTAAAAAGACAACTAAAAAACTAAAATGAAGAGTCTAGAAGAGCACTACGAACTTCGGAGAAGGGCTACAAAGAAGGGAGTTTGATTTAGGGACTATACTCAACATTTCTGACAAAATGCACTCTTTGGAGTCTCCCTATCGAGTATGTACAACGATTCGTATCAACTCCTTCGCCACCCAATAAATGGTACATGAGACTGAGTCTCGTTAGATTAAATAGATGCTATAAATACGGGCTGTGCAACAGCCAAGCTCCAACTTTTGACGCCTATTCTAGAAATTGATGTCCTGACTTGAACTTCTCTGGCAGACAATGGACCTTCGCTAGATGGTCGTTGTCTAGGATCGTTGTCTAGATTATCGTTGTCTAGATGGTCGTCATCGTCGTCTATCTTCATCGCCGACTATCTTCACCGCCGACTGTTTATCGTCAAAATCAGTTCACAGTTCAACTCCTCTTCCCTACAACTGTTCAAATGAACGGGAGTTGACGGATCGCCTTGAACAGATGAGAGATGTGAACGAGTTACTTCTCACAACTTCTCAGAACGACGAATGCCTCCTCTTGGCGCCCCTGGAACTAGTGCTTAAACGAACGGGAGTACTCCTCACAACTCCTCACAACATCCATAGCCGCTCGAATGGACTCCTTCGACGTCTATTCAGTCATCTATGGTGATTCTTCGTCGCAGTTCGTCGCACTCTCGCTACACCGCCTGCGTCCCCATCCACTCTCCCATCCAAACCGGATGTTGACTCAAATCATCAAACAGTTCCCTATCCAACGCATTCTCTGCCGACAACTCTGGAATGTCCGAATGCGTAAACAAATTGTTATCGTACAGCGCACTAGTGTACTCGACAAAATCGTCGTGGTACTGCTGCTCTTGGGTGGCAGGAGTAGGCTGAGGAGTATGAACGGTTGAGGTTCGACACTCGAGTCGCATGGCGTTTCGCAACCCCAACAGCTGCTCCAAACGCAACGACGCTGGCTTGTTTCCGGCATTGTGCATCGTTGTCATGATTCTGATGGCTGTTTCAATATGCGCGTCGATCGAATCATGGGATCCAAACGCGGCTCCAAACAGAACAAGAGTAGCTGCCGATACAAAAACGTACTCCCGATCCATGTATCCTTGAACTGCGAGAAATCCTGTATCCAATAGAGAACTTATGGCCGAAATGGAGCAGACCGAGGCCTGGAAAGAGGCGTTCAACAATCTTCTAATGGAAGGAGAGAACTTGGACAAGGACAATTCAATGAGCTTGCCCTCGGAAGACAAGGACGAGATTCTTCTCTGCACGAAATGAATCAATAATGGTCTCACTGACAAATTAATGCATTGGAAATACTCGGAATGAATATTAACAACCGGTCTAGACACAATCAAGGGAGACTGAGAGTAGTCCACCTTGAGGCGATCGGGGATATTGTTTCGCCATTCAAACAGCTTCTCAATCACGGCATTCAACGCCGGCAAAATGTTCTTGTTGTCGTTGTGATGATGGTACAGAGAATCCAGCACCAAACAGCCCAATCGGGCAACCTCAATGTACGAATTCATGTAGACGGCGTCGTAAAACTCGTTGGGCTTGTCTGTAGGAAGGGTTTGGGGAAGTCCTGTGGCCACCGAGTCCAGGTTTAGGGAAGGAGGGATACCCTGTTTGGTGCATGAATACAGCTCCAAAATGTACGTGGTCCACCACAGTCGTCTTCTGTGTTCGAGTTCTTGACGGGACAACGAGTCCTTTGACGCATCTACATGTAGTCCACATAGAACGGCTGTTCGCATCGCCATGCCAAGGTACACGGCTGAAGACGTGGAAAAGTCCAAAACTTGCAGGTAAAACGAGTAACACAACAGCAACTCGATAAGTTTTGTACATGAATCGCCCATCAGTTCTTTTCCATATAGCAGCGACAGCGTGTTGGCCCCCATTCGAAAGTTTTCGCCTCCTGGCGGATCGTCTGTCATGTTTTGTCGCTCTTCTCGGGGAGCTCCGTACATTTCTCCAATGGCTGAAATGAGCAGAACCTGGCAGTACCACGAGGCTTCCTGGCGCGATAATGTCACTGCCTGGTGCGTTTGCAGAGATTCCAGAAACGCGTAGATTTCAAAAATCTTGCTTCTCATCCACATTTCGTTGCAAAAGTAGTAACAGGCGCCCAAATGGGTATGGAACTGGACGAGAAAACGCAGAGCATCGTCTCGGGAGGGTAAAGTGATTTCAATATCGTCTCGATAATCACTCACGTTGCATTCTGTGCACTTGAGCATGACTGTTAGAGGTCCCTTTTTCGTAAGACGAATTCCTCGATACGTGAACAGTCCCATATCCAGACTTTCATGCTGTACAGTGCCCGGTTTCTTGTCTCGCAACATACAAGCCACTTCCTGACCAAACCGTGAAGTTGAAGACGATCCCGAGAAAAGCTGCTGGCCGTTCCGAGTAGATGTCAGCTCGCTTTTCTGGTCACGAATCGGATTAATCAACTCGTCGCCTCGAAACTCATCCGAACACAAAGACGAAACAGTCACCTTATTGACCGGCGAAAACTGAGTCCCTGCTGCTCCCGCTGTGGCTGTTCCATCCCTAGATCCACTTTCACTGCCTGTAGCTGGACTGTCCAACTGCTGCTGCTGCTGCTGCTGCTGCTGCTGAGCATGTTGTTCGACCCTAGCCCTCTTGGTATCACGTCCACCCTGGCCCTGGTACCCTGACCCTGCCTCCTTCTCGTTCCGTAACTCCTGAATCTCCTCCTGGAGCTTTCTCCAATACTTCAACGAAACCACAATCTTCTTCTCAGCCTCCGGATAGACACACTGGGCATTCAGCTTTGCACAAGAAACACACGGATCGCCTCCGGAACATCTCGCATGACGCTTGCGACACCGCTCACAGGCCGAGCTGGCCCGTTTGTCCTTGTCTGCGGCTTTCGAAGACGCCTTTCCTGTCATGAACCGTTTGTAAATTGCAAGAAAACCCCACTATCAAAAAAATCACCCAAAAATCAACTAATATAGTTTAGCTCAGGCTTGGCTCCATAAGACAAAGACTAATTCTGCATATACAAGAGTGGGGGGTGATAAAAGAAGAGATAGTGTACCGTAGATCGGGTGAGTTTCGGGTATGAGAAAGTAGTGGATTCACTCTTTACTGGGCTAAATCTCTTTGGCGTCGGTGTTTCTCGTTTGGAACAATTCCTAACCTGCTTTTAATTTCCCCCACAAAATTAAACCCTAACCCGGATACTGCTCCACGGGGCGCCTGCACATGCCCTTAAGAGAAAATGTAGCCCTACACCTGACCATCCTCTAAACCTGGCACTACCCTAAACCTGGATCAACCCTAAACCTGACTTACGCTGTCGCCGCCGCCGCCGCCGCCGCCCAACCCCAACCCTATCCTTTCGCTCCCGACGACATTCCTCCCAGCTCCGGCCCTAACCCCCGAGTCCACCGGCCCTAACCCGGGAACCCCAACCCTAACGTCCCAACTCGGCCCCCGTCTCTGATTGGCCCAGCACAACGTTTCAGAAAAATCCACTTCCAATTCTCTCACTACGTGATACACACAACACACAACTACAATCACCATGTCTGTTGCTGCTGCCGTAAGTACTGACGAAGCGAAAGGATGAGGGGCAAGCGGATATTACGCTACGACGATAATTGTTTGGTGGAAATTCCCCGGAGATTGGTTTTTGGCACATGGTGTTGATGGTGGTTAAAATCTCGGAGCAAATGACAGCACACGACAACATTTGAGAGAGACATGTAATGGCAACGACAAGGGCAATGTGGTTTGCGACCATGAGAAATCCAACGGCAATGGATGTGTCGTTAGTGAAGGAAGTGTACGTGTCAATTGGTGTTTTTGTGGTGGGATTGGATACAGGCGGTGACACGACCGGTGACATAACCGGTGATATCAAATTACACAGACACAGAGACGACAATGACGGAACAATGACACAAAGCCATTACACAAATACCTCGGAGCCAGCCATTGCACAACGATTGCTCCATTTTATGTTGCCATTCGTTTTCAAGAACACACACTAACTCAGCGATCCTCTGCCGTCAAGGTTGACTGGGGAAAGATTGTTTCTTCCCTTGGTCTGACCGGTGCCACCGTGTCTTCCCTCCAGGCTTTCCGAAAGCGACACGAGGAGGCCAAGAAGAACGCCTACGAGCTCCAGAACCAGGCCACCACCGTGGACTTTTCTCACTACCGATCTGTGCTCAAGAACCAGAAGGTTGTTGACGAGATTGAGGCTCACTTCAAGTCCTTCAAGCCCGTGACCTACGACGTGTCCAAGCAGATCAAGACCATTGAGTCTTACGAGGCCAAGGCTCTTGAGGACGCCAAGGCCACCGAGGGTAAGGTTTCCCAGGAGCTCGGCGACCTGCAGAAGACTCTGGACAACATTGAGTCTGCTCGACCTTTCGATCAGCTCTCTGTCGACGATGTCTTCAAGGCCCGACCCGATCTCGAGAAGAAGATCGAGGAGATGGTCAAGAAGGGACGATGGTCCGTTCCCGGCTACAACGAGAAGTTCGGCTCTGTTGTTCTTATGTAAGAGTAGCTCGTATGACGATTATGATGATAAGACTGGAAACGTGTAGGTGAAATGGCCAAAACTGTAGAGCGGAAGGAAGTATTGACTGTGTGTAGAATGATGAGTGTCGTTTTTTGACTCCAATCAAGAAAGAAGTTGTATGTCATTCTCGGATAACGTCAAGATGATTCAAGTTGACGTAAGAAAAATAAATACATTGAATGGATAATGTTGTGTTTGTGTCCGTAGCATGACAAGCTCTTTCTGTATTGGTGAAATGATAGAAATAATGATAAAATACTCGCCAGTCCAAAATGTGTGAGAAGTAAAGATGCCAGTATGAACAGATATCTCAGGTTTAGGGCGTTTGAGCTGTTTGTGTCAACGGCATCGTCATCTGAACATTTCTCGGGGTCATTCAAGGAGTGCTCCAGGTTTTCATTTTGAGTGGTCTTCTTTCTGTTTTAATTCGGTCAAAAACACAACTCTTTCCCTTAATTATGGAGGCTCAACGGACAGTGTATACTAGTACATTCAGACAATGTCCAAAACAAGAGACATGACAAAAGAGCCCAAATAAACACATTTATGCCACCTCCACCATCTCCCCAAATACCTCACTCATCTCCTTCTACTCTCAATACTTCAGCTTGACACACTCTTCTATATCTGGCCCACTTCTTGGATCGATCCTTTTTTTTACGATACCCAACAAAGTCCCAACAAACCCACAACAAAACACCAACCCTTAACCATGCCCTAACCATCGTAACCATGCCCTAATCATCGTAACCATGCCCTAAACCCTGACCTAACCATAATAACCATACCCTAACCATTCCTTGAAACATCCCCTAAACCACCCCAATTACTTGTCGTATCCCTGTACCCGCTTGTGGTAGCTACCGATACTCTAAGTCTCACCTTGTCTCAGTCTTGGCGTGGCCCTAACCCTAAGCCACCAAGACCTAAACCTAGACAGACAGGTTATGAGTGGGGATGCAATAAATGAGACTAATGAAAATGGCAGCTACTTTTGTCCATCACTGTTCGGCACGTCTTTGCACGTCTACGCCTCGCGTTTTCGCTCCCCTTCACCTTCCCCGGCCGAGTTTTGCAAAATGGACCTCTTAGACTTTGAGTCGTCGCCCTCACAACTCTTGATGAGCAGCGGCATTGACCTCAACGCCATGAACATGAACATTGGGTATCAACCGGGCAACCAGCAGCCCGGCCAGCAGGGTCAGGGCTACGGTCCAGGACCCGGTCAGATGGGTATGGGTTTGCCCATGAACCCTGGCCCTGACCAACAACAACAGCAGCAGCAGCAGCAGCCCCAACAGGGTGGTCAGATGGGCATGTCCCCGCAGATGAACTTCCACATGGGCCAGGGCCAAGGCCAGGGCCAGGGTCAGGGCGGCCAGATGTCTGGACCCTTACCTGGACAGCCTGGACAACCCCAACCCGGCCAGCCCGGCCAGCAGCTTGGACAGCCCGGCCAGCAGCGACCTCCGCCGAACCCTCAGCAGATGGCTCGAGTGCAACAGCTCGCCAGACAGCGGTTTGCGGTCATGATGGATATCAACAACCAGCTCATCAAGTGTGCCATCGGCTCTTCGTCGTTCCATCCACCCATTGCCCACAACCAGCAACCCAACCCCGACGCCGAGGCGTTCCAGTCTGTGATGCGACGTCTGCAATGTAACCTCATGTACATGGCGTCAACAGCTGAGCGTTTGAACAAAACGCCGGCCATCAATTTGGACGCGGTTCTGTCCCCTCCACAGTTTCTGACCGCCCCCGATTGCGCGCCATTTCTGGGGCCCATGTACCAGCGACTTCGACTGCTGTTCTCAGACAAGAGTATGGGCCAACAACCACAGGGTATGGGCCAGCAGCCCCAGCAACGACAACCCCAACCTGGACAGCCTCAACCTGGACAGCCCCAACCCGGACAGAACCAGGGCATGCCCCAACACTCGCCCCCCATGATGAACCAGATGCTTCAGGGCCAGGGCCAGGGCCAGGGTCAGGGCCAGCAGGGACAACAGGGCCAGGGTCAGCAGGGTCAGGGCCAGCAGGGTCAGGGCCAGCAGGGTCAGGGCCAGATGAACCCTCAAGATATGGGCATGAACCCTATGATGATGTCCAACAACCAGCAGCAGCAGCAGCAGCAGCGGTTCCGGATGCCGTCGATTGGAGGAATGAACATGATGGGCGGACCCGGACCCCAGCAACAGCAGCAGCCTCAGCAGCCTCAGCAGCCCCAGCAGCAGCAGCAGCAGCAGCAGCCCATGAACGACATTTCCATGTTCTTCAACACCAACATGTAGTGTATAATATACTTATTTATAATAGGAAAGGTCGAACTAGCTATAGATTTATTGGTGATGCATTAATGGTACATAAAATTACTGAGAAAACAAAAGGGAAGCAGCAAGTTCCACATCTCCGTCGGTTTGCTTGAGAGAAGCAATGACGGTGTCTCTAGAATGGCCCAGAGACATGAGGTTGACGATGTCCTCATCCTTGAACCCGTGGTCGTCAGCAGAAGCAGCAGAGGTGGAAGAAGGAGGAGGAGCAGCAGCAGCAACGGCAGATTTCTCCTTCTCCTTACCCAGCTGACCAAACTCATCAGGAAGATCCTTTTCGTCCAGAAAAGCAGCCTTCTCCTCGCCAATCTCCAGCTGGTTGGTTCGCAGATTCACATTGGCCTTGAACCGTTTCAGCATATCCAGACCGAGAATGAACTGCAGCTGATCTCCTTCAATGACAGAAACCGAGCAGGGGAAGAAAGACGAGCCAATCTGCAAGGGCACCGAATGCACCCGGCCCAGAATCTTACCGGAGCCCACTCCTCGAGCCACTCCGGCAAACTTGTTGTCCAGCATGTGTGTGAGTCCTACCTTTTCACAGAACTCCTCCGACAGAATCGTCATCTGCGCTCCAGTGTCGACAAAAGCCTTGACATCGTAGCCGTTAATCCGGCACGTAATGTACAGCATATCTGTGCGCACAAACATCTCCGGATGATGTTCCATGGCGTTCTGGAACGACTCCTCCACGTTTTCCTGTCGGATAATCTCCAGAATCCGTTTCTGGTTGTCCTCATTGTCCGGGTTGGCGTACAACCGTTGCAGTTCCTGCTTGCGCTCCAGCTCCTTGGCCCGCATATCGTTCTGCAGCTTTGTGAAGGCGTCCGAGAACTTTTGCGAGTCGTGGATATGCTCTGCCAGCTCGGGGTTGCTCTGTTTGAGCTGGTCCAGCGATCCACCCTGCTCCAACACCTGTTTTCGAATCTGCTCCGCTCGAGGATCGATTCGGGGAGCAGCATTGGCACCAGGAATCTGGATCGACGAAAAGTCCAGAGTAGGAACACTCGATGCTGGAGCTCTGGAAGCAGGGTTAGGGGCCACTCGCTTAGTGGTCAACAAAAGCATCGAGTTGTCGACAATTCCCAGAGATCCAACCGTCGCCTTGGGATCTGTGTCAATTACAGGGTTGCCGTTGAGGGTCAGAATGATGTCTTTGGCAGGAACAGACGCCTCCATCTCCACAAACGCCAACAGATCCTCGTAGGCCATATCGGCGGCGACCTCGAGTCCAAAAACGGCCTCGCTGGGTGTGGTGACAAAGATTTGCATGTTGCTGAAAGAGTGGACTGTGTGTGTGTGTGTGTGGGTGTGTGTGGTTGGATCAAAACACGACTATCTAATTACTGTGGCGGTTGCATGGGGGGTGCATATATGCATAACCTTTGATATTGAGGGGCAGTTGAGAGTGAAAAGAACGTGTTGAGGGGCTGTCACGTGACCAAAAACGATAGATGGGATTGTTGCAGTTGCGAGCGACAAAAAAATCTTTCAAAAATGTTCAAAATTCACGTTTCAGAGGTTTGCCACTGGAGTTGTTCTTTAACAAATATTTCCTGTTTCTTTAACAAATCCCCCCAGTTACTTTAACTATCGTACCCTATGCGTCAACAAAATTACCCCACGCTTCAACAAAAGTACTCTATTCTGTTAAATTATAGAAAAAACATGCCTACTCCACCAATATCAATGATAGAGGAAAAGGAACCGGACGGTTGTAAAGCTCCGACTCGGAGTAATCATACCGTCGGCTATCTGACTTGAAAACGTGTGGTTTTGACGAAATAATACGCACTACACAAGTACAACTTTCCTCCTCTGCCAATGCTGTATTAACATCTCTACAAGTACACTCACTCGTAGATACTATCCAGTGTAGCTACCAGCTATATACCATACTAGCTACCTGGTAGCTACACTGGCGTGTTCATGCTTTAGAACACTCCCTGTTCTGCAGTTCTGTGACATTGCCAACTCTGGGTCGCACAATTCCCGCTTCGCCGGTCATGCACGCCCGCGGCCGACATCTTTTCGGTAATATATATATAAACTGAGCCGTTTGTTTTGTAAATATCCAGCCCATATGAAGGTCCACAGTGTTTTTGCTTGTGAAGCCGTTTTAGAGACACTGGCGTTTTTGGCCAAGTATGTCTGTCTAATGTCGTCGAAGCAGCTCTCGCTCGTCGCTAATGTCGAATCCGTCCTCCTCGTCGTCCAGGTCGTCCAGCCGCGTCATGCCCAGCGACTGCTCCTCGTCATAGTCGTTGACCAGCCGCACCTCATGCTGTCGCAGCGAGTCGGACCGTCGATGCAGCGAGTTTCGGCCAAACTGCGCCGATCTTCGGGTCTGCAGTGACGCCACGCCATTGTCCATGGGGATGCCGTCCAGCGCCCGGCCAGGCATGAGATTAGTGCCGTCCGGGTCCGTTTTGCTAATGTTGAGCAAATACACGCCGGTGAAGATGATGAGAAAGCCACAGATGAGCGAAATCACGTCCACGGCCGACGACGTGTTGAAGCCCTGGAACAGAATGAACGAGGCCGCCAGCGTGCACGTGGTGAAGGTCACGTAGTACAGCGGGTTGACAATGTTGGTGTCAAACTGATCCAGGGCCTTGTTGAAGTAGTTCATCTGAGTGATGATGCACACGGCCACCACTATCAGAAACACGTAGGTGGATGGGTGCGAAAACTGGTTGTTACCGCCCAGCGTCAGCTTGAGCGCAATGCCAAACGCCTTTATACTCATCACCGAGATGGAGCCCACCGACGAGCAGATGGAAATGTAGACCATGGGGTTGATTCGGCCCAGCCGCGGCGCCACCTTGTAGATCATGAACCCGGCAAATGCTGCCACGGCGCATATGTACATGAGAAACCCGGGTTGCACGGCGTAGTTGAGAATCTCGTCCACCGTCTGGACCTCCTTGTCGGCCGGCGCATGCAGCACGATGATGAGCGAGCCAATGAGGCAGATGGCGCAGCCCAGCGAGCCCAAGATGCCGAGCTTTTCCCTGAGGAAAAAGGACGCCAGCACGGCACCAATGATGACGGAGAGAGCTCCCAGCGGCGTGACGAGAATCGCAGGCGCAAAAGTGTAGGCCGCAAAGTTGGCAATCTCGCCCACCGCCATGGTGATCATGCCGGCCCACCAGATGGGGTTTTTCAGATAGGCAAAGGAATCGCCCGAGTCGGAGGAGTTGCGCAGAGAGGCGTCCATAAGACCCTTCTTGGTGATGATGAAGGAGGTGCCGATGGCCAGCGACGACGAGATGGCCAGCGCCAGCCCAATGTACTTGCCGTTATCGCTGTCGTCTGCCATGAGAGTGGTGTGTTGGATGTCCTCAGATGGTGGTGTTTGGAGCCAAACTGCATCACCCACGTCACTCGACTGGCAAAACTTTATTTTGCTCCACACACTGACCTGTCGACTTGACCTGTCCACTTGACCTATCGACTCGGTAGGTACAATAGGGAAGAAACAAGGTGGGCGGGGAGGGGCTATTTATAAAGACGGATAATGTGTTTGTGTCTCCAGCCTTTTATTTTTATTTTCCGGTGTGCGTTTTTCCTCTTTATTTTCTACGCCCGTGTGTGTGCTCACACGTTCCTGGCCTAATAGTAATTGAGTCGCGTCTGCACTGCCTCTTTGATCCAACATGGAGAAATACGAGCGTAGGATTTCACATGTTCAAAACGCGGGTCACGTGATCACAGACCATTGGGGGGGGACGGGTTGTGTAGGTCACGTGACACAAGAAGAAAACAGAAATAAAAATCAGGGCGGTTGGTCGATTTCCACCATCCCCGCAATTTCCACTTTTTCACCGCAACAAAATGCACTTGAGCTTTCCAACAAATTGACATGAATCTCTGGGTTTTTCAACCAAGGTTTACGCGACCTGTTTTTTTTTTACCCTCCATAAACCACCCATTGGAGTTGACCGATTTGTTACACTTTTGGACACAAGAGAAATGGTGACACGAAGAGCCTCCCATTTGAAAATCTAAGCCGTATCTATAAAACAGCGGTTTTTATGGACCTCCCAAAAAAACCTCCTTTGAGACATGCCCTGTATCACTCGAAACTCTATAACGGTTGGAAGCAACAGGTATTGTACCGCGATACGTGGCCGCCGAGAGCAAAAACAAAAGAAAACAAAACAAAAAAAAAAAGAGGCAGCCATCCAGTTTATTGATAGATTTATATCAGTTGTTACCGGCGCGTATACGACGGGGATACGTCAGATACGGACGGTGTTATCACGTTGTCCGAGTATGTCGGTTTCGATTATTCATCACGTTCTGTCGATACTGTACGTCAAAATGACGTGTCGAAAACGTCAGGTTTGAGATAATAAAGATTGATTTTTGACACGGCTGCTGCTGCAAGACTGATGGAGCCACGTGATATTCTACACAAAACCATGGCCACAGTATCTTGGCCAGAACCATTTCATCATTCACATTCAACACTAATTAGACACGAAATGGTAACCAAAAAGTGAAAAAGTAAAAAGCGAAAATAAAAAATAAAAACGAGGAAAAAAAACGAAAAAAAAAATCAACACAAAACAGAATCACGTACTGAGACGTTTTCGGAACAGTTAAGACATGTCAGTCAAACTGAAACTGACACAATTACCCGCGCTGCCGTTTTCCCTCCTCCTCCTCCACCGACAAACGTTTTTGCTCGTTTCGTTTTCTTGTCTTTTTCGTTTTCTCCACCCAACTCAGTTACCCTACCGACGTGCCGTCGAGACGCGCATCAAAGGGACCCATCCATGCAGCGCCCAGACGTGAGGCTTGAAGACCAAGAGTCTACTGCACCGTTTTGGAGGGGGTGCGGGGCAGGTGGGGTCAATTGCCTGTGGCATTTGGGGAATTTCCGGAAAATTTGCTTTTGAACTTTTGAACTTTTTCTTGCACAAACATGTACCCCGGTACGACTTTTTCAAGCCTGTTTTCCAATATTCAGCCTTTGCCTCATTGTCCAATCCAGCCTTTGTCAACCTTGAAAGGGAAAACGCAACGTGACATTGGCTGCTAAAAAAAATACGAGCGAAAACAGGGAACAACAGACAACAAGCGCAAAAAATAATTGCGCTATAACACTTGGACCTTAGAGTCGTATTTTCTACACGGATTCAAACAGCCAGAGAAGACGTCACAGCAACGTTACCTTTGGGTACAGTAGCAGAACTGGCTGCTCTTTGTCAAATGTTCACAATCTGGATGCATGTTAAACGCTGCACTGTGCATTGCGCGAGTAAAATGAAACGGGACATGCCAAGAGAAATCTGTTGATAAAGATGAAAAACGCACACTTGCCAGCCCCATAATCGGCCCTTGCCCTGCTTCCCCGGACCCTAGCCTGTGCCCTTAACCACCACCATCCCCCCCACACCCGCTATTGCCGCAGAAGCAACGTTTAGGGGTTAGGGTAAAAGGGTAAGCATAATTTGGCCCGTTTCTTGGCGTCTTGGCATTCGCACATTATCTCAATCCCATCTCTCCCACACACACACACACGGCTACATTTGCATCCGCCATCCTCGCGCCAACAACATGATCTTTTGGCCCCTGGCGGCTCTGCTTCTGTGTTTATCAGGAGCAGACGCAAACAAACATTTTAGAGCATCTCCACCGCAGGTGCACTTTCCCGAGTGCCAACCATGGCTCATAGAGGGGCATATTTCCGAGGGAGTTTTTCCGCTGAGTTTGGATACCGGCGAGAAAAACGTGTCGGGCTTAATGCTGTATACTCCGTGGTGCGAAGATGGAGCTCCGATGCTGGATCTGACCCAGTTTCGAAAACAGAGAGCTCCGTACATTTTTGCCCTTTTTCTGGACGCCCAAATTCTGGCGGATAGAAACCCAGGACCAGATCCTACGCATAATTTCGAGACGGAGGAAGGAGAGGATGGAGATGCAGACGCACTGCAGAGCCTGGACCCAAGCACTCATATGCCTCGATGGATTAATCACACGGGACCAGCTCCCTGGCAAGAACCGTTTGAACAGAGCGTGGTGGTGATTTCTCTGGTGGCAGCAAGTTGCGTGGCCGTGGTATGGATCCTGACACTCGTGTCATGGTGCCAGATGCACGTACGGTCCTGGATCATGTTGATATCCATTACTGCAGCCTCGGTTACCCTAACTATAGCTTTTGCAATCATGGTGTCCGCAACAAGAAAGGACTTTTACAGAGGCATTTTGGACGCTGGAGGAGTCGTCGATGCTCTCGCGGGAATCACAGGAAGCGACGACATCATCGGTAGAGGCTCCATGGCCGTAGCTATTGTGCATTACTTGTCTGGAGTAATCATCTACGCCGCAGAACTCGAGTGTCTATTGAGAGCGTTTTCAGACAGAGTAAATGAACGACGAGTGGCAATGTGGGGAGGAACAGGCTTGGCAGTGGGCGCCAAGACGCTGTGGGCAATCTACGTCTTTGTACCAATCGATAGCGTTCAAGACAATGAAACACTGACGTCAGTAACAGTGGCAGCCTACTTGTTTGAAACCGCCGTTTCTGTGCTTTTTGCATGCGCGCTGTTCGCGTTTGGCGTCGGTCACGTGACTACAGCCTACACCTCGGCCACGTGGCCGCTGGGTGTTCTTGTTCATTCTCTTTCCCTCATCCCCTTTGCGGCCTTCATCACCGATCTGGCTCTTCCAGACGACACACGATGGATGTGGTATGTGCGGGTAGCTGCTGAATCGGCCACGGTGGTTCTCCTGTGGATGTGGATGGACAGAATCGACGAGTCCATGACTGAAGAAGAAGCTGGAGCGATTCTTGGCCGACGAGTGTTTCCCGAAGAAAACCAGACGTTTAACGGACTAGGATACGTGACTGGGGGAGGAAAAGCCGTGTCAGAAAGCTCCACATGCACCCAAAACACCCTCCATCAAGCCGCCTCTCATACCCCTTCACCCCATGTTTCTTACAACCCCAACACCTATGTTTATGAGGAAGACAAGGTACGTGCTACCATCATGCGTTTCCTGCCTCCTCATTTATCGTTCAACAGACCAGATACAGGCTCGTCGGGCAAGTCTGGAGATACCGCCTACGTGGCTGTGCGGTCTCCTGAGCGAACTTTTCAGTATCCTGCCATGGGGACGCCCACTCCTCCTATCGACACCACTACTAACACGAACAACAGCAACAGTCCGAACGACCAGACCGATTCGGCTCCATCTCGGCATTTTAATCCTGCTCTTATCGAGCCCTGAGCAAAAAAACAACACAAAACTCGGGTATTTATTTGTACAGTATTTATTCCAATGTATTATATCATCTAGCAAGTAAAGTCCAAGTGAAGTCTAAGTAAAGTACGAGCAGTGTCAAGTAAATGCTAAATATGTTTAAGTTAAGTGCAAGTAAAGTTAAATTGGATAAGTAAATGAAGTAAAATACCACGTAAAAAAATACACGCCAAACTCGAGCAATAGTACAGCTACAAAGTTGAAACTTCTACAGGGGCTTCAAAACATTCCTAAAACGACGCCCTCAAAATATCTAACGATTTAGTTGCAAACACACCCTTTTAGATACTCCCAAATCTGATGAGGTGGAGAAAACCTTAAGCCGTTTAATCTTTGGTAAGCGAGACAACGACAGAAGAAAATATTTCAGGGTGTGCCAATGTTGTCTATTTGTGAGGTTTTTGGGCATATTATTATATCATTAGATTGCTCCAAATGCGGCGGTTGCTACAGTGTTTTTGGGGTTAATTGGGCGAGCTGGTGAGTGCTGTTGTCGACCAACGAGAGTGCGAGTACAGTTCAAGTATCGATACGAGGTTACGTACGGTCCAAAAAAACCTGTACCAGATAGGCAACAGAGCATCGAAAGCAGCAGTGGGGGGGGACAAAACTGGTCACGTGACTAATACGTTGTTGCGTTCTGCGTTTCTGTTGTTGTTGAGGTATCACCTGATGATGCAAGGAAGACGCGTGACGAGTGTAGGGGCTGTTTAATATATGCATTGGCGATCCTGAGAGAAGAGAAGAGGTGGGTGTACAAGGGAAGAGGAGGAAGAGGAAGAGGGTGCAGAAGGGAAGAGGAGAAGAGGAGGAAACGAAGAGATTGAGTGCTCTTTTTGCCAGTGTACCAGTACTGTTCTACTGTACAGCACCTCGGATACTCTCAATCAAGGAGTTCCATCAGGATCGAAGGGGTGGTTTCTCCGATAATATTTTCCGCTTTTCCAAGATTTTTCGCTTTCCACTTTCTCTCTCCAGTTGCCTATTCTGCACGTGTTTGTCGCCCTGGTTTCACCTCTTGGGGCTCACGGAGGCATTTTTTCGCTTCGGCATTAGCAAGGGGGCGTGCGTCCCCGACGTGAGTTTTCACGAGGGCAGATGCCGGTCTCGAGAAACGAGAAAAACACAACCAGAAACGGGGGAAGCGGGAAAAGCGTACTGGACAAGTTACTCGTGTTGGTGCATATAATGGCCCTATTATCGTGCCTCTGCGCGCCCCGAATTGTCTGATACTCACCTGTTCATTCTGCCCCCACTCAAGTAGCCGAATGCTAAGACCAGTAGAGTTGACAGGGGAGCGAGGAAGCTAGTGGCGGCGGAAAAAGACCGATACGAGCGCCAGAGGTACGCAGGGGCATTTGAAAGCGTCTTTGGACGTTGGTCGCTTTGACAGGGGGTTTCAGGGGTATCGAGAATCGAGATACCGATAGCAATGTAGAGAGGGAGGGAAGAGGAGGGAGAAAAAAAACAAAAGAAAAAGAAAAAAAAAAACGTGTGCGACAAAAACGTGACAGAAAATGCCACTCCTCCACCCCAGATCGCTAGGATCGCTAGGGTCGCAGAAATGGCAGGATCGCAGGGATCGGCCTGGACTATACCACATGCGATGCCTCCTTGTTGATGGCCCTTGTTGCACAAGTGCATGGCTAACGCAGACCCAACGTTCCAGTGTCACACCTCAGCCTCGCCTTAGTTGGGTTTATATACGTTAGTCGTCTCCTCCTTGCAGCCCAACTTCGGTCATGTTGGCCTCTCCATTTGAACCCCAGCAAGGCTTTGACAGGAGGGACTCTTGGAGAGACTCGTGGCGCACGTCCATGTCCTCTGTTCATCAGAAGATGGACCCGGGCGGCGACTATCGAGATTTGGCCGAGTCCTCGAGCGAAGAGTCCAAATATGAACCCTTGGAGTGTCCCGAGAAGTTGGCTCATGATTACTCCTTCAAACTGACCCACGACTGCTTCAAACCAGCCCCCGATCCTTTCAAACCCCGTCTCTCTCGGCTGATGCCGCCCCTAAAAGGCCCGATCAAAGTGCAGCCGCTGAGAGTCAACAAAAGCAGCAAAGGGGGATCGAAAAAAACACCAGCTCCCCCAAACCCCGTGTCCGCTTGGTCAGACTCCGACGGCAGCGAAAGCGACTACGAAGCAAACAGCATATGCGATTCCGACACTGACGTCGAGGGGTGCCAGAGTCTTCCCAAATACGCTGGAATCACCGCTCCAGACTCACCCAAATCGCAATCGTCTCAATTCACCGTCCAGGCGCTGAATCCGAGAAGAAAACCCGCCCGCCAAAAAACCACCGCCGTCAAAAATAAACCAATCTTGTCTCCTTCAGAAACAGTCATGGAAAGATACGCTCCTTTGGAATGGTCTGAAGCGGCCCGAGACGCGCTCAAAATGGCCCTGGACAAACGCCAACGAGCCATGGAAGACGCCGGAGTGTCGCATTTCATCCAGGTCGAAGCCCTGCACAATTGTCTGAAAGACGTCGCTTTGGGCGCCAGTCTGAGAGACAGCGAATGAGTGGAGGGCAAGAGAGAGATGGATACTAACTATTTATTGCATGTATAGGGCGAAAACGCTACCTTCATTTATTAATATTGTGAGAATTTGACGATGTTGTGCATGTGTGTTTCATCAGTGTTTCAGGGGGAAGAAAGTAGGTTTCAGATAGTGAAGTTTAAATGGAGAAGAAAAAGTTTATTTGAGCCCCAACTTGCGGGGGGGGGCGAAACATGTGTATCAAACAGACGCTGGAGTGGGGGAATTTTGATGGGGGTTTTGACAAGAAGGTGTATGTGACCAAAGTGTATATTGGGTAAAAAATGCAAGTTGCCACCTTTATTATTGCGTCCGTTGGAGGGTCTATAGTTTTCGACAAAACCTAAGTAAATGGGTGAAAAGTCAAGTAAATGGTCTTTTGAGAAAAGAAAACATGAGTCCATAAAACACTCTACAGTAATGGTGCAAGAACAAATGAAGTTTTGATGGAATCAGATGGGCTTATATATCATGCTGTAGAACTTTTGTTAAAATCCACCACTCCCAGTACCATGTTTGACTGTACCTCCTTCTATTTCTTCAACAAACTGACAATTGCCGTAAAACTATTTGTCATTGTTTTTAAATGGAATACACACTTGACAGGTCGACGGGTACACATTTGACAGGTCAGCTCTTTCCTTCGTTTCTCTCGTTTCATTGGCCACTACGCTGTTTATTTACTTGACTGGTCAAATACACACTGTTAGAACAACATGACCCATCTCACACTGTAAGAACAAGATAGTGTAAATATAGATTCACCAGTTGCTTCATTTTCTTGCTCAAACGACGCTTCCGCACACTTTTCAGAATGTCAGTCATGTCTACAGGTGTTTCTCCGTCTACGGCGCCCACCTCCGAGTATTACGACGATGCCCACCACACAAACACCGTGACTTTGAAAGTGCAATGCCAGGGCACAGACGCAAAAGTGCAGCAGCAGATTGAGTCACTGAACAGCCGTTTGGACGATATAATTGCCGGTTTGGGCTCGCTCAAGGGCGACAATATGGTCGCTGTTTCCGCTCTGTCTTCCAATATGATGTACCTGGAAAAACAGACGGAACTGCTGGTGGCTTTTCGAGAACAGCAGGAAGAAGAGAGAAGGAGCTTTGAGGGGAAATTGGAAGCAATTATTGAGCGGGCGGTGGAGAAGCAGTTTGACAAACAACAGGCAAACATGAACAGACTGTTTCATGAGAAATTGGACTCGTTTGGAGCGGCCCTGTTGCAGGAACAGAGAGGATTTGTGGCAGAAACAATTGAGGGAAAGACATTTTATTCATCAGACACACAGCAGAGGAAGGAGGATGAAGGATCACAAACAGGTCCTCCGTTCATGCTCTCGCAAATCATGCACTCAATTCAAAATGTCGCTTCTGAAACACAAGTTCTTCGTGGAGAAATGGCCATGGAGATGAAAATGTACCAGCATCAGTTGTTGGAGCTGATCCAAAACAACCTGGTTTACTTCTTTGAGCAATTGGCGCCACAGGAACCTAACCAGACGTACCAGTCTCGTTTCAGTGACGCTTCAGGAGACACCTTTCGACACTATCCTTCTGAGCAGGACAGAAGCGAAAACCATGAGTTCTTTCCTCAAGATTCAAACGACGCCACTGAAATCTCACACACTTCCCAACGATTTCAAGACGCTGTTTCGTCCCCCACCCAGTCCGTCATTCGACCCAGAGATTCACACTTCTCTCCACTATTTTCAAACCCAAGACCTTCTCCTTCTGTGCCTTCCAAAGAAGATAAGACGGCATCAGACATCTCCATGCACGATGCCAGCAACGGAAACATGTCCATCAACGACTTTTTGGCCTCCACTACTTCTGTCAACCGTCAAACTCTTACTCCGTTTGAAACCGAAGAAGAACAAGAACAAGGAGGACCGTCTGAGATTTCCGAAATGGAGATTTTCGTGCGCAATATTACAACCAGAAGATCCGAAGGAGCGTCTCTAAAGACTGTCGATGAAGATAGAAAGTTTATGACAAAGGTGTCCCGGCTGTTTAAACCAAAGAGGTGACCCAGAGATGGCAATACAGTATATCAGAAAACATAAGAATGAGGACAAGTCAACAAATCTGAAGAGCATGTCCAGAGTGAATGTCTCTAAGTAGCTATTGTAGTAAAACCTTTACAAAACAAGTGCTGGATAGGTCCAGAGTTGAAGATAGGTATATTTAGAGACTAAGGAACGAAACAGATGTATTTTATCGTCTGTACCATGTATATTCAACAGCCTATCGCAGTTTGAAAACTTTACCCCAAAATACAACTTTAGAACTTCTCTGTAGGAATCAATACCGCAGTTGGGACAACAAAAGTTTGTCTCATGAGTATTAAGACTGTGGTAATTATGAATATTTAAATGGCTAAGCGATTAAAAGCAAAATGCGAATTTTAGATCAAACCCCAGGGTCTATAGATTCAACGCTTTTTCGAGTATATCAAGAGGACGTGGCGTAATGGTAGCGCATTGGATTTCGGTTCTTCTGAACGACGTCCTCCAAAGGCTGCGGGTTCGAGTCCTGTCGTCCTCTATTTTTCCAAATTTCGGAAGAAAAAAGGTTTTTTTTTTTTTTT